>JANHMN010000001.1:29776343-29925985 GCA_030674055.1 Rhabdomys pumilio
ACACACACACACACACACACACACACACACACACACACACACACACATTGTAATTTTGTTTTGAGACAGGGGCTTTCTGTGTAGCCTTGGCTGTCCTGGAACTTGATCTGTAGACCAGATAGGCCTCAAACTCACAGAGATCCACCTTCCTCTGTCTCCCAGGTGCTGGGATTAAAGGTGTGTGCCACCATTTCCTAGCCCTAAATATGATTTTTAAAGGTGGTTTAACTGCTCTCAGGGGTAGATTACAGACAGCATGTAACCCCTGATGATGCTAACACCTTTTGAAGTCCACTGACTTCATGAACAATATGTTAGGGGTAGGTTGTTGGCAGTGGAGAGCCCCTGATAATGCTAACATCTGGTGAAGAAGACAGGCAGCATGTTCAGTCAAAGTTTACTCAGTCTTTCAACAGCAGATGACAAAACACTATAGGCAAAGAAAGAGAGCCGTTAGCTTTTTTCTTAGTTGCACACCCTTAAAGAGTTACAGTTTCATACAATATATCAATTTCCATGTTTGAATGCTTTAGCGTTTTAATGCTGTGTCCCAATGTCCTTATTTGCTACTTCTTTCCACATCTGGGGTAGGGTGAGCAGAATTACATCCACTGAGTCATGGTGACCTGGTCCCTGTAGGCAGCGCTCTGCAGAGCTGACTACCCTTAAGCTCTTCCTGTCACTGGAAGGCAGAAGAACACACTCTGCTGCCTAAAGTGTCTTTATGGTGCCGTCCACATGGGTGCCGATGCATGTTAACTTCATTGAGACTGAGACCATGGCTTTTCCAGGCTTTCCCATGTTATCTGATTTGGCATTAGAGAGGACTGAATCATTGAGATTTATTTCCTGATTTGATGACATTACTACCCAGGAGACATGAATAAAAAGATGAAGTTTCACTTGCTTACTAAATTTGTCTTGGTCTGCATGATGCTTGTTGGCAATCTGGCAGAAGCAAACACACCGACATCACTGCTCTGTCAACAGCACAGGGATGCTATCTGTGTTAATAGAAGGATGGATGCTGTTTTGTTGGTAGGGAGGTACACATCAGAATAATGGCTCCACTCTGTGTGGAAAACAGCTCTGATGGAGACATTATTACTGTGCTGTGTCACTCAGGGAACAAAACATATTTGGTTAAGAGTCATTCTTTTCTTAGGCACGTTCTCATCCACACAGTTACTTTGAGCCAGATTTGCCATTTAATGTGACCCAGGTTTTTTTTCCCCTCCCACAATCCTCTCCTTTTAAAACAGTTTTTATTTGAACACTAGAAAATAACTAAGAGGATTGTTTAGCTGGACCCACCCTGCTGCTAAGTGGAAAAGACACTTGAACCCTCTGGGCCTTAATTTAAGTATCTGGAAAAATGAAGTGGTTGGAAAAACGATGTCTAATATCCATCCTTAGATCTAGAAACTGTGTCACCTTATATTTCAGAACAGACAGTCACTGTTCAATGCTGGACTTGGTGACCAGTATGAGTTTGATGTGGGCCGGGAGCGTAGAGAAAAAGCTAACATTTTTAAAGTGGAAAGATACTGATAGCTGAGGGCTTCAGACTTGCTCTTCAAGGTTGGGTGACCGGGACCATTGTGATTTGGAGTCCTTAGCCATGAGGGCTGGCCAAATGACACAAAAGAATGCTTCACTGTTAATTTCACTGGACGTTTCTAAGAGCAAACAAGTTTCCTTTCCCAAGTTTCCAAAGCCATGCTTTCCTCAGGGAAAGTAGCTGAAGCTAAAAGGAGCAGAGCTTTGGATTGAATTCAGTGGGTGAACATGAAAGGCGGGCATTAATCTTAGAAGAACTATGTTTTGCTGGGAGGCAGAGAATTGTGGCTACTCTCTATGTTGGGGTATGCAAGGGGAGCCAGGAGTTCCCTGCTAGGGTGCAAATCAATTAAGCCAAAGTCTTGAACTGAAATAGCTTTTTATCATCTGGGTGAGAAGCCACAGGCTTGAGAAAAGGGCTATTGTACAGCAAAGAGCTAATTAGCTGGGCTGAGCTGAAGTCGCTCCTGTTTGTGTCTTACTGAGAAAGGAGGAGTTGAAATTGCACATGGGCCACCTTTTGTGTTGGGATTCCAAGAAACTGGGCATGTGTCAACCCATTCCTGATGAATAGCGCATGCTCTTGAAAGCTAGGTAAAGCTAACTAGGACTTCTTAGACGGAGACCCGAACTGAACACCCGCTGCCTCTGACTTACCGAGGAGTTTCCATGATGCCATCTTCAATACTGGTTTGTTAGTATTTTAACATACTCAGTTGCATAAAACCTTAGATGTATACTAAGTAGATATTCTGAGGCAAGTTATTTGGGTTTGTGTATAAAAGGAACTATGTATGGGATGTTGAAGAGTAAATTAAATTTACTGATATTGTTACTGCCACAGAGAACTGAAGGGCTTCTAACCCGAACATGACACAGTGTACTGTTTTATACTGTGACTCTTAACAGCATGGTAGCATTTTATAATAAACACAAACTGAGTTAATTTTTTGTTAAAAGCAAACATGCAAGTAAATTGAAAATTGGTTAGGTGGGTGGTCCACACCCTGGGCAAGGAATTAGGGTTACAATTCAAATGGGAAAACATGATTAAGAGAAAAATATATATATATATATATATATCAGGAATTGACACCAAGGCTCACTGACAGCTGAAGTGTGTGCCACTTCCTGAGCGAAGGGGACAAGTTGTTTACCTTCAGAACTTTGTGATTTTAATCTAAAAAATGCTTCAGATGATAAAGCTCTGAGGTGCTTGTGAACATGAAAAGAAGGAAAGATATAAAAAAATATAACTAGCATGTACGCAATGTCTGGGAAAGGTTACGACTTTCAGTGTCTCCTGCTCTACTGTCAGAGCACTCAGAGGGAGAGAGAGAGAGGGAGAAAGGAAGAGACCAAAATGTCTGGATTATACTGGGAAGAGCCTCTGGGAGAAGGGTAGCCCAGCCCTTCAGGATGCAGTAGCATTTGTAATCCCAGCATGCTACTGCAAAATAGGAGACAGAGAAAGGTAGAACCTCAGAGGCATGTGAGCCAGGTAGCCTGATGTATAACAAAGAGGCGTTGTCACGCCGGGAGGAAGGCAAGGCCTGATGCTGGAGGCTGTTCTCTGACCTACACATGTCTACCATGGCACACACACACACACACACACACACACACACACACACACACACACACACGCACAGAGAGAGAGAGAGAGGGGGGGGGAAAGGAAAGATAAAGGAAGAGGGAGGAACATTATACGTTGTTCTTCAGGTGCTGTCCAGCATTTACAATTTTAAATAGAAAAATTTTAATTTTCTCTTTTTCTTTTGAAAAAAATTTATGTCTATACAATGTATCTTGGTCATATTCATCATCCCCTCCATACTTCTCCTGTTCCCTGCAATACACACCCTCCAACTTTGTGTTCTCTGCCTCTCTCCTTCCTTCTTTCCTTTCTTTCTTTCTTTCTTTCTTTCTTTCTTTCTTCCTTTCTTTCTTTCTGACAGGGTTTCTCTGTGAAGCCTTGGAAGCTCTGGAACTGGCTCGGTAGACCAGGCTGGCGTCGAACTCACAGAGATCCACCTGCCTCTGCTTCCAGAGAGCCAAATTAAAGGTGTGTGCCACCACCTGATTATGTTCTTTCTTTCTTTCTCCTACTGAGTTCAATTAGTGCTACTCACATACTCATGGGTGTGGGGCTATACCCTGGGGCATGGACCACCTACCAATGGTCACCTCCCCAAAGAAAAATGACTGTCCCTCCCTCAGCAGCTATCAACTGCTGCTAGCTCCTCAGCTAGGGGGTGGGGCATCAGGAACCCATCCCCCTGCTTGCTGGAATTATTAACTGGGTTGATTTGTGCAGCTAACCACAGCTCTAAATTCATGTGTGTGATGCTCATGGCATGTCCAGAGGCCAGCATTTCTCCCCATCCTCTGGCTTTTGCCTTCTCTATGGCCTTTCCCCTGGGTTATCTTCTGAGTCTTGGAGGGGTGACTATTGTAAATGTTCTATCTTTAGATGAGTGCCCACAGTCTCTTGTTTTCAACACTGAGAGTTACGAGTCTATATCAACTATGACCCTCTCTTACCAAGGCTGAGAGCAGTGGACATCTTTGGATCTAATAATATATTTTTAGAATGCAGTTTGGCGATATGACCATTTAGCAAAACAATACCAATAAGTTCTTCCCTAGGGTCTAAGACTTCCTTAGGCAGGCATTTTGATCATGTTTATAGCACCAGCCATGAATTCCCTCCTGGGGAACAGGCTTCTAATGAAGACAGTGATTGTTCACCCATAAACAGTTTGGACATTACTGTCCATCAGGTTGATATTACAGTGTGCAGGGTCCAGTGCTGCGTCAGGCTACTGATGCATGTTATCACTCAGCTTCCTAGGTAGTACCTTCTAGCACCAGGAAAGCTAGTTAGCAGGGAGGGAGTTCCCTGGTTAGTGCAAGATTGCTCTCTGAATAAGTGGAGTCTGCATCCTCAGACTCTACATTCACTATAGCCTAAAGTTGGAGTGGGCAACCAAGAGCAATATCGTGTGTGTGTGTGTGTGTGTGTGTGTGTGTGTGTGTGTGTGTGTGTTCAGTATCGCAACACTAGTCTGTGTGGTTCTGGGTGCCTCTGGGACCTCCTTGACCAGTAGTCGTAGGAAGGCAAACTGTGCCTGGCACTGGGATTTTCATTAAGTAATGGGTGTCTTCTGAAAACAACATTGTTCATCCATTCAGGGCACTTCTATCTTACAAACTAGCATGGTTTCCTGCCTCCCTCTTCCCACCCTGTTCTTTCATAGTACAAACAATTACTGTTTATATGCACCTCACAGTTGTAAAAGGTCTCAATGATAATGTTTACAGTCTAACTCAGGTTAAAATGCATTATTTTGTTTGTTTTCAGCTTGAGGCAGGGTCTCATTAGGTAGCCCTGGCTGAGCTATAACTCACACTACAAGACGGGGCAGGCCTCAAACCCACAGAGATCCACCTGCATTTGCTTCTCGAGTCTGGGATTGAAGTCATGCATTACTATACCCAGCTTTTAAAAGTATTTTAAAAAAAGACCACCACATCCTGCCTGGGTATGGTAGTACATGCTCATCATCCCAGCACTTGAGTTATGTTAGCAGGGGTCTCAGGAGTTCAAAGTCATCCTTGGCTAAGTAAGGAGTTTGCCTAGCCTGAGTTACTTGGGACCCTACCTCCAAACCAAACCAAAATATAACCAAAAAGATTTCTAGCTGCCTGCTAAGCTCGGCAGTGTCATCTGAGATGCTTATATTTTGTTTCAGGATTTTTACTCTGCGTGTTACCAGTTTATGCATGAAAAGAAAGGAATAAACTACTCACAAAATAGAGTCAAAGAAAACGTGGTGTGGGAGCGGCAGACCCATGGTTTTCTGCTGCACTGAGAGTTTGTAAAGGGCTCTCCACGTGGCGACTTTAGCCAGAATAAATAACCTGGGAGGGCGTTTGTGTAAACTGCACAATGGTAGTAGAAGGTTGAGGGACTGAATACATTCGTAACAAAATGTCATTAATGTGAGAATTCTTCAGGCACCTCACATGGCTGTGTTTACACTTTCCTTTTTACTCTTCTGTTGTTGCTTGGTTATCATAGAAAAGTGATAGAACATTAACAGATTAAAGAAAATGAAGGTAATAAAATTGACTTAGTTAACCACTCAGAAATTAATTCAGGGTTAATTTATCAATTAATATGTTTTTTTGAAGGTGGTGGTAATGTTTTGCTGAAGTCTTAATGTTAAATTTTAGCTGTTTATTTTCTTTTTAAAGATTTATTGTGTGTATATCTGTATATCTGTGTATCCGTGTATCTGTTTGTCTGTGTGAAGTATGCCTTATGTGTGTGGGTGACCACAGGACCACAGAGGGAATAACTCTCCTGGAGCTAAAGTTATGGGTAGTTGTGAGCTGCCTGATGTCAGTTCTGGGACTCAAACTCAGGTCTCTGTAAGAGCTGCTAGTGCTCTTAATCACTAAGCTATCTCTCCATCTCCCTCTTACATCTGTTAAAAGCATTTCTTTATCTTAAGTATTTGTATATATTCTTGTTATTTTATAAAGACAATAGTTTAAAACTATGACTTCAGTGTTTCACATATACTAAAGAAGTGTCCTACCACTTAATTATATCCCCTGATCTTCATTAAAAAAAAAAAAAGAATAGAAAAGAAAAAAAAGAAAAAGAAAGAAATTGTCAGTGGGATCTGTCTCCCTCTTCTGGCCTCTGTGAGCACTGCACTCACATGCACATACACCCTCAAATATGTAGTTACAATAAATTTGAACACATTACATGAAGATATTTTTGTCAGAACTGGACAGTTGTGGGAGTGGGCTTTTTGAGTTTATTTCTTCTTTTTTTAATTTCAAGATGTATTTATTTACTATGTATATAGTGCTCTGCCTACATGTATGCCTGAACACTAGAAGGTGGCACCAGATCTCATTACAGATGGTTATGAGCCACCATGTGGTTGCTGGGAATTGAACTCAGGACTTTTGAAAGAGCAGTCAGTGCTCTTAACCTCTAATCCATCTCTCCAGCTCTCAAGCTGATCTTTAAACATTACATTTATTTTTTATTTATTGAAAAATTGTTTTTGTTTTTATTTTTAATTACATATATATGTGTGGGGTGTGTGTGTGCGCAGGTGCTGGTGGAGCCTAGAAGCAACTTCATGATGGCTCACACCTATCTATAGCTCCAGTTCCAGACGATTTGACATCTCTTCTGAATTCTGGGGCTACTGCATGTATGTAATGTACAAACATACATGTAGACCAAAGACCCATACAAATAAAAATAAAAAATTTAAAAAGGTTTTGTAGGTTTTCTTCCATAAAATTTATTTCTAATTTAATAAATAACTCTGGTTATGTTTTAGCTGCTAAGTGAAGTAATATTCATTTGGAATTTTCATTGCTAGTAGGTGTAACTGTGATACTTTGTAATGAATAATCTTGTACCCTGAAACCTGGCTGCAGTCATTAGCTTTAATGGTTTTTATTTTATTTAAGGTAGATTCTTTAGCACAACAACCAAAGGTACACAGAAGAACCCTATCTTGAGAAGCAAAATAAAAACAAACATGTAGATCCTTTAGGGATTTTTATTTGTAAGATTTGTCATTTGGCAGGTGTGGTGATTCATATGCACAATTTCAGAATTTTAGGAGGTGAAGACAGAAGGATTATTCTGCTCTTTCAGCTAGCGTAGGCTACAGAGTGAGACTGTCTCAAACAAGCAAGCAGGCAAACAAGAAAAATAAAACACAGGAGGCAGATGCAGGCAGATCTCAAGGAGTTTGAGGCTGGCCTGGTGTGCAGAGTGAGTTTCAGGACAGCCAGGTATACACAGAGAAACCATGTATTAACAAAAACAACCTCACCCCCAAACCGAACCGAACCGAACCTAACCGAACCAACTAACAGCCCCGCCCCCCCCACCCCCCGCCGCAAAATCCAAAAACTGTTTTTTATTTTATTCCAATCTTGATTCTTTTTCTTTCTGTATCTGTCCAAATTGCTCTTGCTAGACCTCCAATATAATGTTATAAAGGAGTTACAACTCTTTCACCTCTGCCTTTGATATCCCTTCTGGGTTTTTCATAGATGCTGTTTGTCAGGCTGAGAAGTTTCCTATCTATTTTTGTATTTTTTATTATGAAAGTATAACATTTTTATGAAAGGTATAAAATTTTAAGTAATTTCTATGTATTAATTAAGATGGTTGTGTAGTTTATTCTTTTTAGAATTGATATGCCATATTATATTGATTGTTTTCTAGATATAAAGCCATATTTACATTCCAGAGATAAGTTCCACATAGTCATGATGTACAATTTTTATGATCTGGAGACCAATGTAGTTAATTGTGAACTTATGATAGTTTTTTTATTTTATAATGATGTTAAAACAGTATACATTCATTAGAAATATACTTTGATTTTTTGTTGTTGTTGTTAGAAATGTCTGTACTCTCTCTTGAGTTTGCAAGGTATGGCCAGCCACTTGATTATGAAGACAAGCCACACTCCTCTATGATGTCCTGTGTTGTTAGGCTCTGAGGTTTGGAAGATTATGGGAATTAGTAGATTTTTCACCCTGCAATATTCTGAACTGTGATAAACATGTTGGATATAACCACATTACCCAGGAATCATGTGTCTGTGTCCTTCTCAGGTTTGGCTCTTTTTTCTGTACTCTATTCTAGCTTTGCTCTCAAGGGCATGCAGAACTCAGAGCACAGACTTTGCGATGGTTCTTTTCTCTTCTATTTGTTGGAAGAATTTTTGAAGATTTGTTTTTATGTCCTCAGAAAACATTTTGCAGAATCTGCCAGGGAAGCCATCTGGTCGCGAACTTTTCATGGGGTGAAATTTTTGATACTGTCATCTGTTTCTTGAGTTGTTTCTATTTCTTCTGGAGTCGTTTTTATAGGTGTTGTCTTTCTTAGGACTTCCCTATTTTTAACAAGGTTGCCTCAGTTCTTAGAATGAAACTTTTCACTGTGTTCTTTCACAGTCCATTTTTATTCTGAGAGATTAAAAAGAGATTGATCTCTTTTTAATTTTTTAAAGTTACTTGGACTTTTCTGTTTTGTTTTTATTTTTCCAAGTAACCATCTTTTGTTGATTTAAAAAATTCTACATTTTGAATTTCTGTCTCCATTTTTATGGTTTCCTGACTTTTGTTTGTTTTGAGCTAGGGTTTCTCATGTTTTTTTTTCTTTTCAGTCTCTCTCTCTCTCTCTCTCTCTCTCTCTCTCTCTCTCTCTCTCTGTGTGTGTGTGTGTGTGTGTGTGTGTGAAACTTTTGATTTTTGTGTACTTTCCTTTCAGTTACTATAACAAAATGGGACCATTAACTGAAGAAAAGGCAAAGGTTGACTCTGACTCTGACTCATAGGTTTTAGCACTTTCCAGACATGCTGGCTTGACTCCACTGTGTTTGCATCTGTGGAAACATACTCATGCTGGGGTTATATCATGCTTGGAGTTCATCATACTGAGAATTCATCATGTTCAGAATTCATGCTAGGGATATACCGTGTGTCTTGCTGGGGTGCACATGTGGACCAGAACTGCTGACCTCATTGTAGGTAGGAAATTAAAAAATAGAAAAGAAAGAAAAGAAAAGGGAGACATTCAACTAAACACATTTCCAACGACCAAAGGGCAGCATCTTCCACTCCAACGAAGCTGAGCACCAACCTTTGACATAGGACCTGTGGGAGAAATTTCAGATCTAAATCAGTTGTTGACTTGGGATCTGCTTTTATTAAAATAATCATTTCAAGCTAGAGATTTCCCCCAGCCTCCACCACACCTATGTTTTGGTTTGCTGTATTTTCATCTAAATTTATCTCAAGTATACGTTGTGATTTCTTCTTTGATCCCGTGGTTATCAGAAATACTTTAATCCCCACATTTAAAAGATTTCTCAAGTTTCCTCCTGTGACTGGCCTCTGGTGTCATTCCACCTTGCCTGAATGATAATATACTTTGGGTGGTTTTGTTCTTTTGAACTTGTCAAGGTTTGCTTGTGGCCCAATCAAGAACTTGGAGAATGTTCCATGTGATTTAAGACGTATATTTTTAAAGTCCCCAGTTTTAATTTTGAATATGTTGAACACTGTGAGATACGGCCCACCAAACAGAAACCTTGGCACGGAGGACTTGGTGAGGCTTAAGAGTGTGGATAGGAGGTGAATGTGGTTATATGCACCTAAGATCTCAGCCAAGTAGGATCAGAAAAATCTTAGGTTTAAAGCAGCCCAGGAGACATAGTGAGAACCTGTGTCCCAAACAAAATAAGAAAGTGAACAGGTACTAAGGTGAACATTTTGTTTTGTTTTGAGACAGAGTCTCATTATATAGCTCTGCTTAGCCTGAAGCTCTCTATGTCGACCAGCTGGTCTAAGAATCAGAGATCCATTTGCCTCTGCCTTTTCAGTGCTAGGATTAAAGGTGTGAGCTAACTCAGCCCGATAACAGGAAAATATTTGATTGACATTCCACTTAGAAACCTGACTTAGATAATGACACATAATGGTTGCTTTGACCATGTGTATGAAATGTAATTAATCAGCAAGAAGACTGGAAGTTTTAGGAGAAATAGGTAATGACGTTATCTTTTTCACTTACAGGAGGCAGAACAATTATTATACTTAATAGTTCAACAGACGTGTATTTGTTGGAAGTCACTCTAGCATGTGGATGGAAGGACTGGAAGAAGTAGAGGCCAGTTTGATTTAGAATTCCAAGTTGACCATGACCTCACTATGTAGATGAGGTGACATTAAATTCCTTACTTCCCTGCCTCTGCACCCCAAGGGCTGGCTACAGACCGTACTACACATGTGGTTCTAGAACTTTCTGTGCCTTACAACAGTTTACTTCCTTGAATATATGTAATTAAGAAAGTTTTGTAGATAAGCTTGTAGTTTGAAAAAAACTAAAAGGCAGTTTATACACTAAACACAAAGCAGCTTCCTGGGACTTACCACGGAGATAATCACTGTGTCTCTTCTGGGAAATTGGGAGTCCTGCTTGGAATTTCTATGAGCTTTGAAACATGCTAATTTAGAACAGTTTGATATTGCATCTCTCCTGGGGGATGCATTATGAGACTATACAATGTTTCAATCAAGACTCTAACAGGAAATTGCTGGCAGACTCAACATACATTAGGAAGGCTCAATTTTATTTTTATTTTTTTAAGGTTTATTGGTGTCCCAGTGTGTAAGTGTGTAGGTGCACATGCCCGAGTGTGTGCATACCATGTTTATCTTGGTGTCACTGGTCCCCTGGGGCTGGAGTTACAGGAGCGTTTGAGCCACCTGTTGTTAGCTCCGAAAACACGAGCAGCAAATGTTCTTAACCGCGGAGCTCTCTTGCCAGCCTCCATTTTTTTAAACTTTCACTTATTTATTTTATTATTTCACATGTGAGCACTATATTTCCATCATTCATTCTTGGCCTCTTGTTCTTTAATTATAATTGCTATATATATCATATAGTTTATCAATACAACCTGCTGAAATCACTTAGTATCGTTCACGTGTATTTGGGGCTGCCTTCTTGGGACTGGCTAACCTCTGCATGCTCATCTCCCTCTCTCGGCAACCATTTTCAGTTTTAAAATATATTTTTGCTTTAACCTCATCTTGTGTGTGGAAGGATGTAGCTTTTCTATATATGTATACCACATCTAGTTAATAGATCAGGATACTTGGCATAGCCACTGTCTCCGACATTTATTATTGTTATTATTATTATTTTGTGTTGAGAATATTCATAAGACACATTGTTGCTCAGGCTGGCCGGGAACTCACTATGTAGTCCATGTTGGCCTCAAATTTACGACAGTCTTTCTGCTTCATAGTCTTGAATGCTGGGATTACAGGTATGAGCCACAATGCCTGGCCTGATAGTGACATTCTTAGTGGTTCTATCTCTTGTCGAATGGGGCTGACTTGTGGAATTTCCAGACATCACTGAAATAAAAGTTTGACTTCTAATGTTAGTCACAAATTATGCCTTGGGCTTCTCTCCCAGGCAAGCCTTTGGGTATTTGTAGACCCTGTCTATATCTTGACTATGAGGTCCTAAGAGACTCTTGATAGAAAACCACTCTGCCAAGCCAAGCCTGAGCTCTTCCTTCATAGGGAATGGGAAAAACAAACAAACAAACAAACAAACAACCCCCCCAAAACCCAGTTGGTGCTTTAAACTGTTAAGTTTGTGGCTACTGGTCACGCAGCAATAGCTAACTATGGCAGAGAGAGCTTCTATATGTTTGAACTTTGGAGTCATAAGAACCATAGGTATATATTATCTATATAATTAAACACAACAAAGAAAACTCTGAAAATACAATCTTTGCCTGAATTTCCTAATGGTTTCTCATTACATTCTTAAGTAGAAATTCCTGGCTCTTACCTACTTAGTATATGAGGTCTGGCACCTGCCTCCCCATCCTCTGTCTCCACCGGGAGACATTTAGTACTGCTGTATCCTGACTGCCATCATGTTGTGATACTTCCAGAGTAGAGAAAGATTCAGTAAAACTTCAGTTTCCATTGCAAAAAGTGCTATCTCCTACAGTTTTAGCATGATGCCCTTGCTGTGTAGACATGCATACATATATGCACACACACCCAATTTTATAGGGCTATGAGTAATGTAAAATAAGCAGCACACGGTTAAAAACATGCACTCCAAAAAAATTAAAAATAAACGCTGCCACCGTCAGTGTGTTCAACAGATCTTTTCTTCTTGAAAGTTTGCTGTGATCTCTATACAGTCTCTCCTCTTTCACCTCCTGCCTCTCACCTCAGAGCACTTATCTAGAACAATTATTGAACATTTCCATCATAATGGAAGCTCTTGTTGGAAAGGGCTTGGGTCATTATTGTGAAGAATACCCTATTTTGTTTTATTGTAGTTAATATGCCAGTTGTTCACTAAGTCAACAAGCACCAGGGCCACATGGTACAGGAGAACAATTCTTTTTATTGGTTAGCATAAATTAAGTAGCTGTTGGGCTTTAAAGAGATCTTTCTGGTGGGTCAGCCGAGCTATGTTAAAGTTCTTAGTGTTGCACAGGACGAGATGTACAAATAGAAAACCAGGGCTTTCTCCAGGAAACTAGATCAATTAGCTATGGAGGTTGGGAGAGGGACAAGTCTCTGATTGAGAGAGCAGAGGGGTAGGGGTTGGAGGAGGTTGGGGAAATAAGGCAAAGAGAATGCTTTTTTTTTTTTTTTCATGGAATCAGCAGATACCAATTTGACCAGGACACACTTGATCTGAATCCTCTAACTCCTTTTTATTTCCCCATCCCCAATTATTTAGACCAGGGAGTAAGTGACTTTGCTGTAAGTCTCTGAGAGCTTAATGGGTTTACAGAGAGGTTCCTTCACATCCTTTAGTGTCACGGGCAAAGGGTACAGTGGAGCGACCACCATTCTTTTCCTAGAGAACACTCTCAACTCTTGTTTTCAGCTTTCAAGAGTTTATTGATTAAAAAACCCAGGTACAGATGCACTCAAAGTAAACAAAGTTTTCTAATTTAGTATAAGCTGCATTTATTTTTATACTTAATAAAAACGGAACCAAGGTCTGGAGAGATGGCTCAGTGGTTAGGAGCAAGCAGCTTGCAGAGGAGGCAGGATAATTTCCCAGCAACCAAGAGGCAGCTCACAGCTGCCAATTCTGGAGGATTCAGATTCCCTCTTCTGATGTCCTCATCTTCAGGCATTGATGTGGTGATAGGCACACACTCAGGCATACACTCAGGGACACACTCAGGCACACACTTATACACATAAAATAAATTTAAAACTTGCTTTAAAAAGGAAACACTCTGTTTTAGGTTTTATGTAGGTTAGCGACAGCTCATATTTTTTGTGAACACATTAAATATCTATTATGTAATTTTAAGCATGTGGTGGGTTGTTTACTGTTGTCAATGAGTATTTATCTGTATCAGGAGTTGTGAAAAGAACTTTTCTTTCCCAACTTCCTTACTCTTGAATTTTTTTTTCTCCTTGAGACAGTCCTGGCTGTCCTGGAACTCACTCTATAGATCAGGCTGGCCTTGAACTCAGAGATGCATATGTTACCATGCCTGGCTTCATTTTCTCATCATTTTTTACTTCTTTCTTTCTTTCTTCCTCTCTCTCTCTTTCTCTCTCTCTCCTGCTTTCTTTCTTTCTTTTAGATAGAATCTTTTATTTTCTTTAAATTTTTAAACATATATTTATTTATTGTGTGTACATGTGTGTGTTGGTGCACATGTATCATGATAAGCATGTGGAGGTCAGAAGACCACATTTGGGAGCCAGTTCTCACCTTCAATCATATAATTTGGAAATTACTCAGGTCTCTTGGCTTATGTAGCAAGTGCAGGTATGAACAGAATAATCTGGAAGGCCTGAGAACATGTTTAATATCGTCATATTCTACAGCTGGATGAACCCCAGATATCATCTAATGACCAGAAGTGATGAAAACACACTCCAGAAACATAAAGGGGGATTATTAAAAGTCAGAATATAATGATTTTTATATTAATTAAAATGTACTTTTCATGCAAATAATATAAAGAAAAATTTAGAATCTGAAAACAGTATGAGTTTGTATTTTAACATATAATTAGCCGACAACAAAATATCTCTTCTTGACAGTCAAGTTTTAGCACACTGAATAGCTTAAAACAGCTATCAATTATTTTAGATTTTTTTTCTTTTAACTCCACACACACAGAAGCCTTATCCATCCTCTGGTTTTTTCTTTCCCTTTCTGTTCCCAAAGAAATGAGCCAGCTTGTGATGAGAGGAAAAGCCAGCTTTTGTTTCACTGAGTCCTGTCCGGCTTGTGCTGGCACCACCACCGTCTGGGCTGATTTTAGTCAATCCAGTGCCCACATTATTGGTCCAAGTTGAATGGCAAAGTCTTTTCAAAACAAGAAGAGCCATAACTGGCTGTCTCTGTGGTACCAACATGCATCATGTAAGGACAGCCAAATAAACAGTAAGGGTGACTCAGAGCACTGGCCAGAGAGGACTGTGGCTCATCCACTCTGGTGGAGGTTTTAGAAGGCTTGGTAAGGTGACGGGAAAGAAGTCAGAGCCTAAAACATACACTAATCTGTTGCTTTGATCATTTGTGTCATAAAACCATGAGTTACAATCTTAGGCTTCCTTATAAAGAATCCTTTCCATTACAAATTTCAATTTGTGAGGGTTTTCCTAAAACAATTTTACAGTCATATTTTAAAGCTAATTTAAGAGAAACTAGCCCACTTAGAGTTCCCAGATTCTGTGAGGTTCTTGCTTTTGAAGTTACTCATTAAGAAAATATGAGCCTTAAATTCCCATGAACACAGTGTTTAGTGTTAGTCATCTCCCAAGGGAAACGCTACACTGTACCCTCTTGGGGGATGCTCAATGCTGTTTCCTTTTTCACTTCCTTTTTTTTCCCATAGTGAATGCGATGCATTTTAGTTATTTCGCCTTTGTTACCCTGTCTTATCCGTCTCTTCTCCCACTTATACTGCTCTTTGACTTTCATGTCTGTCTTCTTGTGGGACCTACGAAGTATGGTGATGCTTGCTTGCATGAGGAAGAGTGAGCAGGTTATTTACTGGAGTACAGGTAACTTAGCAGTGACTACACCACTGGGGCGGGGAGAATCATCCTCTCAGCAACCATTCACTGCCTATAGACCCTCAGAGTAGGATGGGGCCTCATACGCTCCTCCCTCATCCTTGATGAGATGTTGCCAGGCACATTCTTGATCAGGGCTTGTGCACCTAACAGTTCCTGTGACTTAATGAATGTGTGTGGTGTTCAGCAGATGTCTGCGTGCAGTACATCTTCCTGTCCCTTGGCTCCTACATTCTTTCTACCCCTCTTTTCTGTGATTTCTCTGTGCCTCAGGGAAGGGGATGATGTGGATGTCCTATTAAAAACTGAGCACCGTACCACTGCTTGTTCTCAGTCCTTCAGTGGGGAGTTTCTAAACCTGTTGCAGTCAGAAACTCCTCTGCAGGCCCACTCTTAGTTGCTTTGTTATTAGTTCGTACCTCTTGAAGATTTTTTTTTTTGAAACAGGGTTTCTCTATGTAGCCTAGGCTGTCCCAGGACTCACTCTGTAGCCCAGGCTGGCCTCGAACTCACAGAGATCCACCTGCCTCTGTCCCCCGAGTGCTGGGATCAAAGACATGATTCTCCTGTTTCAGTTTGGATTACAGGTATACAACTTTATGACTGTCCATATTTTTCTTTTTCTTTTTTTTGTCTTCTCATCCAAAATCTTTTTCCCTCTAATTTTCTAATTTTTTTTAACTAAAAAGGTGACTATTTTTCCTTTACAAAATGATCTGAGAAGTGAAAGCAAACGTTATGCTTTCCTCTTAGCAGAGCGTGTCATGGATCCAATAGGCTTGTGTTTTAATTTATCCTTGGAAAGAACTGAGTTTATGGCTTTCCTTTCGTGTCCCAGCTGTTCGGGAATTATTAAATCCACG
This sequence comes from Rhabdomys pumilio, assembly GCA_030674055.1. Classification (NCBI taxonomy): domain Eukaryota; kingdom Metazoa; phylum Chordata; class Mammalia; order Rodentia; family Muridae; genus Rhabdomys; species Rhabdomys pumilio. The sequence goes on from JANHMN010000001.1 coordinate 29,792,429, forward strand.
GGGAGTTGTGTGAGTTATGTAATTGGCAGGAATTATCTGAGTTTGAGGAAGCACAATTACTCTGTATGTTAGGCAGAACTGGATGGAGCTTTCTTCTTCAAGGATGCAGGGTTGCAGACCCCTGTGAAACTGTGGTGTTCTCTTAACTGAGTGCAGATGTAAACTTATTTATCCCTTTTGCGGTTTTTGAGAAGGGATACATTGTTCTTCTGCATCTTGCCTGGTTAGTGTCTCGCAAAGATACTGGGGGAGAAGACTAACAAGAGCTGGGACAGTCACTCCAATGGGCTTAGCAAATATTAAAGTAATAATGCTTATGGTTTGTAATTCATCCAACCCCCATTCATTGTCTTTCACCTGTTATTCTTCCTTCAAATGCTAGACTTACAAACACCGACCAGTTTTGTTTTCTCACAGCCGGAGAGAGGGAAAGCGCTTCCTTTATGGTGCCTCATTGATCTGGGATTTCCTTCCTATTCCCTCAAGATGAATCATGAAACTTGGCTCCTCAGTCTTTGAAGTTCCAGATTCTGGAATGAAAATAAATATCTAAGGCTGTGTTGTCTTTCTACTATTTGAGCCAATGTGTGAGGCCTACGGTCTGCATGGGCTATAGAATCTTGCAAGGAATTGTGAAATGGGTTTGTTTTATGTATACTCCCCCTTGGTGGGGAGAATACTGTGGCAGGAGTCGATACACATTTCCATTGGCTCTGTACTGTCCTATGACAATTGAAATGCCACTTCAATCCCCAAGAGTCTATGTTCACTAAAACAGAAAATGCCTTAGAGGTACAAGGAACCCAACGAATAACAACCAGCAATCATTTGATAATTCATAATGTTCCAGATATGAAGATGCGGCTTAAGGCATGGTTCCTGTGTTGTACCTGGAGCTCCTGGCCGGACAACTAGATGGCATCTCAGAGCTCCAGGCAGCCCAGGGACAGTGAAACTTATCAACCTTCTAGTAGAAATGGAGGAGCCACTGTCCGAATGCTGTTTTCACAGATATCAGGGTATTGCACATTAGAGGAGGGGATTAGCCCTGGCCTGAGAGGAAAGCTTGGTCTTTGGAATAAGAATGTATTTATTTATTTTGATTTTTACACCCAAGCCTCAAGTTTTATTTATTTTTTAAATAAAGTGTATTTCCCAACAGCCATATACAGAAAATGTTCATAACACAAGATTTGCAAATAATATTTGTTCACACTTAAACTTTGAAAACAAGCCCCACTTTTCATGTGTAGATCAAAATTTGTTAATTCTTTTTTTATTAACCATTTTATTCATTTCAAATGATATCCCCCTTCCCTGTTACCTCGCCACCAACTCCCACCCCAACCCCCTCCCCCCATCCCCTTTACCTTTATGAGGGTGCTCTTCCACCTACCCACCCACTGTATCACCCACCTCACCCCTCTAGCACCACCCTACGTCGGGGCATCAAGCCTCCCTCCCCTCCCATTGATGTCAGAGACAAGGCCATCCTCGGTTGGATATATATATATGGAGTTTTGGCTCTCTCCATGTATACTCTTTGGTTGGCGGTTTAGTCCCTGAGAGCTTTAAGTGGTCTAGTTAGTTGATATTGTTCTTCTTATGGGGTTGCAATCCCCTTCAGCTCCTTTAGTCCTTCTCTTAGCTCTTCCATTGGTGTCCCCAGACTCAGGCCAATGGTTGGCTGCGAATATTTGCATCTGTATTAGTCAGGTGCTCTCAGAGAACAGTCAAATCAGGTTCCTGTCAGCAAGTGCTTCTTGGCATCAGCAATAGTGTGGGGTTTTGGTGTCTGCAAATCCTTAGTTAAGGCAGTCTCTGGATGGCCTTCAGTCTCTGTTCCATTTTTTTTGTCCCTGTCTTTCATTTGGACAGGAACATTTCTGGGTTTAAAATTTTGAGATGTGTGGCCCCATCCCTAAAATGAGGACTTTGCCTATCTACTGGAGATGGTCTCTACAGGTTGTATCTTGCCTTTGTTGGGTATTTCACCTAAAGTCATTGCCATTGGCTTCTGGGAGCCTCTCGATTCCCTGGAGTCTGGGTCTTTCTAGTGGCTACCCAAGTTTCCCATTCTCCAAACAATGACTTCAAGAAATTCAAATTTTTAGGCAAATGGATAGAACTAGAAAATATCATCCTGAGTGAGGTAACCCAGACACAAAAGAACACACAAGTTATGTACTCACTGAGAAGTGGATGTTAGCCCCAAAGTTCAGAATACCTATGATACAACCCACAAACCATGTGCAGCTTAAGAAGAAGGAAGACCAAAGTGTAGGTGCTTCAATCCTACACAGAACAGGGAACAAAATAATCATAGGAACTTGAGGGAGAAGGGACCAGGGACAGAGAGAGGAGGGAGAGGGAAAAAAGGGGGCAGGAACAGGTATTGGAAGGGACAGCAACAACTAGACTCAGGATCCTGTGAAGACTTGGGTCTGGATGCTGACAGTGCTCTAGCTACATGCCCAGACCCTCAGTGTGCTGAAGCTAGGAAACAGCAGTGTGGCTAAGATTCAAAGTCACGGCTGTAACCGACGTGTTATGCTAAGAGGGGACTGAGGTTAATTTGGGTAGCATAATTCTCCTCTTTCTGCTTGTATTGGTTTATCCTTTGAGACATATAGAATATGGAATTTTTTTTTTTTGTTTTTTCGAGACAGGGTTTCTCTGTGTAGTCCTGGCTGTCCTGGAACTCACTCTGTAGACCAGGCTGGCCTCGAACTCAGAAATCCACCTGCCTCTGCCTCCCAAGTGCTGGGATTAAAGGCGTGCGCCACCACAGCCCAGCAAACTTTTTTTTTTCCCCATCAGACTCCACAACAGAGTCCTCACGGGATTCGAACCGGCACAGGAAGGGAGAATATGGGATTTTAATAGTCTTACCACTAATAATGATTTCTAAAAAGCCAACCTGAATCCATATAATTTGCTATATTGGTTGCTGTACAAGTGTTGTTTAGACTGGGGACATTTGCAAATCTTCATAGTTTGCACATTTTAAAAATACCTCCCTTATGTGTATAAAAATGCCATAATAAAACCTATCACTCTGTAAGTAATTAAATAATTAATAAAAACCTTAAAATATTATTTATATTCTAGTGAATCGATTATTACAACAGGTGACATACCTGGGATAAGATTGTCTTAACTATATATTTGGATTTTTTTTCTCAATTGCTTTTATGTTCTCTTAAAAATCCATTCTGATATCTTCACTTTCTCTTGGTCCTGGGAATTGTAGCTCCAGGGCCCTTGCCTAGCCCTAAGCAGAGTCTGAAGCTGTAAGGCTCAATTCCTAGGGCTGTGAAATGAAACAAAAAGCGCATGGATTTTAACTATAATCTTATAAGCAGTTATAAGAATGTTGACTTCAACTTTCTTGTGTACTATGGAAATGTTCGTATTTCTTATGGTGATTGATGGGATTAATATGATAAAGTTTACAGACTCAGCCTTTCTATTTCTGCTTTCTCCACCTCCCTGGTGCTGGAATTTTTAATCAGTGCTACCATGTCCAGAATATCAGAGGGTCAAGTTCAAACCCAGAACTCCCTGAACCTGGGAGTTTTCTCAGCTAGGATGAAGGCTAACAAGCCCCAGAGATTGTCTTCTTTATGATCTCTTGGAGCTGAGGTTACAGGTATCTGCCAGATACCTGTCTTGATACATGGATGTTGAGATCTGAAATCCAGTCCTCATGACTGATCAGTAAGCGGTCTTCACTACTGAATCATCTCTCTAGTACCTGTACTTTGTTTTCTGTATATTAATGTGCTCCATTAGTAAGTGTGGATTATCCTTGTACTTTCAAAGAATTGCCTACTTTGAGAAAGCTATATGTTTGGCAATACATTACCTCGAGGAACTGAACATCTTTAGGGTGTGTACTATAGATCGTTCCATAATTTCCTAAAGGAGGGTTGTGAAAAACACAGTAAAATTCAAGGATTCTCGAAGGCACGGTATTCCTTTGGATTAAGTCACGCCTGGAACTCAACATCCTATATTTTCTACCATCCTCAGTTCTTCCAGCTCGATTCCACAGGACTGGAGCAATAATGGAAGATTTATGCTCATGTTTTAGCTGTTCTCTCTGTGAATCACAGACATGTACCATGCAACAGCAGCACTCATAGACACAATGAGACTGCAAGATCAGAGAGCCAAGCCTGTGTCCAGTGTCTCTTTTATTTCAGTCTTTGACCAATAAGAATTTCCACTAATTCCCTGAGTGCCCAGGAGGGTTAAGGAAGACAGATCATTGGTGACATCAGGATACTGGTACATTTTGTGCTGGGACTTTGTGTGTCCTGTCCCAAAGGAGACTCTTAGACATAAGGCATGAACACATCGGCTAATGGTCTAAGGGTAATTTTGTTATCCTTAATGCTTTTAAACATATTTTCCTAGTGGAAATTTTCATCAAGATAAGCACTGAGTCACTTAGCATTGTTGTTCCCTTATTCCATTTGTCTGAGTAAGAATACAGATAGCACCAATAACAGGCATCTTGAGCTAATACCGCATGGATGACATCAATGAAGTACTTAGCGAGAATTTGATACACTTACCATAAAGCCTTTTAGTTGTCTTCATAGACTCTTGAGTAGGCAAGTCCATTTTCAAATTAGATGGGAAAAAAATCACTCAAAGTGGAATTTTCAGAACTTTCATTTATTACCGACAATTGGCGTTACACTCCCCACAAACTTTACAACCTGTTAGGTGTAGAGCGCTCTCTCCTTCTCTGGAGAGTGGTAGAAGGCTGTGGCTCTCTATTTTCTGGAGAATTATAGAGTTTGTTTTCACCTGCTTTCCTGAGGTCCCAGGATTTCTGTGATGCTCCTGCAGCAGCCAGCTCCCAGATGCTGACACATCCATGTTATCTCAGGCAGAATACATATCAGCATAGTCTCAAAAGAAACCTTTCTAATGCACGGACACCTTGGTTCCATTTACAGTTTACCCACAATCCTGCAAAGCCTGTCCCCAAACTGATGAGCTTGTTCACTTATGATCTCCAAAATCAAAATATAAACAAAAGCAGCTTAAAGATAGCTTCTGAGATGGCTCAGCATGGGTTATCTCCAAGCCTGACAATTCAAGTTCCATCTCAGGAACCCACAGGGTAGAGGTGAGAACTGACTTCACACTTCTTCACTTACCAAGGCACATATGCCCACCCCTATGAATGAATGAATGAATGAATGAATGAATGAATGAATAAAGAAATACTAATAAGAAAAAAAAGTAGTATCCTTTGCTGAAGGTAATTTGAGAAAACCATTCAACTCAGAGAATACATATAAGAGAGAAAGTGTTCAAACTGTCCACAGTTCAGTGACCGCACACTGTAGCTCTTCAGCCCTGCAAATGTGGTGCATTAGTGAGTCAAACTCATTTGGTTTCAGAAAGCTGCACAAAGGAAGAATTTGTTCTCAGTGTCTCATCACCCATCACCCGACACTTGTCACCTGTCACTTCACTGTCTCAGTTCCAAGCCTCTCTGTCCAACCTCCTCCAGGAGAAAGGAACCCACCCTGGAGTGCCTGGACGGATCAACAGTCTGGGTGGACCCAGAACAAAGTTCTTTTAATTCATTTAATTGATGTCCATTGGCTCTGTAGAGTGCTGTTGCTGTGTTTCTAGCCATGGAGGAGGAGCTGCAATGCAATTTCCAAGCTTTGTTTGTTTGTTTGTTTGTTTGTTTGTTTTGCTGGTTATGATGTAGACTGTGGTTTGTAGGTTTTGTTGAGAGCAAAGCCATTTATTCTCCAGCGTCACATGCTCAACTGCAAACACAAATTTCTGCTACACTGAGTCTGTTGTTTAGGCCTTTTCTTCTTTAAAGCAAGTCAGAAGTCCAAGAGGTATTAGAAAGAAAGTGCAAACCATTTTCAGCGGAACTAAACACGGAGAGTAGAAGAGCTGGAGGAGTTTAGTCTAAAACTTCTCAGTGCATTGAGAGCTCTCGCTGTGGGAAAGATAATGGAAGTCTGGATGCAAGGGCTGCTTTTCTCCAAGTAGAGAAAGCTATGCTTTTGAGACGTGGAGAAAGGGCATTCAAGAGCTTTTGGCCAAGACTCTCAGAGTCTCCCAAGTTTTCAGTTATTTCTGCTTTCACTAATCCAAAGCGTTTTTCACTTCTCTCTTTGTTCATCCTTGGTTGTTTTGTGGTCATGGTCACTTACTGCTCTGAGCACAGCCCCTCCCTTGTCTGTCAGACTGTTCTTCACCCAGAACAGCCACTCACTTCACTCCTGAGTGAGGAAGCACAGCTTACTAACTACATGCCGATATGCAAGTAAGACTGCTTGACAGGGGAAGGCTCCTTCTCAGCCATACCTTCGGTTCACACTAGAAAGAGAGTAACACAGAAAGCTGTGCACACACTTTCTATCCCAGCTGCTGAGTCTTATTTGACTCACAGTGAGCCTATAATGAATGCTCTTCCTGAGCTCTCAGACCTGACACGTGTAAATTGCACAGACCTGATTGTGTAAATGCACATCTAGGCAAAACTAAAACTTTTGTTTCCAAAATCCCCACGTAGTCTTCCCTCCTGGTCTCAGGGTTAACCCTCCCCTTTTCTGGCTTTACTGTGTGACACACTCATTGCCCACAGCCACCATTTTTGCCTTTCTTTATTCAGTGTTTCTGGTTTGGACCTTTGCCCTTGTTAATTTCTCCTCCCCATGTCTCCCCTTCTCCGTAAGAGGGATTTGTGCTGGCTAGTTTTATGATGGGAGATAAAGTCATCTGAGAGGAGGGAACCTCAATTAACAAGACGGGGCTGTCAGCAAGCCTATAGGACATTTTCTTAGGTAGTGATGGTTGTGGGAGGGACTAGTGCACAGTGGGTGGTTCCACCTCTGAGCTGGCGGTCCTGGGTGCTGTGAGAAAGCAGGCTGAGCAAGCCAGAGTGAGATGGCCAGTAAGCAGTCCTCCTTCATTTGTCTCCACATCAGCTCCTGTCCCCAGGCTTCTGTTCAGTTTGAGTTCCTATCCTGACTTACTTTGGGTCATTGTGTTCGATTACAGCAGCAGTAATCCTAACTAACAGAGGATTTAAATGGACAAGATAATCTCTCTCAAGTTAATATTTTGGATAACATGATTTTTTTTAAAAGAGACTGGCTTTTTTAAAAAAAAAAATCTCAAGATATCATATCTTTCTTTTATTTTTACACATTACTGATGTGGCTAGAGAATTGCTCATCAGAGATGAAACTGCTACTAAAAGTCCCTTTTCTCTGAATCAATGACTTCTGTGGTATTTTCCTAGCCCTATAAACGTATACACATGGATGAGCTTTTGTTTCCTTGGACAAGGGGAGGACAGATGGGAAGAGGGCTGTTTTCCCATAGTGTGCATTTTCTGTTTTGTTTTGTTTTGTTTTGTTTTTTTGTCGGTGGTTGAGCACCTGCTTGGGATTTCTGAGAACTGTGCACCACAGTTCCCTGAGCACCCCCTTTTAGCTTGGAGCAGCAAAACTTCTCTCTAGGAGACATCTCATCTCAGGTCTCTGCAATAGGTTAGAATTCCTATCATCTCTTAGAGCAATCTATCCACTAATTTCATCTGTATTTTCTTTTGGAAGCTGGGAAGTCTATTTAGGGGTGATGGAGAAAATATGTATATTCCTCTCAAGTATCATGAATAAACAGAAATTCAATATCTAATCATAGTGTTAATTTGCTAAGCATATATCAAAATACAAATTTAAAAGCTGAAAAGTACTTTTATTTATTTCATGGAGGCATAGGCCAACTATTTTTCTTTTATTCAGTTCTATTTCAAAGCAGTTTAATGTTTATGGAAATGTTGAACAGGCAGGAGGAATATTTTAGAATGTTGGTTAGTTTTTGTCACTTGACATAAACTATGGTCACCTGGGAAGAGGGAACAAGCAACAGAGGGAATTGCTTCTTCAGGCTGGCTGAGTGTTGGAGGGGCTTTGTCTTGATCGATCACTGATGTAGGAGGTCCAGTCCACTATGAGCGGTGTCACCTCTACACAGATGGTTCTGGATTGTATTAGTAAGCCAGAAAGCAAGCTAGGAAACAGCATTCCTCTCTTGTCTCTGCTCTTTTCCTGGCTTCCTTGATGATGGACCGTGATCTGGAAGCACAAGCCAAATAAACCCTCTCCCCCCATGTTGCTTTTGGTCAGTGTCAATCATAAGGACAGAGAAACAAACCTGAACATCTACTATTACCTCTTCTGTCAGTTGCTTCAATCAATAACATCTCATGTTGATCTGGTACATATAACTGGTATACATTATTATTAATTATAGTTATTAGTTTCATTGTGATGATTAATGTACAGTTGATTGAGATTATTGAGTGTTTTTCAAATATTACTTTATTTTTTTAAGATTTATTTATTTATTTATTTATTTATTTAATGTATGTGAGTACACTGTCACTATCTTCAGACACACGAGAAGAGGGCATTGGATCTCATTACAGATGGTTATGAGCCACCATGTGATTGTGGGGAATTGAACTCAGGACCTCTGGAAGAATAATCAGTGCTCTTAACCCCTGAGCCATCTCTCCAGCCCCCAAATATTAATTTAAAAAAATATTTGTTACTGTGTATGTATGTGAATATGATTTGTGTGTGCACACGCCACGACACGATATTCTTCTCTCTGTTCACTTTTATGTGGGTTCTGGGGATTGAACTCAGACTGTCAAGCTTACATGGCAAGCACCTTTCCCTGGTGTTTGAGCCAAAGGTCTCTCTGTTCCAGCCGGCTGCTTTGGTGCTGTTTTCTCAGCATCTTCTGTGTTGGGACAGTGTACTGCCTTCCCTAGCTTCAGTGACTTTAACAATTTGAGGAGGGCTGAGGCACTGAGGTCATTATGGGATACCCGCTGCTGGAATTTGTGGAGTGCATTTTTTTCCTCATATAATTAGACTGCATTCTGCTTTGGAGAAAATGATTCCAGAATAAAGAGCCATGTCCATCACATTTCATTAGAGATAACTTCACCGATTTGACTCATCCCTGTGGACAGGAACCTGACTGGCTGATAAACTGCAAGGGTTTTCCAGTGAGCCCAACCATTCTGAAACTGTTATTGACTATTCTTTCAAACAAAGATGCTAGACTCCAGAGATAGAAGTTAACTTGGAAATTTACACATATATAGTCTTGATAATATTGAAGATGAAGGAAGTACCACCTTCTCATCCCATTTTCTGGATGAAGAACACAGACCTTCACTATCTAAGCTCCTGATTTCCCTCCCACCACTCTCCACCAGAGGCCAACTTCCCTGGTCACAGTCAGAACAGCAGGAGGCTGAGGGGGAGGTGACATTTTCCTATGGGATGTGTCAGCTCCATGAAGGAATGGCTGCCCTGTGGACACTGGCCTAGGTCTGTCAGCTCAGATATTTCATCTGGGGCTGGAATATCTGATGTAGCATGATAGATAGGCATTTTCAGCCTTTGTGAATACTTTGCTCGGAAAGGAAAAGGCATTTCCTAACTCCTGTTGGCCTCTTTCAAGATAGACTCAACCCAAGCTGATGAGACTGTGAAGCATGGCCAGTGGGCACAGTGTCACTATTTTTATTTAAAACAAAAAGATGGGCAGTGGTGGGGTACTGGCATGAAACATGCAAGGAGTGTGGTGCAGTGGTGGGGTGCAGGCATAGAGCAGGCAAAGAGTGTGGTGCTGTGGTGGGGTGCCAGCATACAGCATGGAAGGGTCTGGGCTCCTTTTTTAGCAACAGAAATCCAAACCAAATTAACCAAAATAAGTGACAGAAATATTGAAAAGTACATTTTACAGAGCGTTTATTTGAATATTTGTCATATTTTTATGCTAGTGGAGCTAGGAAAGTCACTTCCTTAATGGACTGTAGATGCATCCTCCGTGATTAGATTGATTCTCTACATTTGAGTCGAAAGAGTTCCCTTTAAATCAAACCCTTCACATAAGTTAATGTGTGTGTTTATATATTTCATTATGACATCCTAAGTAATTTAAAAATCATGTGTACATTTCTTCACATATTTCCCTTAATTTTGATTTTTAATATTTATGCTTTTACTTACATGAACACATGTACAATTACCTCTTTTTTCACACATGCCCCTCTATGAAGACTTTTTTTTTTTTTTGCTATTAACATAGATAGTAGGGTAAAAACTACACAATTTTCTTTCTAGAATTTGAGGACAGATTGCTCCCCTTTGAGTTATTTTATCAAAAATTATAAGACTTATGTGAATTAGATTGTGTTTTAAACATGCCTGCATTCACATTTTAAATGTTGCTGCTATTATGCCTGCATGCCTAGGCTCTACCTTGTTATAGAGATGGGGCCATTGATCCGAGAGTTCACTGATTGACTGGTGGTCTTATAGCCCTCAACATCCTCCTGTCTCTGATTCTCCCATCACCAAGGGCCTAGATGTATGTCAATGCCCCATGTATGTGTTTGCCTGTGTGAGTACGTGTGTATGTGGTGGTGCATGCTCATGTGTACATGTGTGTGTAGAAGTCATGCTCCCTGAAGCTGGTGGCAGGAGTCTTGATTTCTGTCCAGCTTATTCATGGAGGTAACATCTTTTACTTGAGCCCAGAGCTTACTGCTATGACAGGTCTTGTTAGCCAGCTTACTCCAGGGTCTTCCTTTTCTCCATCATGTGAGTTCTGAAATTACAGGTTGGCCCCGAGACCCACTGAGCGTTTATGAGTTCTGTGTGTCCAAATTCTAGTTTTCGTGTTTCCATGGCAGGTGCTTTAACCCCTGAGCCTTTCCCCCAGTTCTCTAAACTTTAGTACAATATCACTACATAGATCCAGATCTCCCTGCTGGTTTCAAAGCCACCTCTTCTTTGCACGGCTGGTTTGCTCAAGTCATGCAGATTCAGCCCCTTCATTGCCTTCGTTATGATGAGTGAGGCATTGCTTCATCTTCATATCAGGAGAGTGTGCTTTATGTTAAAGTACTGTGATGGTATGTGTAATGTGTGCATTTCCACTCTTGTTTCTCTGTGTGGTTTCCCTCCACCTCCATCATGTGAAGTCTGGAATGTGGTGCTTCCATGATCACTTGGACCCAGTCCTTCATTCTTTTATTCAGTAAATGTGCTCAAGTGCCAAGGTCATGGCAGCTGTTCTGCTAGAGACAGAGATCCATGTTAAGCCAGCATTCCCTGCTTTGTGGCGCTCACAGTTCAGTGGTACTGCTGCTGTTACCAACTCTGACCCTGACCTGGGAGAAAAAAGTCAGCTCTAAGTTCAGGCTTAACTGATCGCATTTGAACCTCAGGAGCTAGGGGCTGTGTTTCTCATCGTTTGCTGGCTCTTTTTTTTTTTTTTTTTTTTTTTTGTCAACTTAACAACAAATTGGGTCACCTGGGAAGAGAGACCCTCAGTTGAGAAAATACCTCCACTCATTGCCCTCTACCGGGGAGGGGCATTTTTTTTTTTATTAATAATATGGGAGGGCCTGACCACAGTGCTACTCTTGGGCAGATGGTCCTGGATGATATAAGAAATCGGTGATGACTGAGACTGAGAGAGCTATGGACAGCAGGGCAGGAAGGAGCATTCCTCCATGGGCTCTGCTTCTCTCCCTGCCTTAGCATCCCTTGTCGATGGACTAAAAGCTGTAAGATGAAATAAACCTTTTCTTCCCGATTTGCTTTTGATCATAGTTTTACAGCAACAGAGACACAAACTACCACAGCTTGTTAGGGCAGCACTAGCTTTCTCCTTCCACATCGTCATCGCTTTATCTCTTCATGAGTCTGTTCACTCATGAAATGAATCTCCTCAAAGTGTCCACACATCATGTCACTTATTTTCTTAAACATGTTGGGTACCAGTGGTTGTCTCTCAGTAATGTTCAAACTGTGTAGCTTGTAACAGTCTAAGTTATTATTAATAGCAATTTTAATCTAAGATCTATAAGTCCTAGCTCCAGCTGTATTATTTTCCCTTTTTATCCTTCTATTAACAGTGTTCAACAGGAGTGGTCTATTCCCTGGCTGCTTATACATTGGCTTACATCAGCAGTGAGAACGCTCATTTTCCTTTGTGTCCTCCCAGCCTTCTCTGTCATTCTAACTATTTTCTCCTCTGAACTGCCTTAAAAATTCAGCTTACCCAGCACAGAGCCCTTGGATGCTTGGTCTACTGACAGTTTATGTGGCTGCATTGGCTTGATTGGGAAAGCACTAGCAAAACCAGGCATCACCAGGCAGGAAAACTGGGGCTTGAGTTTTGCTTCACATTTGCTCTTGACAGCAATGTGGTCTTCGGTGTGTCTTGTTATAGCTTCACTTCTCTTGTCAGCAGAGTGTGGATCATAGGATGGTTTTCATGAGTTGTTTTAAATAGCATTTCAGATAATATGTAACATAGTCAATGTAATTTTGGTAGTATTAGGAATATATAAGTCATAGGTTATTATTGTAAATATTGCTTTTATTTCCTCAGATGAAATGATGAAGTAAGAGCCATATCCAAATTGTGCGAATACACGGCTTGGGCTGAGCCCAGAGTGTTTCCTTCTCTCTTCTAACTATTCCTAGACCCAGGCCTGGAAACTTTTAGCCTCTGTACAATCTCATCTTCCAAGGTGACTGATTCAATCTGGCTTCTCTCATGCTCTCACTGCATTGCTCTGCTTGGCCTCAAACGGACTTTGGTAATATCTTCTTATCTTCTGGCTCCTTCTCATTCTCTGGCTCCTTCTGCGTTTACCTGTGCCTAACTTGTTCTTTCTGTATCCTGTTTCTGTAAAACTGTTTCAGTAAAACTGTTAAACACACACACTACCTATTACACGTCCATAGCTTTTTTTCCTCTCTCACTGCTCTTAAGTAGCCTCTCTTCCTCTGCTCTGCTCCTGTGAGTTGGGAGCATCCTATCTTTGACTCATTCAAACACTGTTTTCTTTCATAAACTAGCCTTCCTTCATGTTTAGGGATTAAACTTATGTGCTAAGGGTGTGTCTGTATTCCAGCTAGGTCATACTGCAATCCGGGGCGTGTCTGCATCCTGGCTGGATTATATCTTTGGATGTGATCCCTTGCCAGAGCAGCCATGTTGCTGGATTAAAATTCCTCTACATATTATTATTAATAATAAAAACTACATTTTATTTAACTGTGCAATTTCTATCTATCTTGAAACACAAAGAAAGCTTATACATTATTAATACTGTATGCCTTTTGATGGGAATCAAGAAAAGGAGGGAGCTAAGATGTTGCTTTCAGCTCCCTAAAAGTCCTCTAAATATTTATCCACTTGGTCGGATATGAGGTGTCTGTTGTTGTTGCCCTCAGGGTCATGAAACTACTAGGCAAGCACTTACCCACTGGCTGAGTTACATCGTTAGCTCTTAGATGTGGGTTTTAGCAGTTGTGGCTGGACAACTATAAGGTGTGAATGGAAGCCCATGCCATGGGTAGGATTGTCAGCAACTGTGCCCATTGTTACTATTTAGGTTGCAGCTAAGAATAATGGGGACGGGAAAAACTAGATTCAAATAGTGAGTCTTCATTTTCAGTGGGAGGATGGTTTTTTTCATTTTTTAAATTTTTTATTATTGTTCCTTTTGTTGTGGTAAGAGTGAGAGGAGATATTGAGAAAACTGATGCTGATGGCGAAAGGGTTTGTCTAGTTAATATTTGATTGGTGGCAAGTAGTTTTCAATGTCTCATCTTTGCCAGATTCACAGCAAAACCTCTGGTGAGAAAGAATGAAAACAAAGAGCCATGAAACAGTTTACTATGGAATCCTAATTCCCAGTGAGAGGCTAGGGGTGGGCGGTGGGGGTGGGGAATCGAGCTGAATAGTGAATCTGAAGGAGGCGAAGGAAGCTTTTTAGTAGAGCTAAATGTAAGCCATCGTTAACACAGAGAGAGCCACAGCGAGGGGAGCACTTCAACTGCTGAGTCTCTCTTCTCTCTCAGAGAAAAGTAAACTTCCATGAAAGGCCAGGACCGAGTCTTTCAGTTGCAGAAGGAATAATGCACATTCTGTCGGTAGCCACAGAGTCCTCAAAGGCTCTGCAGAGTAGCTCGATGGAGCCAAAGGCAAGGGCTTTGAGCAGTGGTTCTGTGTCTTTGTCAGTCTCTGGAAACAGGCTAAAATTAAAAGTAGTTCAACAGTTCTAAATGTCAGAAGGAATGCTTTGCTCAGCACGCAGCATGCAGTGTTGACTTTGCTCTTGTGTTCTGGGCTATTGTATGAGATGTTGGATCCGGCCCTGTTAGCACTTCATTGATACAAGAGCCCAAAGAACAACTTGGTCCACAATGAATATTCTGTGATGTGATGTCATTACCAGTATGCCTGGGACTTTAATTGAGCAAGTTTTTTTGTGAACTTGTTTTATTCTTTTGGTCAGAGACCATATTTTTCTTTTCTTTTGTCTTCTCTCTCTCTCTCTCTCTCTCTCTCTCTCTCTCTCTCTCTCTCTCTCTCTCTCTCTCTGCTGTCATTACCTCCTCCCTCCCATGGAAACTTCTTGTGAATGCCTAAGTATTACATTTCCCAAATTGGTACTAGAACACACAGAGGGTTATTGACCACACATGAAGTGATCTATGAAAAGATTTTATAACATTAGAATGGCCTTCCGAGATTCATGGTCACAGACACACAATTCCAAGAAATATATAACAGTGGTTGTGATTGAAGTACCTGAATACTTGTTAGCAATTTTGATGACTCCTAATGAGGCTTTGTGAATGTGGACATTACATCTGTAGAAACTGTGATCTTAATTTAGATAAAACAGACCAAGAAAGATAAATGATGGGCATGCTTGTGGGTGCCCAGAAAGAACCCATGGAAACTGGAGCATGACCAGGTGTTGACTCCATGATTTCTAATTGATTTCTAATTCAAGAGATGGAGTTGGACCCTAGGTGATATTGTTGATAATATTGCAGGTTTAGAGACCCCTGGAATAAGAACTATTTTTATGATTCATTATGCAGAAGAATCACCTTGGAGAGCCCAGAAAATCTCCAAGAACATATTATGGGACTTAATCAGTGATCTAAAATTTTTAAATTTTATTTTTGAGATTATCATATAATTACATAGTTTTCCCTTCCTTTTCCTCTCTCCAAACCCTCCTATATACCCTTTCTTGTTTTGGTTTTTTTTTTTAATTCATCACTTGATATTGGATAATTAGTTGGTGTTTTCATTTCTGGAGAAGACTATTTTTCCCACTCTCAGCATTCCCTAGTTACCTGTGGTTCTTTATGTAGGGTTGAGGCCTCATGGGCTTCCTCTTGTCCACTGGCATGAAAGTTCTGTTGTGATTCTGGTACTTTAGGCTCCAGGATACTGATCCGAAGTCTTTAAGCCACAGGGGCATCTGACTCTTGTTGGATTTTTGACTTCTTCATTTTTTTTTCATAATTATCATGGTAGAATTCTAACATTCTTTCAGAGAAGGAGAAAATCAAGTGGAAATATTATAATAGTTTAATGGTTTAGTCATAATCATATCATAGCTAAATTACATCTTGTAAAACTAAGATGTATTGTAACACAATATGATGAATAGTTAGCAAGTTCTAAGATCACCTACTATTAAATAAACCAATTTTTTAAAAGGATACAATAAAATATAATGGAAAAAAGAATAGACTTTTGAGATTGATAGATTCTGACTTTCCTACTTACACTCTTTCGGCAAGTTGTGATGATTGGTTTCTTCTTGTAGGAAAAAAAATAGCAATTCCTGGGGCATACTGGGAAGACTATATAATATGTATCAGATGCATACCATAGCTTCTGATGTGCTGTGAGCCTTCTGCCTAGAGAGGGTAGCGGCAGGGGCACACAGTAGGACTCCAGTGATGACTTTAAAGTCTGAGGGTCTCAGGGTTTTCTGACTCTCTGACCTGTACTGGAATGCTGATGATAACTTCTAAAAAGTCCTAAAAACGTCTTCTGAGGGTGAAAGATTGCAGGCTTAGGTGATTAACACCTGTAGCCTAATAGCAGAGGATCAGGCAAATAGCCTTAGTACTATCTCAGCAGGAGTTGCTGGGCCCTAACTTATGCCTGCTAGTCTGAGGTGGCAGGAAGAAAAGACACTTAGAGATGTGGTTATAACATTTATTACTAAGTTGTTAAAAGTTTCCTATGTAAGCTATCTAAGGGGAAAAGCAAAAAGGTCCTAAGTGGGGAAAAAGGAAAACATCTATTCTATTTGGGAAAAGGGAAAAACTCTATTCTGTCTCTATTCTATCTTCTATTTTAACTCTCTATTCTAACTCTATTCTATATCTAGCTATTCTAACTAACTCTCATCTCTTTGTCTTCAGTACTCATACATCTTTCAGAGTACATGGTCACATGTTACAAAGTTCATCACAAGTTCACATCAAAATTCAAATTATAAATTGAAATAGAAGTTTACAACACAGAATGTTTACATGCATATCCATTAGGAGCAATTATCTAGCTAAATATCTATTACCTTTCTAGCTCCACAAGTTCACTGAAGGTTTAAAACTATAACTAAGAAATTAGTAAAGTTTTGTATAGATAAACCCAGGCAATATTTTCTCTTCTGTCCTAGTACCTATAATAAATCATGAGTTCTCTTTTAGTGACCTATGGTTATTGTTTTACAACTTCACTGGCATGTGCTCTGAGCAGGAGAAAGTCTGATTACTATCTAAGGGCAATTAACTGATGACACTTGGGAGACTGGCAGAATTCTCACTGCAGTTTTGACTATCAGAAAGGGACCTAATAGCAATCCCATTATAAAAGAGCTTAATATTCATTGATATAATTTAGGAATTCTTATAGGATCATCATTAAGACTTAAGAAGTCATCTATTTGTCTATATAGCATTGCTACAAGACAGTACATTTTCATGGTCCTGCAGAGATCTGCTCCAAAGGGGTGTGCTATTGCTTAGTGATTGTTACATATGTTTAATAATAATAATAATAATAATAATAATAATAATAATAATAATAATAGGAAAGGCATATTAATAGCAGGAATCTTTCCTAAAATAAGTCTCCCACAGACTTGCTGAATGGTTGGGCTCACTTGTAGCAGATTATATAATAATCCAAGGCAAGCATTTCAGGATGATCATCTGCTAATTATTAGCTTGTCCCATTATGGCTCCTGACACTGATGTACTGTAGATAAGTGGCAGCCTTAAAAAAAGGAGAAGAGTGTGAAGTGAACAGGATCAAAATACATTGTATGCAAGTATGAAGTTCTCAAAGAATTAATAAAACCATTGTCTTAGTCACTTTTATATTGCTGTGATAAAATACCATTACCAAGGCAACTTGTAAAAATGACATTTAATTGGGCCTATGGTTTTAAGGGTTAGAGACCATGAAACAGAAAGAAGTCACGCTAGGAATTGTACCAGTCTTTTGAAACCTCAAAGCCCACTCTTAGTGATACACCTTCTCATCAATGCCACACTTCCTAATCCTTTCCAAACAGTTCCACTAACTGGGAACCACTTATTCAAAGATATGAACCTATGGAGCCAATGTCATCCAAGCCATCATAAACATTACAGTAAAAGAAGAAGCAATGGTGACCACATGTGTCTCTCATCTCTTAATTTATACCACTGGCTATCAAGATGAAGATGGCTGTCCAACTTCATACTCCTCAGCTAGCAATTTTAGCAAAAGCTTTTGAATGGATTTAGCTTGAGTCTAAAAGTAAACATCATCGCTTGAGAGTCATGTAAGATTTATGAGTTCCTTTGAAGATAATACATTAAAGGAAATTTAAAACAAACTCTTGGATGTTGCGCAATGGGGAGTATTTCTTTTCTGTGATTAGCTAGATAGAACTGATGAATGCATGTTTCCTGGAATGCTAATGAGATATTTGAAAAAAATGAGGTGTGTTTGTATATTGGCTTGGCCTCTGTCTTCAAGAATGATAAAAGCCAGTTCCAATCTCAGAATTGTTCTATTACATTCATATAATTATTATCATATATAATTATACATTCATATAATTATTATCATATAATTATTATCATATATTATTATCATATATATATGATAATAATTATATGAATGTAATAGAACAATTCTGAGATTTCTTGTTAAGCTTGGTAACTTCAAGGAATATCTTTGCACATTCCTCCACCCACCTTTTCCCCTTCCTGAAGAATAGAGAGACATATTTAGTGAGGATTACTGAAGAAATTTTAATGAACACAAGTCAGTCAAATTATAGAAACCCACGAGGTGTGTGGTACATTACCATAGGACAAGTAGCATCTCTCCTAAGCAAGACATGGAGGACCACAGTAAAGGAAAGTATGCTACTGGGAATGGATGGGGGACCATCTGATAGAAGCTGCAGTAAGGGCTGATGCTGTTGTCAGAGTCATGTTAGAGCAGGAGGGAACAGATGAATGAATATATTCATCTCTATCCTCTTTCATCTAGTAATATGCTGTCTAGTCAGTCCACTGGACAAACCCAATGGAATCCAGCGGGCAGGGAACTCATGTGATGATGTTTGTAGGATCAGCATCACAGTACAAAAACAGGTCAGAGGAGGAAACGTACAGAGACGTGAAGGCCATGTGCTCAGGTGGGAACTGGGAAGCAACCAGGATCTGCAATGGTTTTTTTGGGTTTTTTTTGGGTTTTTTTTTTTAATCAAAAAGCAGTGTTTTAAGATGAGTCAAGGGCACAGGAAGATAAAAATAGGATTAGCTTTTCTGCATTTATAGAAAGAGCTTTTGTCTGAGTGCAGGATGAATGAAATTATGTAAGACAGATGTTCACATACATGGATTCCAAAGACAGTTTTAAAATAATAGATGTTGTGGTGGTTTAAATATGCTTGGCCCAGGGAGTGGCATTATTAGGAGATGTGGTCTTGTTGGAGTAGGTGTGGTCTTGTTGAAGGAAGTGTGTCATTGTGGGTGTGGTTTAAGACCTTCATCTAGTTGCCTGGAACCAGTCTTTTCTTGGCTTCCTTTGGATAAAGATTTATAACTCTCAGCTCCTCCTGTGCCTTGTCTGTCTGGAAGTTGCCATGCCCTGCCTTGATGATAATGAACTAACCTTTGAACCTGTAAGCCAGCCCCAATTAAATGTTGTCATTTATAAGAGTTGCCTTAGTCAAGGTGTCTGTTCACAGCTATAAAACACTAACCAAGACAGATGTTATTCACTAGATCTAAAAGTAAATGGAAAAAGAGTATTTTCTAGCCACATTGAATGACAAGGGAATCTTAATGTGAAAGGCTGAACCTACTGAGAAAAAGGGATGGAGACGGGAGACATGAAGTAACAATGAGAGGACACTGGCTTAGAGTTGGAGAAGTGGCTGTCATCTGGACCCTGCATTCTCAGTGTGGTAGACTAGATAGAAGCTGAATCGCTCCCCATCCACTAGATGTGTGCCATTTCATGGTCATTGTGAGATTAAAGTAGTTGATGTATGTGAAAGGCTTTGGGCTGAGTCTAGTCAGCCTGGTGTCAATAAATCTAATAATACATAACCGATGCCAAATTAGCGCCAGGCATATCCTACTTACTATCTGTAATTCTTTAAGTAGTTTCATTTTATGGAGACACTGGAGACTCAGAGATCAGCAATTTGTACAAGGCCCATAGTTAGCAAGTGGCCATGCCAGCTCTTGAAGCCTGGCCAGTTATACCCCAATGCCAGGCTCTTCCTGGTAAACCTCAGCCCACAGTCTTTGTCCCTTTTCTCTCATAAGGCAAATACTTTTGAAGTAGCTTTCTCTGAAGTCAAATGATACTATGTGGTGAGTTTTCTTTGAAATTCTGCTCAGGAAAAGCACTGAAGTTGAAAATTCAAGGGCCTATAAAACATTTGAATATAATGTGCCAAGCAGCACAATTTCCAAACGGATGCACACACTGAAATCCAAGCTTGCTTTTGCATTGTCCTCAGTGAGTCATCTGAGCTCTTCACTGCCATCAGCATCAGAATGATCACAAGAATGGTCCTTCTTCATAACCTAGTCTGCCTGCCTAATTATGCTAGCTCACATAGGGAAACCCCACAAAAGAATCTCTGCACTTAAAAAATTGTTTTTAAATCAATTAATCAATAAAATGACAAAAATATAGAAGAATCTATGAACTTTTTAAAGAAAATAAACCCAAAGTAAAGAGGCAGAGCCTAATGTATTGGTTTATGTAATAAGAATAATGAGAAAAAATTTATTGGCATTTGAAAATGAGTTACTTAGTAACATGAATAGTAGAGCCTTGGTATGGATTATAGATAATGTTTCGGAAAGTGGAAAAGGAAGAGTCAAATGAAAAATGGGGTGAGTGGACATACATGCAGACAAAGCAGCCATACATATAAAACAGAACTTTAAAAATTCAGAAAAGGAATAATGGCATATATTTGGCCAGACGATGAAACACACTTAAACCAGCATACAAATCAGTGGTTCTCAGCCTGTGGGTCACAACCTCCTGGAAGTTTCAAATAGCCCTTCCACAGGGGTCACTGAAGACACTGTAAAACCCAGATATTTACATTACAATTAATAATAGTAGCAAAATCACAGTTAAGAAGTAACAATGGAAGTAATTGGTTGTGTGGGGAAAGTCACTGCAACAGGAGGAACTATATTAGTTTGCACTAAGAAGATTGAGAACCACTGATCAAATTATCATTAGGAATATGGTGGCTAAATAAATTCTTTTTTTTTAATTGGATATTTTATTTATTTATATTTCAGATGATATCTCCTTTCCACATTTCCCCATTTCCCCATTTCCCCATTTCCCCCCTCTAGAACCCCCTATCCCATCCCCCTCCTCCTTTTTGCTTTTATAACATTTTAATTACATGCAAGTATTAAGGTCAGTTCTAGGTTGAAGAACTAGCAATACAATAGATGCAAATAGTCAAGGAACAAGCAAGACAATAAACACAAATAGTCAAAGAACAAGTAAGACAATAAAAAAAATTCCACGAACACTCCTGTGGTCACAATTTTTAAGGGCTTATCAGGATGACCAAAGTATCTGAGCCTACTTCCTTGTCCTAGCCCAAAGTCATTTTCATGTCTGAAGCCTACTTCCTTGTTCTAGCCTAAAATTTAGATTCCTGCCTGAAATTACTTCTTTGTTCTAGCCTAAGATTTAGATTCCTGCCTGAAATTACTTCTTTGTTCTAGCCTAATTTCAGATTCTTCAGTAGCACCTTTACGTACATTAAACGGAGATGCATGGGGTGGAGGGCATGCTCAGTAAGTAAGGGCGGTTGCTCTGTAAGCATGAAGACCTGAGTTTGAATCCTTAGCACTTAGTGTAGCCAGACAACTGGACAGCCAGACAGCTGGACATGGCTGTTGGTGCTTCTAAGCTCAGCACTGGGTGCCGGGTCGTGACAAAATTTCCAGTGCTCCAGTGCAAGGTCTCCAGACCATCCACACATGTGCAGCACTAACTGGATTATGAAGAATAAAATAAAATTAAATGAAAAAAAAGGATGAAATTAAGAGGGGATGTGTTAGAAGATTTAAGGGAGACTTAGAGGGGCCAAGTGTGATGGGTGGTACCATATGGTCATATTTCACGGTGTATATGTGTGGAATTCTCAAAGAATGAAAAGCTAGGGGGATGAGCTAGCCTACCCAAAGCTCACTGGCAGCAAGCCTGGACAAAATGGAGACTTATCTCAAGTTACTAAGACAAATTACCACATGAGCATGGAAGGGCATGTGCACACACATTTATGTGCATGCACCACCCATATGTACCATATGCCACACAATACACACATGCAAATAATAAAATGACTTGGACGTATGTGGAATGTGGAATGTTGTGTTGACAGCATGCTGTATGTAAGCTTATGTGTTCTATTTATGAATGAACACAGGAAGAACATGAATGAGAGAAAGCAGTGTTGGATTTATATAGTGGAATAAGAGATGTTAATTGTTCTAAAATTTACTTTTTAGGGGGTTTCAACAATAGATTTTTATTTTTTTGTACTACACTGTAAAATGGGCCAGGAGCATGGCAGTAACAGAACTGCCTACCTAACGGTTTTTATATAAGCTATATTTACATATTTTTGGGTGCACAGAAGCGATCAAAATGTCAAAGTACACGTCTCCATGTTGCTTGCTACACTAAACTTGAACCAATAAATCCATTTGTGTGAGTGAACACAAGTATTTCTACTGCTTGCAATCCCTCAAACATTCTCCTAATGATTTGCATGCTTATGGAAATCCTCATATAAGCGGAAATCTATGTCTCTTGCAGATTACATGCTATTAGTATGTTATGTTTTGTCTATTGAGCACTTGAAACAATGTTTTTGTTTAACTCTTCTGCATTAAAGAGAGCTGTATCATTGTGCACTATACACTTCTAGTTCAAACCAAACTGCTGTTAATGACGTTATGATTACAAACCCTTAATGCTTTCTCTGTCTTTCTCTCTCTCTCTTTCTCCCTTTAGGTAAGTAACTGATCAGGGACATGAAGAACTGCCATTTCAAATGACAACCATGTTGCAAAAGGTACTTTTGGTATTTTAATGTTATTTTGAAGAAGTCATATCAAATGACACAGGGGCTAGAATGTAGCTGATGACTGCTTTGCTTAAAAATCTTGTGACTTAGATGTAGAGGCACCATAGCATTAATCATTTTAAATTATGAATAAAGTAAGTATAATGAACCTCTTTTTTTCTGTCTAAGCAATTATTTCCAGCATAATATTAGTGTTGTGTGGGAATGAAAAGAGAAATTACCTTTTCCTCATATTCATTTCTGGAAAATGAAGAGTTGGGGAAGCCGTTTGACTGTGATAGGTAGAAGAGCCACCCTGGGGTTCATTCTGCACTCAGCCCCCATTTTTGTTCCTATGGTTTATTTTCTGGGGCAACACTGTCTTCAGAAGTACTTATAATATTCCCTGCTTTATGCTTGCTGACAAGAGTGTTTGATTCTGGATAATTAAATTAGACTGCATCCATGTGGAGAATTTCCCAGGAAAAAGAAATACATCTGTAGGAAATTGTTTTTTGATAAAGGTTAATAGCGGGAAACGGGGAAATTATTATACAGAATCATATAAAAGGATATCAAAGGGTGAAATTCCCTAGTCTGGTGCATCACACTTGATGTTTGGAATTCTGTTCTTTTCTAAAGTAATTCTTTTGTCTAGAATTAATCTTCAAAATACTATGAGAACCATCCCAATCTCTTACAGAGAAAGTGAATACACTATAAACTATTAGGCTGGCTGTGTGACTTCACAGCATTTGTAGCTGTGCAAAACAACAGCCGTGTTTTGGATGTCATGAATCACGCACTGTCTCTTCACACAAGATTAATAACTAAATAAAAATGACTTGGATATGTAAGGGGATACAGAAAAGGAGAAATGATCTGTTTCCCTATAAAAAAAATATCATTTTAAAGAGCTCCCAGTTTTGCTGAAAATTTTTCTTGTGAAAATGTGGGCGGGCAGGTGCCACTGAGGAGGCTTTATTTGAGGACATGTTTAAAAACTGTTTAGGAAATAACTTCACTCCAAAATGTTTGTGCTCTTTGGATGATGAATATGTAACTAGGATAAATTTCTGTACTTTGTAGGCATTACGTTATTAACATTGTTCTTGACAAGTTTATTATTGCTGCTTAATAAGAGAGCACCGCTCCACTTGGGCTACTCTAAGGGCAGGTAGATATCACTCTGTCTTGTTTTATGATTAATATTATTTTCATAAGCATGTAATAAAACTATTTGATCTACTTGAAGTACCAGTGAGGTTCCAGTGTGAATGGTAGGTTGGAACTGGACAGCGTCCCAGGAGGACAGTGGAGAGATTTGTGGTATATTTGGGAATGACTGTCTTATAACTGCATGATAATTTGCTTTCATGATAAATTCTTGAGGGGGAAAATGGCTTTAGAAGGCTGGCCTGCTGACCAGGGAGGCTTTACCCTTTCATTTTATGATTCCCTTTCCAGAGAAGTTTCGCAGCAGTTCTGGTTTGTGTCTTTCCTCTGTTTAGGTGTGTACCTCCGAGCTTCACTTAGAATCTCTGTTTAGTGATGTGTGAAGTCTTAACTAGTTATAC
Organism: Rhabdomys pumilio; assembly: GCA_030674055.1. Classification (NCBI taxonomy): domain Eukaryota; kingdom Metazoa; phylum Chordata; class Mammalia; order Rodentia; family Muridae; genus Rhabdomys; species Rhabdomys pumilio. The sequence continues at coordinate 29,816,561 of JANHMN010000001.1, forward strand.
AGAAATAGGTAGCACAAGAAGATGGGAATAATTTAAAAGGTTCAATGGAAAACCATGTGGTCCAGACTGAACATTTATAGACTTTGGGTGTCTTTTTTTCCAGGCCTATTATCATGCAAGAACTGGAAGAAAATATCAAAGACAATTTTTTTTGGTGTTAGGGAGTTAGTATATTCTGTATCAACATGGTCAGTGATATACATATTTTTGTTTGCATGGTATAACCAACAAATTCATGTCAAAGTAGAGATACCTGTTTGTATTTTTGCCTACAAATTAGGTGTAATCCTTGGGCATATTTCCTGAAGCCATGGAACACGGACATTTCATTCCACCCATTAATAATCTATTTGAACTTTGAGTACTTACATCTTGTAAATTGTGCGTTTTATATCATAATTTTCTCCTGAAGTACATATATCATTGCTAATAGTGATAGAATTAGATTTGTTTGTCTTGATTGATTTAAGTGTCTCTAACCAACACATCAAATTGGAGCTCTCTAGTGTCTCCACTAAATATAATTAGATGTGATATCTCTAGGTCACTGCAACCGTATTTAAATGCAGTTTTGTGACTAGAGAAAACAATGCTTCTGTTTTGTATCTTTCCCTGCTGTTTGGGGTTAAAGACATTCACAGTCTTCATTAAAATTTATCCGTTCCTGTGAAAAAGAATGATACATTGAAAATTTAATAACATTGGTAAGGTAAAGATTATTATTATTTTTAACAAATGGAAAAAGAAATAGGATTTTTTTTTTTGAGAAAAGTGTTTATTCTGTGATGAGATGTTCTGTATTGGATCTGGGCCCCAACCCTTTGTTGTTAACCTATGTATTATAGAGAATCCAGAGAAAACAGGGACTGGGACCAGAGCTCAGTTGGTGGAACGCTAGTCATGCACGTATGAAGACATTGTCATTTTTACCACCAGCAGGACATCCACCAGCCAAAGAAGATAATTTGACAAAGTAAACAAAGTTTTGATGCCGTAGTTGATCTTTTTCCAAAGCAAAGGTCATTTCTGTGGCTCACAATTCATTATTTAACTTCTGTCTGTTAGGTAGTCTGACAGGAACTAGAGATGAGTTACTAGGTTGGACTTAAAGTCAAGCAAGGAACAACAGCAAGATTCGTGTTACTTGCCAACCAAATTCTTCACTGATTCTGCTAACATACAATCAACTATGTATGCTTTTGGGGGCACCTTAGAAGTATTCCCCCTGCCGGCAGAGTATATCAATTACAGCAGACTCCAAGACCTGAGTCCACACACTTAGGGCAAAGCATGGGAAGGAAGACCTTAGCCTGATCAGAGGATGGAACGTGGAACTACAGCTCTCAGGAAGAGATCACGACCTCCTCAGCGAGCATCTCTGTTTTGCCCTCTTCCTTTTGCTTCCATCAGCTATGGTTGTTCAACGGTGTGAAGAAAACATCATCAAATGCTAACAGCTTTCAGTGGTTTCAAGCATCTCAAATCACAGTGAGGGTTGCAAATTGTATAGAAAGGGCTCAGCTCAGGAAAGCTGTATCCAGCTCCACGGAGCGTGAGACTCTAAAGGAGGAAACATTCATTGTGGTCTGGGGACAAGTGCATGTTTCATGGGTCTGTGGGAACCAGCAGAGGGACAGAGTGGAATTTTGCAGACAGATGGAAATGAGCTTTAAATAACCCAACTTTACTTTCTGGCAAGGATCCAGTACATAGGGGAGTCTCCACTGAAATAGGTTGAACTTCCCATATTTGCAAGTGCATACATTTCTGTCCAGTACAAGTAGCCAAATACTGAAGTTTGGAAAGTAACCAATTATCTTTTGTCTTCTTCACCTTGAGAAGGGAATAATATATGACAATATTCTCCCGAAAGATCTTAGAGGCAATATTTGAAAGCCGCTTAAAGACAAACCGATTGTGTGCCTCCTTTTAAAGAGAGTTGTAAATGGCTGTTTGAGCTCCTAAAATAATTTATCATAATTGACAGGTACCCAAGCCAAATTCTTTGTAATTTGAAGAGCTTGGCTTCTTATTTACTGTTGCCTTTTTACGTTTAAGTACCCAGAAGGTAACTTACACAACGCTTTGTACCAATTTTGTGCACAAGACAAAGCTTCATGATGCAGAATTTCCACTTGTGCCATCAAGCCAGAGCTAACTGTAAACCTTGGATTTTGGGGCATCTTCAAACTATAGGTTTGGGGACCAAAGGTGATCAAGGAGCCCTTGATGCTCAGGCTGAACTCACAATCATCTTGAGAGCCTCAGGCTCCACCCACCACTGTCTCCCTGCTCATATTTTATTTCTATTTCTGCTGGGTTCAATCTACAAAGAAAAAAAAATCAAACTAGCAGAGTTATATGTGTTATCACTGCAGTGGAAATGTCAAATGAAAAAAATTCGCTTAGCAGAAGATAAAATATTATTGATTTTATTAATATAGTACAGCATAGTTTAACATTTTCATACTCAGTGTGTGTGTGTGTGTGTGTGTGTGTGTGTGTGTGTGTGTGTGTAGACTAATGGTATATGCATTAGCTACATGGGAAAGCAAGGGGCAGGGGTAAGATTCTTACTATAGTCTAATGAGTGGGACACTCATTAGACCATCCACAGACTAAGATTGTATTAATTGCATAGGATAAATTACTCAGGCTCCAAGATCTATTACAGTCTGTGTGGTTCTAAATGTTTTCCCTTTCCTTAATGGATATGTGTATAATATATATTTGAGGCCAGATTTGAGTGATTAATGAAATCCGGATACAAATGTGAACAGCATCTTTCTCACAGTCTTCTCAGTTAAAGAGTTTTACAAAATACCCAGTTCTGAGAGGGTATATGTCACACCCACCAGGAAGACCAGGAAGGCTTATTATAAATATTTATCATGTGACTTTTGCATGTAGAGTCCATGTTTTCAGACAGGGTTTCACTGTATAACTGGCTCAGTTACAGTTACAGGTGTGTACCATTAGGTTGGCCCAGTTACATGTGTGTGCCACCACACTGGCTCTGTTACATGTGTATACCTTGGGCTGGCTCAGTTACAGGTTGTCCCACCATGCTAGCTCAGTTACAGGCGTGTACCACCATGCTGGTTCAATATATTTTTTTTATTGTGATAACAAAAATACGTGTTACATGGACAATATGCTTAAAACAAAGTATCACAATGTCGTTTTTCCCATTATGCTGACAGTAGCACCAGAGAGAAACTCTAGGTAGCTTTGTCAGCTCATTCAGGTTAAAACACAGGAAAACCGGTAGGAGAGCCAAATCTTCGGGGAACTATTTAAAACAGGAAAGCAGCTTAAGCGTCTGAAGTGAGTGAGCTAAACAGGCCTCCGTTTAATTGGTTATTGTGCAGATCTCTGTATTCTTGGTTAGGAAGCATAGATTATTTTTCTTCTTTTTGGTGAATTTTCTGAAGTAATGCTGTTTTTGAAATCTGGGAGGCCACGATGGGGCTCCTTCAAACATAAATGCTTTTGGTAAACCTTGAACATGCTGGATACAGCCTTGCTTTATGAGTCATTCATTTCCACTGAAGAGATCTCAGAATTCTACTCCTGTAACACTCCCACGGAGAGGAATTCTGGAGGGATGCACACAAGCACACATGACATTAAGATCAGTCTAGGCACACCTGCCTTTACCTGCATCAGTTCGAGACAGGACCAGAGGCAGCAAACGGATATTTCGCTATTGAGGCTTTACAATTTAATGTATGGCATATGACTTTGCTTAGTGTAACTACTAAGACTAAATACACTTGGTATAATGTCTGCCTATTGTCACAAAATTTTATACATAGAACAAAAAAAAAATTAACATGATTTTCTTTCTTTCTTTCTTGTATCCATTTTAGTGTCAGTTGTCTGGAATTCTATAAAGGCAGGCAATGAATAAGTTTCAGCAAGATAAAAAGTTATTACTAAACTACCTAGTAAGTATATTTATTGTAGAGATCAAATAGTGCTTTTTGATTCTGCTTCCAAACACTGGAATTCCTCAGTTAGCAAACTAATCACATGAATCAATAGCATTTGTTCTGATATCGCTTGAAAGAGAAAATCAGTTACTGGGATGGAGATGATTGAACCTTTTTTGTCAGGCATGGAATGCTAGCACACTAGGTGCTATGTAACATCTTATTGCCAGCCAGCTCTGTGAAACCCAGTGAGAGGAAACAGTGGAATGTAGAGTTGTCAATCAAGACCGTCTGTGATGCCGTTCATCACGGCTCTGCACCGACTAACCCACTGAAGCAGAAGAGAACGCCCTGTAGAGCTCTGGTGTGGAGCAGAAATAGAGTTTTGCCTAGACGCAAGGGATCTAGATACCAAAGACTCCATAATGACCAGCCTCATTTACTTAATTAAAAATTATTTTTAAAGTAGCCGGAAATTACAAGTGCACACTTGTAATTCTAGCAGTCAGGAAGCTGAGGCAAGTAGATTTTAAATTCAAGGCCAGCCGGGACTACATAGAGAGACTGATTCAAAAAAAATTAATTAAATTAAAAAAATATGCAAGGCACTATCGTTAGGTATGTAATATTTTAAAATACAGTTATTTTTCAAATGCTTATTATTAGGGTGAGTGGCAAATTTTACATTGCCCTTTGTTAACTGCTGCCCTAGATTTTCTCTTTTGTTTCTTTTTGTTTCACTGCTGCAAGATTTCACACTGTAATTCTCTCATGACTCAACCTTCTCTGTGCTGGAATTATATGTGAGCCACCACTGTTTCTCTATGCTTCATTTCTAATGTCGAGGGGACTCAGGCCAATTTTCTCCTTACCAATTGTCTTAGGGTTTTATTGCTGTGACGAGACACCATGACCAAGGCAACTCATTAAGGCAAACATTGAGTTGGGGCTGGCTTACAGTTTCAGAGGTTCGTTCAATTCATTATCATCATGTCAGGAAGCATGGGAGCTTTTGTGCTGCAGAAGAAGCTGAGAGTTCCACATCTTGATCTGAAGGCAGACTGGAGACTCTCTCTCACTGGCAGCCAGGAGGGGACTCTCATCCTTATAAAGGCATAGCCTGAGCACAGGAGATGACCTCCAAGTCCATCTACACAGGGATACACTTCCTCAACAAGGCCACACCTCCTCCAATAATGCCATACCTCCTAATAGTGCCACTTCCCATGGGCCATGCATCTTCACACCACCACACCAATGTTTATAAAGGCATAATGCTTTACCCACAACTACCGAGATGGTGTCAGCGACAGCCATGATCTCATGACATTTGAATAGGAAATGTCAACCTGTTAGGACAGCCTTCTTATGGCCAAACAAGGCAGATTCTCTATGGAAAGTGTTGGGTTGAAATCCCGATGTTTCCACATTACACACACACACCAGATAGGGAACGGAGTGGTAAGGAACAATATGCATTCATTTTGATACAGAGTTCTCCTTTTAAAACCAAGCTAAGACAATTTTAAATGATCTCTAATAGCGTCAAGCATCCTTATTTTCAGCTGTACAAATATAATTCGAGCATCATGGTGTAAAAATCTCCTGGGTTTCTAAAGACATTTCTGTATTACTTATGAGAAATGTGTAGATTAGCACAATAAAGATGTTTCTTTGCTTATTTCCCTCATGCAGTGGGGAAGTCTTACCCAATTACATTGCCATGGTCATTCTGCAGGTCTTTAGTTCTTGTGGCACACATATCTTTGAGTATCTAGGATGCTCTCTTCTGCTCCATCTCCCACATTTTGTTTAATATCATGTTAAATTTCAAGTATTAAATAATTAAAATTTATATTTAAAAATCAGGGATTTCTGGGTAATAGCTATTCTGATATTATTTACACATATGCTATCAGCATGAGGTTTTATTGGTTATTAATTCAAGTGGATTCTGTTTATAATCTTCTTATAGAGCATTTTTTGGCAGAAGGTTTCTTTATTTTTTATAGTTATGTAACCTGTTATTATAGAGAAATCATTTTGAGGTTTATGAGATGCCATCTGTTCTTCCATGCAGTTGTTTTGAGACAAGGACTTGTTTGTGTAGGCTGGCCTTGAACCCATTACGTACTGGCAGAGCCTGGCCTTGACATCTAACTCTCCTTACTAAAGGGCTGGAATCACAAGGGCTTCACTTCAACCATCTTAGTGCTTACACATTTTTGAAAAGATTGTCAAATACAGTTCATTCCTATTTCCATTTTTTCTGTTTGTACCTATGCTTAAATGTTTGTTACCATGGCAGCAAAGAAAAATGTATTCGTTCTTCATTGCTCAATGTCAAATAACATGATTTTCTGAACCTAGCACTTAGAATTTACAGCAATTCAGCCATAGCATAATTATCCTTGTGTGTATTCACCTGGGAACTATTGTCTGACTGCAGCAGACTGGGGAGAACTGTCTAGAAATTACAAGATGGCTGCCAGCATTGGCTCCAGTGCTGATTGGCACTGTGGTCTTGGACAATCACAAGCAGCCTGGAAAATGGGGTGAGGGGATAACATCTGAAATGTAAATAAAATATCCAATAAAAAATAAAAAAAGAAAAAAGTAACAATAACAACAAAAGTTATTATTATTATTATTATTATTATTATTATTAATGATGATGACAGAACTGGTTGTTTTTATTTTGTTTTGTTTTTGAGATAAGAGTCCATTTTGTATATTAGGCTGGTCTCCATCCAATTCAAGACAATCCTCCTGTCTCAGACATTCAAGTGTTCAGGTGTGTGTTACCATAATTGTTCTGTGAAATATTTTACACACTACTAAAGACACTTTTTATTAACTATGAGGAAAACAGTGTCCTGTATTTATTATCAGAGTATATAGTTAAATGTCACAAGCGGTTGCCTTTCAAGACTGAGGCGGCATTTTGCTAGTCAACTCACTGTGGTAAACATATCATCTCACGTCTACCACATGCGTTTGATTATAGCATTTTATGGCAGTAGATTCAAAGTAGATTCAAAGCCAATCCCATTCACCATGTAGCATTTTAAAAATAATCATTTTTATTTTTTGAAGTGTGTGTGTGTTCCATGGTGGCCTGCAGAGGGCATTGCACACCTATTGCTGGAGTTTTGTTCCATCTGACATAGTTGTTGGGCACCCAGCTTGGGTCTCCCGGATGAGCAATACACATGTTCTAACTACTGAGCCACCTTTTCCAGCCCCACACATGTTTGTTTGGTCAGGAAAAAGAATAAAATAGGAACTAAAATATGGGCATTACATATTGTCCTGAATAAAGCTGGTGGAAGGGTATTACTGGTCATTTCTCACAGTTTGGTTAACTTTTAGATATTGAAATAAGGAGGGAAGAGGAATTTGGGAAGCAATACAATAAAACGTTCTCAGAACTTGATTCAAGCCGGAAGGATCTCTGACGGTCAGCATAGGATTCAGAACAATCCTTCCCACCATGAAATCTTAGTCACATCCCTGTTTTTCGAGTTCAAAAGATAGTCCTCTCAAGAGTTGGTGTAAAAAATGAAACAGTGGTATGTGAAATGATTTTTAAATTAAGTTAAAAAGTGATTATATTGTTGTGTGTGACAGCCTTTTAGAGCTTTTGAAACATCTAAAGATTTGAGTTGTGTACCAGTGGCTAACACTTCACGTTGGATAACTAGTGCACATTCTGCCTATTGCTCGGTGAGGAAACATGTTTGCAGAAGCTGACTGATGAACTGGAGAACTAGTGAGATGGCTTAGTAAGGAAAAGTGCCCGCCAGGACTTCCCTGACTGCAGTCATGGTGGCTGGAGAGAACTGACTCTAGACAGCTGTGTCTGACCTCCATGGGTACCCTCTATGCTCTCCAGAGCAGGGCCAGGTCTTGTTAGTACGTCTATGAGAGAATACAGGATTCCCCTCATCACTCAAGCACAGCAACCAGTATCTTAGGAGAACAGCATCCATCTATTTTCCACCCAGCCATGATAAGTAGTGTTGTGTCTTCAAGAATACATAGCTTTGTTTTATTATATTTTTTAGATTTATTGTTTATTTTACGTATATGAGTACACTTCAGCTATCTTCAGATACACCAGAAGAGGGCATCAGGTCCTATTACAGATGGTTGTGAGCCACCATGTGGTTGCTGGGAACTGAACTCAGGACCTCTGGAAGAGCAATCAATGCTCTAAACCTCTGAGCCATCTCTCCAGCCCACTTCATTATTAAGACAGAAGGTACACCTGTCTTCTGTAGAGCCCATTAACTGTGAGTTATGTTCTAGAGGAAAAAATTCACTTAGTTTAAGGAAAATAATTAATTAACTTGACAGCTTCCTGATCATATGAAACTCAGTGTCCTAGTCATTGTTAACTGTCAATTTGATGCAGCCTAAAGTAGTCTGAGGAGGAAGTCTTAATTGAGAGGTTATCTAGATTAAATTGGCCTGTGGCCTTGTCTGTAGGGGATTGTCTTGATTCTTTATTGATGCAGACAGCACCATGCCCTGGGCAGACAGCACAAAAAAAAAAAAAAAAAAAAAAGCTGGCCTTTGCATTAATTACTCTATGGTTTCTGCTTTAAGTTTCTTCCCTGACTTTGCTCAGTGATGGACTGTAAGCTGAAAGCTGAAAGAACCCTTTCTTCCTCTAAGTAGCTTACATGGTACTTGTAACAGTCACAGAAGAAGACTAAAACATATAGGATAGTGCTGTGGGGGACAGAAGAAAGTACTTCAATAGAATTTATAGTTAGAAAAATCAAGGGTGTTTGAGTGAAGCAAACTTGAAGGATCAGAGAGATTGTCTGGAAGAGTTAGCTGGTATGGAGTATAATAAGTATTTTAATTAAAATTACAGAGTATGAAAGAATCTCCTTCCTGGAATTCTCCTATGATAAATATACTCTTACATGCTTCGATGGAGTTATGGTCAGCTAAGGGAGAAAGGCTGGAGTTATCATGAAAAGAAATGATAATGATATTTTGTTTTAAATAAAGATTGAGCAAAGTTGGCCATTAGTGCGTGTTTTGAACCACTCCCCACGTGCATGTTTGGAAATAACTTGCTTGGATTTTTTTCTCTCTTCAGTGCACAGTATGTGTCCCCTTGGTCTCAGCTGGATCAGCATCATTTTAAAAGCTCAGAGCTTTGGATGCTGCTTCCAGAGAAAGTGATGCAGTAGTTTCCAGTGCTGCCAGAATGACAATAGTTAAAGGCAAAGGCATCGCAAACCAGATACTCTCCCTGGTCAAGTGGATGTGCAGCCCAGGTCCAGGATGAGTGAGGCTGCTTTCTGGCCACCAAGGATGCAAAGAAATAGTAAAAATAGGTCAGTCCTTAAATTGTTCACTCTGGAAGGATGAAAGAGTGTATACTCTTTAAAATTGGTAAGATACTAATTTCTTAGAATACAAAATATCTCTTTTCGTCTGGATTCCACCTTCCAAAAACTGACAGTTTTGTGTCTGTCGGATGAGGTTGAGCTATGCCAAGAATATATGGAGAAGGAACAGGCTGATGGATTGATCTCATTCTTCCAGGATAAGCTGACATGGCAGGAGCAGTTACTAGCTATCTGTTCACTAGCATACTGGGCATCCTCCAGCAGGCCCCCAGTAGTTGCTTGATTCTCTTTCTGGGTTGTATTTGAACCACCTAGATGGAGATGCTTCTTGATTGAGAAGTGGTGATAATAAAGAAACACATTTCCTTAGAAATGCTAATAAATGTTTCCAGTTGATGCACAGTTGACGTCTGTCTTGAAAGAAGAAAAAACCGAAACATTGTATTGGCTTACCAAATTCAGTATCAACCTATTTTGCTTATATTAGCAAAATCAGTCCAGAACTTGGCACTGATGGCCATTTATATCTAAATCTACTCTTCATACCATCCTTTGACCCAGTTTCTTGCATACCTCATGCAGGAAATGGAGCCCAGAACTGCACACAGTACAAGGCAAATGCTCTACCACTGAGCTACATTTCTAGGCTCCCTTTGAATGAATTTTCACTTTTTATTGATCTTCTCATTAGTCACTTAGCTATGTGAAATCTTGGACTTGTCTTATGCTGATGCGATAGTCACGGTTTTACTGTTTCACGAATGATGCTTTTATTTATACATCCATGGCTTTGGTTTGCTTTAGAGATGGATCTTTACTGGAAGACTTTCTGTGCCTGCTGTTATTTAAGATGGAGATCACTTTCCACTCATCACTATATGACTATATGCCTGGAGGTGTGATTTTATATGTCCTTCAGGTTATGCCGAGGTTGCATCTCAATAAACCAGTGGTTCTCAGCCTTTCTAATGCTGTGGCCCTTTAATTGATAAGTAATACATAAATGTGGATGGTGGTGACTCCCAATCATAAAATTATTTTCCTTGCAGCTTCATAACTATAATTTTGCTATGGTTATGAATCATAATGTAAATGTCTGTGTTTTCCTATGATCTTAGGTGACAAAAGGGTCATTCCACCCTCAAAAGAGGTCATGGCCCCATAGTTTGAGAACCACTGAAATAAACTCATCACATGGCAAAAAGAGTCCTAAGGTGTTTGTCAGCTGCGCTATACATTACTGTCACAAAATATCCGATGGAGGCAATTTAAGGAGGAAAATGCTTATTTGGGCTCACAGTTTCAGAGAAATTCAGTCCTTGATGGGAAAAACATGGCGGACATCATGGTGGTGGGAGCTGTGTCCAGAAGTCCTCTGGTCTAGACTGACCAAGAGGCCAACAGAGCAGAGCCAGGTGCATGACATCCAAGAACTCAACCCCTGTGAGCTACTCTTCAAGCCTCTACTTCCTCAGGGCTCTCCTACTTTTAAACTCATATGAGCCTATGGGAAACAGTTTCAAGCCATAACTGCTGGAAACACATTTGATACATTTTAAAACATTTAATTACATTTTTCAGACATTATAGTCTAGCAAGCCCTATCTTATAAACAGAACACTCACACCAGCTTAGCGCTGAGGGAAATCATCTAACTTTAATAAAGTTGTTTTCTAAATACTATACAGAAAATGAGAAACACATTGGCTAAATAATTACACTTTCACAGTGTTACAGAGTTGAAATGTCATTTATGTGCGAGTCATCCCACCTTGGGAACTTTCCACAGTCTTCTTGACCAGCCTGCTTCTTTCAGAAGCTGATGATGCTCTGAGAAGTTAATCTGTTACCACACCATGAAAAACCAGAACAAAATTGTAAATTATATATCGTGTCTATTGGAGTTTTGTTGACAAAATTCAAGTGCATTTCAGATATCGATTGCATCTGAGTCATGCTGCTTTTGGTTGTATCAGAGTCGCCCTGCTATCTATTGATCCCGTCATAGCTATGCTGGCAGGTATCTATTGCATCATAGTTACACTGCCACCTTTTGCTCAGCTACAGTCAAGAGCCTCATTGTATTTTTAGAAACATCCCTCTCCACAATGGCAGGACCTGTCACACTTATGTGTAACTTGTGATGATGATGATGATGGTGGTGGTGGTGGTGGTGGTGGTGGTGGTGGCGGCGGTAGTGATGATGATTATGGCGGTGATGATGATGATGATGATTGCTGGCTGTGTAGGCATGTGATTTTGTGCTTGAGGTCATTCAAACACATCCTCACTTGTTTTCCAGGCCAATAAACTTTCTCATAGCAAAGAACCAGAGCAAGACAAGGCTGTCTCCAGACACTCCTACACTTAATTAAGAAGGTCCCTGCTGAGCTATTACCCTATAAAGCTCATTAGCATTTTCTGATTTTTCCAATAGCCCATTGGAAATGCTTATCTTGTTTAAAACATGTGAAAAAGAAGAAATTGACATGTATCTTTTTGGAAAGCATTAGAAAAAAAACCACTTTCATTGAGTGGAATCATCTGTGTCCACTTATTTATTATGGTTTAAATATTGATAATGGGTTGGTAAGATGGCTCAGCCAGGAAAAGTGCTTGACACACATGCATAGCAACCCGAGCTTGATCCCAGAATCCACAGTGGAAGAAGGGAACAGATTCCTTCCCTTCCAGAGTCCTCTGACTCTCACACATTGCACCTGCAGTTACACATACATGAAGCACACACCCATATACACACACCAGTAATAATAATAGTTTAAAACAATAAAAGGCCTCCCTTAAATAATGATTACAATAACATTTTAAAGAAAATGTTGCAATAGAGAAAAAAGAGTATTAGTATATACTCAACCTTATAACAGCTGTTTCTTTTTATTTATGTATTTAAACTTTATTTTGTGGTTTTGAGGATTGGACATATGCCTTAGAAGTTTCTTCTTTTCAAATTGTGATTTAAAGTAATCATGAATCTTGCATATCCTTCTTGTTCCAGATCTTTGTTTTTGCTTTTTGTTTTCTTGAGACAAGGTCTCACATAGCATAGGCTGGCTTTGAACATACTATGCCGCTGAGGCTGACCTTGAACTTCTGATGCTCTACCTCTTCAGTGGTTTGTTTTGAAGTGTCATCATGCCCAGCTGAAGTAATAATTGCCCAAACAAGCCCCTTTTATTTTCCTGCTGATGCAATTAGGAAATGCTATAAATAGAAAAACAAGATGTTCTTATTTCATTAGCACGAGTTACTAAAAGCATACACGCATGCGTGCACACACACATACACACACACATTGCTATAAATTTCCATTTTTCATTCATAAAATGCACATTTTTCTTAAAAGATGGAACTTTTTGGACATAGCAATTGTTAGGGGTTGTATCAGGTTCTCCCTGGAATTAGTATGTTTGAGTCTTAGCTGGTGTGTCAGAAGGCAAGAGTACTTGGAGATGGCTCTTTCAGAAGGTATTAAATGGATAAAGTCATCAGGGTTAGTTGTGATCCCATAGGGTTGGTGTCTTTATGTGAAGTAGACTTGAGACTCACACATTGGACCACAGAGGAGAAGAGAAGAGAGGAGAGGAGAGGAGAGGAGAGGAGAGGAGAGGAGAGGAGAGGAGAGGAGAGGAGAGGAGAGGAGAGGAGAGAAGGTCACATGGTGTTAGGGGGATGACAAGTAAGGCCTTGGAAGAAGGCAACCTCACCACCATCACGGCCCTCAACTCTGAGCCTCCAGGATAGTGAGAAAACAAATGTCTGTTGTTTAAAGTGTCTAGCTTTCGCTTTTCTTTCTTTTTAAGAGCATGAATGATAGGACAACCACACAGGCTGAAGTCTATAAATAGGTTAATTTATCCTTCCTGGTCAAGTTTACTTGGCCTCTCTTCTAAAGTCCTGTTTCCAGGAAGTCTCTGATTTGTGCTGTAAGCTATGGCAGCCAGTTTAAGTACTCACATCGTCGTATTTGCTACTTAGACACAAGTGTATTCTAATATAGGCTTGCAAAGAAGAGAGTAAGATGCATTCAGGACTGTGAAAAAGGGAAGAAATGGGAAGAGCCGTGTGGCAGAGACGCTCCTGAGCTAGCGGGTCGGCTTGCTGTGACAAATGCTCATCCTATTCTGGGGATTCATTTTGCTGTGCTGTTCATGTGCCCTCAGGACATTAGTCTCTCCTTGGCTTCTGTCATGACCAATATGGGCTCTAGCCAGCTAACCGTGCTGATTGTTTCCTAAGAAATCTTCTATCTCTTGACCTCAAGTGACTGGTCTCCAGGTGAATGCAGAGACAAACACTGTCCGGATAACAGAGCAACTGTTCTCGCCTTCCTTGTTAGAGGTTTCTGTGGTTGTTCTAGACCTAATGATCCGTCCTGAGACTCAGACTTCTTTCTGTTTTTTTTGAGGAGCATAGACAACCATATTCCTCTGTTAGGCATGGGCTGCTCTGGTGGCCACCAGCGCCTCAGTAAGTGGTGAGCTTCTCGAATGCTAGGAAAGACTTTTCTGTACCAAGTGTACAGCAAAGAGTGGTTGCCCAGTGAGGAGACAGACATGGGTCTCTGACTTGTAGACTGCAGTGCCTTTGAATGGCAGTCTTGGTTTTTGATAAGTGAACATTATTGCTAGTCTCACATAAGAGAGATGGTGAATAGGATATGGTAAAGTGCAGAGGACTTAGAGGGGTTTAAGATCCTATTTGAAATGAGAGATTCCCTCCTTGTGGTCCAGCCCCCTTCCTGCTTGCTGAAAAAGACTGTGTAGTGTCTGGGAGTAATTGCAGATAGGCGGGTCAGAGTATCACTGGAAGAGATAGCCCAGAGACCTACGATAGAATCAAACGACTGATTGACTGGCAAAAAAGTCAATGGAATGATTCCTAATGATGTTCTGCTGAACTCATAGGTTCACGACTAGCCCAGTTGTCATTAGAGAGGCTTCGTCCAGTAACTGATGGAAACAGATGCAGAGACCCACGGCCAAGCATTAGGCAGAGCTCATGGAATCTTGTGGAGGAGGAGGAAGAGTAGGAGGAGGAAGAGGAAGAGAAGGAGGAAGAGGGAAGATTGTAGGAGGCAGAGGGGCCAAGGACCCAACCAGAACAGTATCAACTAAGCAGTGCTCATGGGGTCGCCCAGAGACTGAACTGACAACCAGGGAGCCTGCACGGGACTGACCTAGGTTCTCTGCATGTATGTTACAGTTGTGTGGTTTGGTCTTCTTGTGAGACTCCTAACAGTGGGGATGGGGTCTATCTGACTCTTTTGCCCAGCTTTTGGGATTCTTTTCCTCATCCTGAGTTGGCATGTGTCCAGCTTTAATACCAGGGGAGGTGCCTAGTCTTACTGTACCTTGATATGCCGTGTTTGGTTGATATCCACGCAAGGCCTGTCTTTTTCTGAAGAGAAGAGGAGGAGGGTGAATGGGGTGGGGGGAGAAGGGAGGCTGGAGGGGAGCCAAGGAAGGACTAGGAGGAGAGGAGAAAGGGGAAATTTCAGTCAAGATATATACACATACACATACACGTACACATACACATACACATACACACACACACACACACACACACACACACACACACACACATACACGAAAAGGTCAGGGAGGGATAATTAATTGGTTTGAACTACCATCGTGTGTGTGTGTGTGTGTGTGTGTGTGTGTGTGTGTGTGCGTGTGTGCAAGAATATATGTAAGGACAGTAGACAAGGGTAACATAGCCAAGGACTGAGAAAAGCTACAAGGGTTTGTCCAAGTTCACATGGAAGAGGACATAGCTGCCTTAAGGCCTCCAGGGTATAGATTACCTGGAAACCTGTGCTGTGTAGCAAAGCCTCTCACCTTTTAGAAGTGGTTTAAAAATCAAGTAAATTGCACATGTCCGCCTTTAATCACAGTGCTGGGGAGGCAGAGGTAGCCAGGTCTTTGTGAGTTCGAGGCCAGCATGGTCTACAAATGGAGTTCCAGGACAGCCAGGGCCACACAGAGAAACCTTGTCTCAAACTACTCCCCACCTCTACAAAAAAGAAAAGAAATGAAATAAATCTGAATAATAGTTCCCATGGAAACGAGGACATTACTTTTATTCTAAGCGGTGAAACTATGCCCCCTAGTGGATTTACTTCAGATAGCAGTGATAATGAAAATCAGGTGGCATAAAAAGAATGCAGACAGCCCCTAGGTTAGACCTGTCACAGGAGCGGATGGTCCCTGGAGGGATTATTCTGTTTGCTGCTGATTCCTAGGAACTCATTAGTTCATGAATGAATTAACTATTAAACTGATTGCGAATTTCTTCTTTCCAGAGAATATTTTATAGTTTACATATGAGAAAATGTCTTCAAAAGCTAGGCATTTTAGAATTTTGCACCTAGCTCCTGTTGTAAAGTGAGTGAGCTCACACTTCTTGGAAATTAAAGTATTAAAAAAAACCCACTCTGATGGTTGGGGGAATGATTTTCATGGCCATTTTGTTAAGTTTACTTCTTCGAGGTGAGAAAAATTGGACCTATATGGTCTGCAGTCCCAGCCTTGGGTACATAGTGAGTTCTTGGCTAGCCTGGGCTACGTGAGCTCCTGCCTCAAAGAAAGAAATAAAATAAAAACAAAAAAATTCAGAAGAGACTACAGATTTTTTTTTAGTCACCAGGGGAGAATCCATTCAAAAAATTAAAATTCTATTTTAAATAATTCATTAAAATTCTAAGGGTACAAAAAAGTCCTCCTTGAAAATTCTCCCTGCCTGTTTTTGCCCTGAAGATTACACATGCACTGATGTTATATCTCCATTTGCCCTTCTGGGGACTTGTTAGGTGTTTTTTTTTTTTTTTCTATGAATAGAAGGGATTCTACAAGTTCTACCTATTGTTTTAAGAATAGATTCTAATGGAAAACATAGCTATTTTAACTATCACAATATGCTCTTAATTCCTGGCAGAAGTGGCAACACTTTCCCATGGCGGGTGGGTCCCTTTGGTTGAAATGGTAGTTTTTATTGGAGCTCTGTCAATTCTAACTGATTGTTTGATTGACTTATTTGTTTATTTTGTGGCACAGAATTTGCCTTTGTCTGTAGCCCAGGCTGGTCTTTCCCCCAGCTTGGATTACAGTCACATGACATGCTTGGATGTCAACATCTTCATTCTTTAAAAAAGTAAACTTGAATTTTTGTTTTTATATATATGTAGTGTGTATGTGGGGGGGGGGGTTAGATATATTCAGCATATGTGTCTTTTTGTGTATGTGTATTCACATGTGTGTGTACATGTGATTGGTGTCCATATGTGTTGCAGTGCACGGGCGGAGTTCAGAGGACTACTTGTAGAAGCTGGTTCTCGTCTTCCACTATGTGGTTTCTGATGACTGACCTCAGGTCATTAAGTTTGGCAGCCAGCAGAATCCTTAGCCACTGAGTCATCCTGCTGGCCTCTGGCTGTCAACCTCTGAATTAAACAATACATTTATGTTTGCACAGTAAATCCTTGCCACAGGTTCCCATTTTGTGGTCTGTTGGTTTTATGAGGTTGTAAACCCTGTTTCCAGTGCCTTAGTAACTGCCACCACCATAGCAGCTAACACAGGTTACAATTGCAGGCATGTGACATGTGCATCAAATGTTTATTTGGGAATGGAACACTCTTTGGCACATGAGACATTTTGTGTGTTCTTTTACATTAAAAAAAAAAACCAAATGGTTATCTGCACATTACTGAGACCAATTATTTTTATCAATTTCTTTATTTTTCCTTTTCAGAAAATGATAAAGAAGAGCAATATAGTTAGTAATTGATAGGTTATTTAATAAGACTCTTAGGAAACGAAACTATGGTGGGGATTAGAGAAACAGCCAATTTCCTAGAACATTAGTGGCCCAAAGTTTACTGAGGAATTGGCGACATTTTAAAGTTGGTTCTATCAGAACATCTAAGAGGAAGATATAATTATTTTCTAAATATTACCAGCACAGATCACTTTCAACTTTGTTTATAATGCAAAGTGATGCCATTAGGTTTCAGAGGCCTTCCAGATGCCAGAAGCTCCATGCTGTAAATCATGTCTCCACGGGGACTGGCAGGTGGGACACCATGTGTCATAAGGACTTCTAGACCACAACTAAGAAACCTACTCAGGATTTACCTACTAATGAGAAGAACTCTAAAGGAAAGCTCCTATTGCAATCTTGAAACATGTTCTCTTCACAGAAAAACAGTATTTTGTGCTCACACACCATAAAGTGTATTTCTTAGTCCTCAAGACACAGCTTCAGTCTTGGGGCTTAGTCAAGAAGGGTATGATTTATTCATGTGTGTAGCCATTGCTGATGCATTTCCATTAAGACTCTAAAATCCATGGGAGGAAGAAATAGAGACTTTGAAGCCCCTTGTGCTGGCAATACAGTTTTGGCTGTATTTTAAAGGTTGGAAAAGCATTCTGAGATTGGTAGAAGAGTTTGACTACTTTGGCATAAAGGTTGTTAAATGCATCTTTAAGATATTTAAGTTTTTCTGCTGCTGCTGGTGGTACACGCCTTTAAATCCCAGCACTTAGGAGGCAGAGGCATGCAGATCTCTGTAAATTTAAGGCCAGCCTGCTCTATAGGTTGAGTAGACAACAACCAGGGTTACACAAGCAAAACCTTGTCTCAAAAAACAAAACAAAACAAAACAAAACAAAACAAAACAAAACAAAGCAAAAAAGGAATCTAAGTTTTTCATTTATACTATTCTAAAGTCACATGATAATAAGCAGATGTTACTGATGGCATCAATAGAGACAGAGGGGAGAAATCTCACAGGGCTCCATACTAGACAAAGACATAAGACAACTTAGGGCTGATTGCAGGGAGAGAATCAGTCTTCTTCTGGGATGGGTCCCCTAAGTGGTTCTCCAATGCCAATGCCAAGTGATCAGTTCTGAAATCACATACACACAAGCAGCACTAAATACACACATCAGGTTTCGTGTGTGTGTGTGTGTGTGTATGCATACACATATGTCTGTAACAGTAACAACTAAAAAAATGGCTATGAATTTGAGAGGGAGTGAAGGGAACATGGGAGTAGTTGGAGGAAGTGAAGAAAAGGGGAAATGATATAATGATGCTGTAATTAAAAATAAATTAATTAGGGGCAGGAGAGACAGCTCAGCGGTTAAGAGCACTGACTACTTTTCCAGAGGTCCTGAGTTCAATTCCCAGCAACCACATGGAGGTTCATAACCATCTGCAATGGGATCTGATGCCCTCTTCTGGTGTGTCCGAAGACAGCTACAGTGTCCTCATATACATAAAATAATTAAATAATTCTTTAAAAAAATAAATTAATTGAAAACTATATGTCAGAAGAAGATTTTGTAAAATGGAGAAATGTTTGTATTTTACCTGTGTGAACTCAATTGACTGAAAAAAAAGGTAGATAATGTAGTTACATAGGAAACATCGGAAAGTTAGACATGTTTTTTTGTTTGTTTGTTTGATACAGGGTTTCTTTGTGTAGCCCTGGCTGTCCTGGAACTAGAATGATAGACGAGGCTGGCCTTGAACTCACAGATATCCATATACCAGCCTCTGCCATTTGAGTGCTGGGATTAAAGATGTATGTCACCACCACCTGGTTTAGACATATAAATGATTTTTTTTAGGTTTTTCTATGTATCAACTCTTGCATTTAAAAAAATGAGAGGAATGACAGAGCCTACCTTTTCCTTTTAAACTTTTAAAAAAAGATTTATTTGTTTATTTATTTATTGTTTATGAGTGCTCTATCTGCATGTACACCTGCGTGCCAAAAGAGCATTGAATCCCGTTATAGACGGTTATGAGCCACCATGTGGTAGCTGGGAATTGAACTCAGGACCTCTGTAAGAGCAGCAGGTGCTATTAACGGCTGAGTCACCTCTCCAGCTCCCAGAACCTACTTTTTAAGGCATATTTTTAAAAAGTACATAAAGTCAGATGTGGTGACCCATTCCTTTAATCCCAGCATTTGGGAGGCTGAGGCCTTGTATCTCTGTGAGTTCAAGGCCAGCCTGGTCTACATAGTGAGTTCCAGGATAGCCAGAGCTATGTTGTGAGATCCTGTCTCAACATACCCCCACACCTAAACTCCCCAAAGTAAACAAAACATTTAAACCAGTAACTTCAGCATTTGAGAAGCAGAAGCAGGAGTATTTCTACAAGTTTGAAGCTAGTCTGGTCTACATAGCAAGACTCTCTCTGATAACAACAAAAAATAATATTAATAAAATGATTGGAAGAATGGCTGGCATAAATGATCACTTGTTTTGGGGAGGGTATTTGTGGTTTTTTTTGTTTTGTTTTTGTTGTTGTGAGACAGGGTCTTTCTGTGTGTAATAGTCCTGAGCTGCTTTTACAAGGATCCTGAGTTCAATTCCCAGTGATCTGAGTTCAATTCCCATGGTGGCTCATAACCATCTATAATGGGATTTGATGCCCTCTTTTGGCACACAGGTGTACATGCAGATAGAGCACTCATATACAGTAAATAAATAAACAAATAAATAAATCTTTTTAAAAAAAGTTTAAAAGGAAATGGTAGGCTCGGTCATTCCTCTCCAATCCACAGAGATCTGCCTGTCTCTGCCTCAGGTGCTGGAATTAAAGCTGTGTGCCATCACGCCTGGCTAATAATAGCTATTGTTTTAGTGACTACCATAATATTTAGAGGATAATTTATTTCTTTGCTGTACTATTTTATTTTTTGAGATCAAGTTTCATGTAGCCCGGGCTGAACTTAGGCTACTTAATAGCCAAAGATGATTGTAGACCCCTGATCTTTTGCTCTCCACCCCACTGTGCTTCGGTCACAGGTGCACTACGACGTCTGGTTTTATCCACTCCTGGATTCCATTTCTGTGGAATTCTGGCTTCTCATAAGCCAAACTATGGTTGTAGGTATTCTAAGGCACCCTCAGCATTAAATTCTTCTAGATGTCTTCCGTATTTTCGGGTTTGAAATTCCACAAATGTATGGTGAAACGGAGCCTGTGTTTTCTTCTCCTTTCTCCTATACCACATTTATTTTTTACAAACATGTAGAAGATGGGATATGGGTGGGGGAAAGAGGAGATGGCTGAGAGAATATAATTTAATTTCTCTTCTGGCACTCTTGGGCAGCGGGCTTTAATTGGGAGCTCAGATTGGTCTTTAGTTACAAGGCTTCTGGATCAAAGCTAATTTGTGTGTCAGATGTAATTTAGATGACTGCAGACTGTGTATGGGAAACAAGGATAGATTTTAGTGGCCTTGATTAGGAAAGCCTGTGGTTATTTTCCGCTGCATTGCACTGATACTTAGATCTAACGGGAGCCAAGGGTCACGAGTGTAAGGGTTATCTTCGCCAAGATCAGCTGTCTCTGCTGGCCAGATAAGTCTTTCTACCGATGGTTCTGGAAAGGACCAGCACGCATCTTTCTATTTTCCTAATTAATGGAAAATGATATATTGAATTAGCCGGTTGGCTCCATTCTCGTGTCTCTTTATTCACCATGATCTCACCCACACACTACTGCTCAATTATTTTATTTGCAGCTAATAGACCAAGGAAATGATTTTGGGAGCTGATAGGTCTGTCAGACAATATTTTTCTTTAGCGTGGGTTAATTCAACTATCCATCCATCAGGATTTTAAAAAATAAAGTACACTAGCTGGGTCTGATAATACATATCTTTAACCCCAGTGCTGGAGAGGTTGAGGCAGGAGGAGGAGCAAGAGTTTGAGATCATTTTGGAGTATATGTCATGTTTGAGGCCAGTTAGGGCTATCTGTGACCTTGTCTCATAAATATTACTTCTCTGTGATAAGGAAAAGAGACTAGGAAGTGATTACTGATAAGGTGGGTATTTAGTGAATGTTCAGTAAAAGACATCCATGGTTAGAAGGCTCTGAGCTACAAGCCTAGTTAGATTACTATGTTTATCTTCCCCCCAAGACACCTCTGAATGGGTAAGTCTGGGAGAAGGGTCGTTAGCTTGTACAGGACAACTCCAAGGTTACAGTCTTAGCATAGAAAAAAAAAGGAGATAAGAAGATTAGCTAGTTTGTACAGAGCTGAGTTAGCGATCAACAGGTGGGTGATAGAGCTGTCCTTGCCTATGGAGAAGAGGATCTCTCACATGTGAGGAAAATAGTATGTAATGATTGTAGCAACACCTTTCAGGGCTGATTACCACTTTGGGAAAACATTATGTCTCCCTCAGGAGTATGCTAATTAAAAATGTATACAAGCTACTACACACTGTTGAAGCAGCGGTGTACCAGTGAGAATGAGTCAGATGCTGCTGCTGTAACAACCACAAACTCACTGGCTTCAAATTCTTCCGTGGGTGCACCTTGAGCTGGCGGGCTCTGCTCTCTACTACCATCTGGGGCATGCACTGGCACAGGGCCCCCCATCTGAAGCATTGAAACCCTCACTGCAGTGCAAAGAGTATGGGCCAGTGTTTAATACGGAACTCTTTCTGGGAGCAACTAGTGTTTCTTTATTCACATTTTACCAGCCTAGCAAGTGTAGGAGAGGGTAGTCCAAGTTATACTGAGACAGAACACTGCATCAGCGGCAACCAAAAAGTCAACTATATTTCCAACTACTAGTTAATGTCAGGGTTTTACAGTCAAGAGATCAGGTGAGGGAGAATCGATAGTTATTAACCACAAAAAGTGGTTGTTATGCATGCTGATGTGGGCTTTCTTTTTGAGGAAGTCTAAGGAGTTATCCATGAGCTTCTGCTTCCCTGAAACCAAAAACGGATGTATTATTTCCTGAAACTACCTATAAGTTATATGTTGTCACTATAAAGGGAAGATGATTTCTTTTGCAAGCGAGTTAATGTATTAAAGGTGAGTATATACAGTGAGGACATATGAACCACTTCCCTAAGAATTTAGCCTGACCCCAGTTGAAGAAATCCAGTCCTTACAATGCCTGTTGGCCACGTTATGATGATGTTTTATAGATAGGCAGATAAAGTTGGAGGTCCCCGTTCTCACCGTGTGTGAATAAGAAGCAAAAGATTTGCCCAGAACCCTTATGGGTATGCTGTTGTCCCCTCTCTGTTCCCTGATGACAGCAGTGGACATGTGGAGAGCCTGCACCCTATGTGGTTCAGGAGAGTGACTGGGAAAGAGTGAAGCAGCTAGCTGGCTAGATTAGGGAAGAAGTCTCTGACTTTGACATTCTGTGGTAATCTTGAGTATAGCCATAGCAGAGTGACCAAATATTTTGTTAATGGCCTTCTGGGTTTTGGCTTTCAAAGCCTAGTGATCCTTGTTTTTCCTGGCTTTGTCAGAAGTAGAGAGTAATCCAGAAGACACTGGAGCCCTTCTGGGTAGGTTCCCGGAGCCCTTCTGGGTAGGTTCCGTCTTTGCCTGGATGTAGAGCGTACATCAGCTTTTATGAGTCTACGCCCTGGAGAAGATCACAGGCCTGTGGTGTTAGTCTGCGTTGCCTAAGTGCTAATGGATCCAAAAGGAGTTCTTAAACCCATGACAGTCGGAGGGTGGTGCTTCAGACAAACAGAAGGCAGACTTCCACCCAAAGACACTGCTGCTTTTACTCACTATTTTAAGTTATAAATAAACAAATAAGTGAGGTCTATCTACACACTAGGAATAGGATGGGGTCAACTAATTTGGGGGCACATGACTGTAAAACTCTAAATTTCTTTAAAAAAAGACTCCTAAATCATGCTAGATACCACGTTAAACACTCTTCCATATTGTGTTATCGAGGCCCCACTGCTGTGTTGGGAGCTGGGTGTCACCATTCTAATTAGAGATAGGCAGACTGAACTCCAGTGAGATTACCTCTTTTCTCTAAATGATGGAGCTGGAAAACAGGTATTCCATGTTGGACGTCTGCTTCGTCTAGAAACATTCTTTACCTTTGACTGTACTCAGTTGAGTGACTCTTTACAAGCTGAGAAGTAACAACTTAAAGTCTCCACTCAGTGTTCCTTGATGTCTCTCTATTCAGTGCTCCCTTTTCAGGCCACCTTCCCAGCCAGTACTGGTTTGAATTGGTGCAGAAAGAACCCAACAGCATAGCCATTCTTCCTCCTCCTTCTCTTCTCCCTTCCTTCTTTCCCCCTTCTCCTCCTCCTCATCCTCCTTCTCCTCCTCCTCCTCTTCTTCCTTTTCCTTCTCCTCCTCTTCTTCTTCCTCCTCCTCTTTTTCTACTACTTCTATTTGTCTTTTTTTTCTTTTTTCAAAACAGGGTTTCTCTGTGTAGCCCTGGCTGTCCTGAAATTCACTCTGTAGACCAGGCTAGGGTCTAACTCAGAAATCTGCCTGCCTCTGCCTCCTAAGTGCTCGGACTAAAGGTGTTCATCACCATGCCTGGCTGTCATTATTCTTTTTATGAGTGGTTACAGACTCATCAAGCATATAATGCTGTCACATTATATTTTATGCTCTGTGAGGGAAGAGACCATAACTAAACATTTGCCTAACACCTATCATTTCTGATGTGGCACCTTTCAATTAAGGACTGATTTTATGAAGTGTACCTATTTTATGGTCAGCCATTTTATTTTGCACATTAAGAGATGACATGTGCCTTAAATTTTAATGGAAGTCTTTGTTTTACATAAGGAGCTTACAGTTTGCTCTGAGTTAGGCCACAAAATATCTAGAGTTATTTAATTATATTTTCATATCTTTACAACATGGGAAGAAAATGCCTGCAGCCAACTGGAAGAGCTACCACCAACTAGAACCTGTGACATTAGGTGATTGTAATTTAGCTGTTTCCAGACATCTAGAAGACATGTGTTATAAAATGAAGACATTATTATAAAATGGAAATAACGAGGTGCAACGTATGATGACCATGGAGTCAACATGGGGTAAGTGAGGAGGTGCATGGAACCAAGTTGTCAGGTAGACATGGTTCCCACGCAGGGTGTCCCACAGGTAATTACACTCATCACCTTACATCATCACTTAGAAACTTACTTCCAAATAGTGCATAGAGTTTGTACTTCCTAATTGTAGGGTTCTTCTGAGGATGAAATGTATGTTAATAACAAGACCTGGTATGAATAGGGATTGCTATTCTTATCATGGCTAATGCCTCTGAACTAGGCCTGAGGTCTTCCTAAGTCAGCAGATGTACTTCAGGCTGGAGGCATGGCTGAATGTAGAGGGATGGCCTGGCATGTGATATTCTGGTTCAATCTTCAGGATTACAAAAAGCCAAACCTAGATGTTATATTTTCTAACTAACACAGATGTTATATTTTCCTTATTTCTGCAAAACATACTGTGACGAGTACAAGTAAAATTCCACAGATCATACTGTGATGAGTACATGAAGTACAATTCATAAGCGTTAGGAAGTTCCTGAAATGTACAAGATTTACGTGGCTCCTCCAACTATGTAAAAAGAATAACACTTTGTGAGGAGAGAAGATTGCTCAGTAGAGCTGTCTCAAAGCTGTGTATGAAGCTCCAGGGATGCAGCTTTCAAGAGTTATTACCCTTGCCGAGGTGAGCTTTTTGGTGATGTAACCTCCTTAGAGTCATCCATGCTTCTGTAAATAACCCCAGTGGTTCACTAAATTAGACGTAGGTTCATTGTTGGTGCCCTGTCTAGAGTAAGTAGAGGTTTGTTCACATCGTCCCAGGAAATGTCACAGAACATGGCTTTTGAACCTGGGGTCACATGTATACAAGGCAAATATTCTACTTTTAAGATCCATCCTTAGCCTAACCCTTATCATTTTATGACATACATTCCTAATGTATACATGTATATACATATGAACACTCTTGTCTTCACATCTAAGATTAGGGAATGATAGGCAATGGGAGCTGAAGATGAAATACATGAAAGTTAAGGGCGATTGGTATCTAGTCTTATAAGATCTCACAGAGCATGCAGTATGTAGCTACAGGTGATTTAGAAGGCTGTTTAGGGACTGGCAGCTGCCTTTGCTTATATTTAAACTAGCATCTTGGAGAAACCATATGTATAGATATATAGATAAATAGAATGTACATATATAATGTATAGATGTATTAACTATATTTTGAAAAATTGAATGTGTCTATGTTCTATCTCCCTACTTTAAAATGAATGACACTACATAAAAACTTAGTTTGGATTAAAGTTTACTGTTTTATTTTTTTCTTTACAATGAAAACTAGCAGTGATTTTTAATTAAAGCTATGTGGGCCTGGTGAAGGAAGAGACAGATTTATAAACCAAAATAGAGTCCAGAAAGAAATCAAATTATCTGATAAATGAGTAACTGTCTGGACTCAATGAAGGGGTTGCACACAGGAAACAGCTTTGATTATCTCTCAATATTTAATTAAAACAAATTCTGTCATCTCTCTTTCCTTGCCTTGGATATTTTCTCAAGTAATTTTCTACCTTTCTGGTCACTTTAATGTGATAAAATTTTCTCATTTATAAATGTTAGAGGTCTTGGCCAAATATAGAAAGCCTTTATGGTAATATCTAATTTAAAAGCTCTGTCTTTCCCTACTTCAGAACTGACCTGTGACTGACCGTGGCATCGTCCAGGCTGAGAAGAGCTTTGGTTACACTTTTGTTCATATTCCTTGCCTATCCTTTTGCTTTAAGGTCTGTTTGGGCACAGAAAGATCGTGAATAGAGAAACGGAGGCGACCTAAAGGACTGTTTCCTGTCCATTTTCTAAGACCAATAGACTTGAGCAAAGGTGTTTCTGGGACTTTTCAGACTCTCGAGTCTTGAGTCTTGATGGTCTTTCCCACTCTGTGTGATGCTATGCTTGCCCTTGAGCAGGCAATGGCTTCCTCTTCTGAGCCCTGAGTGCTTCTAAGCCCCGAGAATCAAATTCATGTGACATATGTCCAGCTAAATCCTCGAAGCTTTGTTGGTTTCATCTTAAAAGAAATTAGATTATTCCCAGCTGGGAAAACATACAGACATCTCCAAAGACATTATCTTGGTCCATCTTTGTCCCACATGGCTTGCTTGTGAAGAGTACCCCTCAGCATTCTCTATGTAAAATGCAGTTCAGAAGAAACAGTCTCCCTAAAGATTCAGTAAGCTAGTTCTTATGACTCCTCACAGGAGGCTTGAGTCTCGAACCAATAGAGTTTTATTCTACATTCTTATTCAAATGTAATAACAAAACGGATTGGGAAAAGCTCTTTCAAAACTGTATTTTGATATTGAGCTAAACATATGGAAACAAAGAATTTATCTCTACTATGATAGTATATACAAAATATACCTGAGCTGGGTTAATGATTAAAAGGCAAACTATAATGGACAGAAATGCTGGAAAATGACAATGCTGTCAGCTTTCTTCCAAGCAAGGCTTTCCAATGAATCAGATGTTAAGAAACCATCAAGGGATCAGCTAGGGTTTGTGAGAATGTAGTACTTCCACATGACAGGCACTGATAACTTTGAAGATGAATCACACAATGTGAAAGTAATAGATAGAAATACTTAGTAACATTCAGTAATAATAAGATCATTAAGCAGAATCTGGATATGACCAAGATGAACAAGGGATAGAAATAAGAAGTCAGTAAAGGAGGTCATCAGCTGATGCACACACATGAGCAATTGGGATTGAGTGTTCTAGCACACAAATAACCTGTATACGTGGCCTGCTCTCCCTCCTCCTCAGTCTTGTGCTCTGTCACTCCCTGGGTCATTTTGGACTTCCTCCACTGACTCTAATCTTTGTTTTGCTCCTCTGTATATATCCCGTATAAGACGGTGCACAATAGGTGTTCACGCATTTGTGGGATGATTGTACAGATAAATGAAAGAATTCACAGTAAGTAAATCGAAATATTTACAGGACAATTTACCTTCCGTATTGAAGAAGATATAAGATATAAAACTGAAAATACCAGCATGGGTGAAATAGTGTATTCTCATTCTTGAGGGGTGAAAACCATTTTGATTAAATAATTTCAGGTTTAGAAATGTATCCTGACAGGCTAGAAAGTTGGCTCATGGTTAACTGATAGCTCTTTTTTTTTTTTTTTCAGTTTTTCAAGACAGGGTTTCTCTGTGTAGTCCTGGCTGTCCTGGAACTCACTCTGTAGACCAGGCTGGCCTCGAACTCAGAAATCCGCCTGCCTCTGCCTCCCAAGTGCTGGGATTAAAGACGTGCGCCACCACCACCCGGCAACTGGTAGCTCTTGCAGAGGACTAGGGTTCAATTCCCAGTACACACATGATTGTACACAACTGTCTGTAACTCCAGTTTCAGGGGATCTGATGTCCTCTTCTGGCCTCTTGGGCATTGTATGAACATTGTACTCAGACATAAGCAGACAAAACAGCCATATACAAAATAAAATATTAAAAAGGAAAGTTACCCAAAGAAAACATTTGGCCATTTAATAATATATTATTCTTTAGAAAAATTATTATTCAGTGAAATACCTGTTAATAAATCAGAAATCAGCATTTATAAGAAAATCAAACAATCAAATATTAATCATTGAAACTGATTTTACAGATCTGTATTTATTGACCTGTATTTATATCAAAGTATTTGGTATCTACATTGTTAGATATATAGTGGCTGTCTGTAATCCCAGCATGTGGAAAGTAGGGGCGGGAGTTTTAGGAGTTCAAGGTCAGTTACATAGTTAATTTGAAAACAACATGGACTATATGAGACCTGGTCTCAAAATTCAACATAGAGTTTAATTCTGTGTTTGCAAGAAGCTGGCAAGGTTGGCTGCTGAAATGTTGACCACAGTTCATTTGAGTCAGCTGAGTGGTCGATTTGGATTATATGCTCATTTTCACAGTCTGGACAGTTTCTAGGAAGCATAGAAATCGAATAAACAGCTAGCATGAATAGATTTTTTTTAAAGTGAAAGTGATTTAATTTAGTGTGTGTGTGTATGATGGGCATATGATGGGCATGCGCACCTGCCACACACCATATACACATGGAGTCCAGAGGACAGCTTTTGGTTCCTAGTTTTCTTCTCCTGTACAAACTTCGATCTTCCGGCTTGTGCAGCAAATGCTTTTACTTACTGAGCCGTCTCACTGCTCCCCGACCACCCCCCCCCCCCCAACAGAGTTGTTTTAAAGGTCATAATATCCTTTTAAAGAATCGTTTAATTAATTTTTCAAAAAGAAAACAGATGAAGTAATTGCTTTTTTTAGCTTTTTTCCCTTTTAGTTTGTGATTATTTTCTTATTTGTTGTTACTGCCACCTAGTGGGTGAAGACTCATTTACTATTTTTTTATTTGAGACTGTAGCTTGTTTTTTTCTACAGATGGCCCTTACAGAAGTGGAAAAAACAAAACAAAAAAAACAAAACAAAAGTAAAAAACAAACAAAAACCCCATCAAGCAAACAAACACACCTAGTGACACATTAGTAAACGCCCAACAGCCATTCTCCAAAAGTAATAATTCCATAATTTATTCATAAATTTGTAAAAGTTCTCTTTAAAAACATAACTCAATTTATAAGTGATGAAATAGCACTCTGCCTCAAAATTGCACGTGGTTAATTTTTCACAAGATTTTCATCTTTTTTGTTTTTTTTTTTGTAGACAGGGTTTTTTTTTTGTGTGTGTGTGTGTAGCCCCTGCTGTCCTGGAACTGGCTCTGTAGATTATAGGTGGCCCTTGTACTCACAAAGATGGGCCTGCCTCTGCCTCCCTGAGTGCTGGCATTCAAAGGCATGTGCCACCACCACCCAGTGCTTTCATGGATTTTTATGAACTCTTGTGCCTGGTACCAAGCTGTGCTCAGTTGTGAGTGACAGAAGCTACATCCAGGGCACTAAACACATCCTTTCCCTATTGTGACTATTGTTATCAGGTCTGATAGGTCCACTGTTTGACCATTTCTCATCACTGTACAGGTTTTATGTTATATACAAATTGCATTCAGCTTTAACACTAAATCTGTGAGTAGCCCTTATAAGTCTTGACGCGGTGGGTGCCTCAGGCTTGGTAGCCAGGGCTTGCTATGAGCTGCACACCCAGACCAGTAAGTTTCTATTATGTGGTGGATAGTCCTACCACAGTTGCTTCCAGGCTTCACTGTAAAAGCAGCAAGCTGGATTTGGGCACACAGGTACCCAGCACTGCATTGTGCAGTATTTTTTGATCTATGTAGGTTATCACTAATAACCTCAAACGCATAGACTGTGGTAAAATACAGCAAACACAGAAAAGCCAATAGAGAATGATATATCTGAAAGATATAGTTAGCTTTGTTTGAGATATAATTTAATTGTGATTTTATATAACTTAATTACCAAAACAACTGCTCTGTAGTATCCTTCAAATCTGAACACATGGCTTTTCCAAGCTTTCATAATCAAAACTGATAACCACTATATATGGTCGCTGCCTTGCTTTCTGAGTTGTCTTTGTTTTTCTGGAACAACTGTAGAACCCTGAAAGAGAGCTATCCTTGAGTTTCTAACCTGTACCCAGATAGCATAGTTTTGTTGCTATCTACCAATAGTGCAGGTTAAGGATGATAAGTGTTTCAATGTCCTGGTTTGTTTGTACAAAAGGTACATGTAAAGCTCTAAAGTACTGAATAAACTTATCATTATCTAGTCACCAGAACTGAATCATCCCCGAGAGCTGGATGTGACTCACTGGTCTAGATCATACCCATCACACACAAGACCCTGGGTGTGACCCGAGCATCACAAATCAATAAATGAACGAAGAAAGAAAGGACCCAATCAGCTTCAGCCTTGAGAATGCTATGATTGCCCAAAGTAGGTTGAATTCGATTGAAATCTAGATTTAAATAGATACTATTTCGTTATGTTAAAAAAGGTGTTGTATTTTTTTAAAAAAAATAATTTTAAGACAGTGTCTCCTGTGGCTTAGGCAGGCTTCAAACTTGCTATGTCAGAAGAAGACCTTGAACTTCTGATTCTCCTGCCTCTACTTCTGAGTGAGAACTTTGCAGACTAGACACAGGACCTTGTTCATGTTAAATAAGCACTCTACCAATCGCAATGAATGCCCTAGTCTATAAGTTAAGGTTTAGTCTTTATAAAGCATGGTTAATTTTAATCTCAAATATCTTATTTGTTGTTGTTTCCTATAATGTTAGCACCTTCAGAATAACAAGACGGTCAGTTTGATATACTGATTCTCCACAATTGTTTCCCTACGTGGCTTGTGCTTTTCAATCTTCATTACATCCGCAGGAAGGTATTTTGTTCATGATCACAGTCCTTCACAAAGGGACTTCTAGATTCTTCTGTGTGCTTCCTGACACATACAACGCTTGTGCAAATAACACTATTTGCAAGGAATGTGTACTATACCATTTCCAGGTCAGTCTTGTCCCACCCTGTTATCTTCTAAGATAAGGTCTGTTATAATTATATTTATAGCTACTATTATTTTTAATAGGGAGCCTAATGGAGATGAATGGGCTGCAGACAAAATTCCATGACAAGAATATCTCCACAAAGGAAAGTTCTGGATGGAAGTTAGTTCTTCCTTTGGCAGAGAGCCTGCGGGGAGTATTTGTCTTGTGTAGTGACGGGATTCTGTATGAAGAAAATCAAGGGCTTTCCTGGATTACACAAGTCAACTTGACAATAATAACTCAGCAGTGGGTATCAGTTCATCAAACGTAAGAGGGTGAGAATTGACCCAAACTGTGATTCTTCAGGGGGAACAGAGTAATATATATTGCAAACTTCCTTACTTCAGAATCATCAGAACTAAACTATGAATGTCCAGATTCTGGAGCCCATAGGAAGATAAAGGACCACATGGCTGGGCAGCGCCGTTCGATGCCCAAGAGGGAAGGGGAAGTGAGAGAAGCTTTAGAACACAAATAATGAGCAGAGTAGAGTTAAGCAAAAAGGTTCATTTCTGCAGCCAGCAAATAGGCATCGCATGGGGAAAATACAGCTATGTTCTACATGCAAAAAGTCAGATTGTTATTATTTTATTATTAAAAGAACCCTAAGCCGAGCAGTGGTAGCACATGCCTTTAATCCCAGCACTTGGGAGGCAGAGGCAGGCAGATTTCTGAGTACAGGCCAGCCTGGTCTACAGAGTGAGTTCCAGGACAGCCA
Source organism: Rhabdomys pumilio (assembly GCA_030674055.1). NCBI lineage: Eukaryota > Metazoa > Chordata > Mammalia > Rodentia > Muridae > Rhabdomys > Rhabdomys pumilio. The sequence continues at coordinate 29,847,961 of JANHMN010000001.1, forward strand.
GGGCTACACAGAGAAACCCTATCTTGAAAAACAAAAACAAACAAACAAAAAACAAAACAAAACAAAACAAAAAACCAACAACAACAACAAAAACTCTAATACTAGTCTTCAGACCTTGGAATTTGGGTTGTTAACGAAGATTTATTACATTCTTAAGTCTATGCAATCCTATAAGGTTGGAGTCAATAGGCAAAGAACTCAGACATCAAAGTTTGAAAAAAATATTTTAAGAGTGACTGATTTACTGGAAAGAAGAGAATGACAGACTTCACTGACGTTAATTTTTTTTAAATTAGCATTCAGAGTATTAGATACCATTGTGGCATTTCCAAACAGAGTTTGTTTTAGAAGATTTTCTTCCTACTTCATGTCACCCATTTCTGTCCCTGCCCCCTTCTCATGACCTCCCCTCCTCCATATCCTTTCTTCCTTCTTATCACATGTGGCTTTTTGTCAGCCTTTTAGTCCTCTCCAGCATCAGTTTTTACCCTCTCTGGGCTTTAGAGCTGTATCAGCATTTGTATCCATTCATGTATATGTAATTATATATGACAGACTGTGATCCACACATGAGAGAACACGCAGTGTTGGTCTTTCTGAGTTTGGGTCATCTTGTTTCATATTATTCTTTCCAGAACCATCTGTATGAATTAAAAAGATTCGTGGGTGGGTGCGTATCTGTGTATCATGTTCATGCCTCCTGACCTCAGCATCCAGTAGGGGGCTTTGGATGCTCTGGAACTAGAATCATAGAGCTGTGAACTTCTGTGTGGATGCTGGGAAGTGGGCATCAGTTCTACGGAAGAACAGCCAATGCTCTTAACTGATGAGTCGTCTCTCCAGCTCTATCTACAAAAACTTTTAATTTCTTTAAATATTTATTTATTTATTTTACGTATGGTGTGTTCAGATACACCTGAAGAAGGCATCGGATCTTATTACAGATGGTTGGGAGCCACCATGTGGTTGCTGGGAACTGAACTCAGGACCTCTGGAAGAGCAGTGAGCCATATCTTCAGCCCCACTTTAATTAAAATATAATTACATCATTTTCCCCTCTTTACTTTCCCAGCCCCTCCCACTCCCCGATTCCTCTCTATCAAATTCATGATCTCTTTAATGACTGTTATACACAAACATCTAAATAAACACATAAACCTTCTGTGTTATTTGTACATACATGGTTTTAGGGCTGACCACTTGGTACTGGATAACCAGCAAGAGGGCTTATCTTTGAGGAAGTTACCCCTCTCTCAGTAGTCTTTAGTTGCTTGTAGTTCTTTCTCTGGGGGTGAGATTTCTCCCTTCTTTGTTAGTCTGACTATTGGCGGTGTTTTTCAGGTCTTGTTTAGGCAGCCATATTGTTGAAATATCATGTGTGAAGCTTCCCTGCGGTTTCTAGGAGACAGTCTCATATCAGCTTCCTGGTCCTCTGGCTCTTACAGCCTCTCTAGGGTTTTCCTAAGGCCTTTGAGCCTTAGGTGCGGGACTTTTGTTGAGACAAGGTTTGAACCATGTAAGCCAGGCTGGTCTTGATTTTCTATACATTCTCCTGCCTTTGTCTTCCTGGTGTGAGGATTACAGGAATGATCCACCATGCCTCTGTTAGTTTGTTGTTGTTTTGTTTGCTTGTTTTGTTTTGAGACAGGATCTCATGTAGCCAAGATTGGTCTCAAACTCACTATGAAGGTGAGGATGACCTTGAACTCCTGATCCACTTGCCTCTACCTCCCAAGAGCTGAGATTACAGGTGTGTATCACCATGTGCCGTTTATGTGATGCTGGGGATTGAATCCAGAGCCGCGTGCTAAGCTAACACTCTACCAACTGAGCCAATCCCAAGGTTAGTTCTTGCTAATCATTTTGATGATAAAGTATTCATTTAACATCCCATGTTTTAAACAAATAGGTGAATATTTTCTCATTATCTACTTGCTTCTTATTACTGAAGTCATCAGTGAGCTAGCAAAAAAAAAAAAAAAAAACAAAAAACAAAAAACGTTTCTGTAAGTGCTGGTGTGTTTGCAGAGTTTGTTAGCTCTGCCTCTGTTGTCTTGGACCAGTTCACATTTCCTTCCTGAAGGCTCCTGGAGAATGCTTTAAGGCTTCATCTTTTTTCTTCCAAAGACACGTGTGTTCTGAATAGACAGTACTGTTGCTCATTGTTTTGTTTGTTGGTTGTTTGTTTTTGAGGCTGGGTCTGTGGTGTAGGTCAGAATGGCCTTGCCTGGATCTTCTGCTGTAGCCCCATCCTCCCCAGGGCTAATATCTCCATGCCTGGCAACGTTTAATGATCTTGAGGTACTAAATCCATTTCTACTATTGTAGCTGTACCGTGTAAGGCAAACTGGTTCTTTTTTGGAGAACACAGGTCTATTTTGTGTATCTATTATTGCCTGCCAACTTTGACTGTTGATTGCCACAGGACCAGAGATAATTTACCGTGAGGGTTAGTGGGCCATTGTGAGATCTCAAATCACATTCTGAATGATTGCAATATGACTGCCTTGTATATGGGGAGCTCTGGTGAGATGGGTCAGTGGGTGGAGAGCTTGCTACACAAACCTGATGACCTAAATCCGATCCTTAGAATCTACATAAAAGGAAATGAGAGATCCAACTCCACAAAGTTTTGACCTGCATATACACACCATGGCACATTACCCCCAACTGATAAATAAAACTTAAAAGCTTTCATCTCTCTCTCTCTCTCTCTCTCTCTCTCTCTCTCTCTCTGTCTCTCTCTGTCTCTCTGTCTCTCCCTCCCCCTTCTTCAGTCCGTAAGAACCAGAATTTGGTCTTGTTTTAGGGAGTTATGACATTCATAATGAGTATCAGTTATGACCTTATCCATGTAGATATTCTACCAGATGTTGCACACCAGCCTTTTTACATCATTATAAAGTTTTATAAATATTTAATATCTCTTGGTCTGTGGGATTTGCGGCATAAATCTTGGCAAACATTTATCAAATGAAGTGTTCCTCCTGACCCTGTGCTCCTGGGCTGCCACGTTTCATTTGCAGCCTGGCTGAGCACAGCTGATACATGAAAGGACCCTCAGTGGGGACCTTGAGGCAGGGGGCCAGGCCAAACTGCTGGTTTTCTGGCATAAGAGCCATTTGGGATGTCATTAAAATATATTAAATAATTCTAAGAAGTGGGAGGAAATAGACTCTCTAAAGAGAATTCAGAAGCCTCTTAATTGAATCCCTCATGAAATAAGTGCCTATTAACGTTGAATACTGGCAAGGGTTGCTACGGTCCTGCGTTCCAACTGAGGAAGTTAGTGTGGTGGATGGCCTTCCAAGGAAGGGGATAATCTGTGAGTTGGAGCTATGGCCCTGCCTCTCCCTGGTGAAGAATGGAGTCAGGACTGGCTGATTCCTAACCTGTCTCTCCTCTTCTAAGTGAGTAGAGAGAAGCTAAAGACTTGAAGTAACTTCCTCTCATTGCAAAGGTGCTAGAGCTGAACCTAGCGTCTGCAGGGCCTGCTGTGACAACCATTTTCTCTTTTTGACATTCAGTAATAGAGACTCTGAGGTCCCCTCCTTTGATGCACAAGTAGGAGCAGAGATGACCGAAAATTTCCCATTAACATCATGTCTTTTGTTATCTGTGGAAAAACCTATGCTTACAAAGGCATGGGCCACTGTAGTAAGTAAAAAATGTTAAGTGATTTAATCTCTCTCTCTCTCTCTCTCTCTCTCTCTCTCTCTCTCTCTCTCAAAAAAATCTGTCAAATCCAAATATCTTTTGGTGTTAAAATTTTTAACATCAGTACCAATGTTATTTTAGTCAGAACCTTTATTTTTAGCTCTGTCAGATATGTCATACAAAATCTTGGAGGGAGTGGCAGAAACAGGTAGCATCTTGCATATTTTAATATCTAATCATTTCCCCTATCAGATTGAAGTGAATAGACAAAGGAGTTTGTGAGTACAGCCAGGAAATTGTGGATTCCACTTTTGTTTTTATTTTAGGGAGATATGCCTGTAGAATATGCAAATTCAAAAGCATCAACTATTCTATCAGTGCTGATTCATTTGAAGAACTTTCTCATGAACCATTACTTCTTGAACTGAGATGTACATCACAGCACAGGCTCAAAGACATAGTAAGGCAGCCGAACACCAGAACACCAAGGCTCCCGGCCACTGGCTCTGCTTCCAGAGTGATCTGATTGCAAGTTCTGCCAGCTCATCATGGACAATGTTCTTGAGATTAGTCTGGAGATGAGCCACAGTTGTTCCTTTGAGAGCTAGTTCTTCCACATCTTTAGCTAACAAGGGAGACCATCAGTAGGGAAAGAGAGGCTTTGGCTGAAGAACCACCAACTTCATTGCACATAAAATCTTGAGCCAGAGTTTTTTCCTCTACGTGTTTTTGGCAAATTTATCCCACTGCCCAAAATAAGAAAGGGGTGGGAGTATGGAAAATATTGCAATGACAAATTCCCTAGTAGAGTCATTATAAGTGACTCTGGTTGCTATAACAACCATCATTATAACATTCACAGCAGTTTTACTACAGTGTAAGGGGACATAAAATGAGAAAGGATGTGTCTTTTCTATACAGTAACATAATCTTTAATTATTTAATTAGCTTAGCATAGGATTAAAGCATTAAATACTCTGTTCTAGATTGTATAATTGATGTGTGCGCTTGTGTGTGTGTGTGTGTGTGCACACACATGCACACGCACACACATGCACATATGCCTGCATGTGATCATGTGTGCACATGTCCATGTGTGTACATGTATATAAGCTGAAACATGTGGCCTGTGTTCAGGTGCATGTGAAGGATCTATCCACCTTTGTTATTTTGAGACAGGGTATCTCATTGACCTGGAGCTACTAAGTAGGCTGGGTTGGCTAGACAGTGAACCCCAAGAATCTGCTTGTCTTCACCTCCAGTTGTGGAATGGCAGTTTGCCATCAACTAGTGTTTCCTGAGAGGAAGGAACCTCAGTTGAAGAATTGCCTTGATCAGATTGGTCTGTGAGCATCTCTGGGAAATTTTCTTGATTGCTAATTGAGCCCACTGTGGCTTATGCATCCCTTGGCTGGTGGGTCTGGGCTAGGGAAGACAGCTAGCTCAACAGATGCCAGTTTTAGTTCCTGCCCAAGCTCCAGCTCTGACTTCCCTCAGTGATGAATTGTGAAAAATTCTGCAAGTACAAGAGGAAAGAAATTTTTTCCTGCCCACATTGCTTCTGGTCAGAGTGGTTTCTCACAGCAACAGAAAAGCAAACATGGATTCTGGGGATCAAAAACAGGTCACCAGGTTTGTGCAGTGAGCACTTTCCTGACAGAGCCACCTTCTCAGCCCTTTAATGGCTCAGTTTATAACAGAAAATTTTGGGCAAAAGCATGGACTCCAGCAGCTCCAAGGAGCTAGGCTTAGTCACCCATTTCATGAGTTAAAGATGTATGAAAAAGAGCAAAGCAGAGTGAGACTTGGTCCACGTGGCCGCTTTTTGAAGAGGAACAGACAAAAGCATCCAGTCACCCCCACACCCATCACTGGGAACTGACTTGAATTTTGGGTTCAATTATAAGAAATGGACCAAGAGGTAAGCAATACGTATACTCACCAGTCTGGGTCAAGATGTGGTCCCTTCCACTATTGCCTCAGCTTGGGATCTGTCAGGGAGTTGGAAGAAGTTTTTTCCAGGCTTTCTCATGGGCTGGTTGTCTCCATTAGGATGCAGCCTCAGCACCACAGACAATTGCTTCATCTGAGTGCCTGAATGGGCAAGGTATTGAAGAAAATGGAATAAAATCTATCGCTCTTCTTCACCCAAGTAAAGGAGACTGATGGAGACACTAGGCTTTTGTTCTGATTTTGGGCCTCTTGTGGTTCTAAGTGAGGACTGAGTGGGTTTCTATAAAAGCGGTTTATTAAGCTGTTCGCCATGAACATCCATATTTCCTGATGGCTGCGGCTACTCTAACCTGCTCACAGTGGATTCAGGGAGCCTGTGATCTGAGAAAGTAGCCAATTAGCATTAAACCAGAAACAGAAGCAGCATCTCCTCTCCAAGGGGCGGGCACCTTTCATCGGGGTGGGAGTAGGGAACGAAGGATCACTCCAGAGCTCAGTCTGTCCCTCTGATCAGGTGGCCAGCCTCATTTCTGAGCTTCTCTCATTATCATTCCTACTACTCTCCTATTCTGTGGATGTCAGAACTCAGGAGTATCAGGCACAGAGCTGAGTCTCAGGCACCTGCAAGGACACCTGCAGATGCCTGTTAAAGGGTCCAGGTTCCTGTGTCCCACAGCAAAGAATTAGATCATGAACATATGGTAGAAATATAGACAGTTCATTAAGAAAGAGAAAGCACTCCTAAGAATGGAAATGGGCTAGTGAACTGAGGTTAAAGCCCCCAAAGTATTAGGCATGATCCTTTATAGACCATTTATAGAGCACCTGCCTTTCCCATGATTGCACTACACAAGCCTTTTCTCTGCCAACTGGCTTCTTTCATATGTTAATTTAGATGCCGCCCCCCTACCCCCCCCAGTCTTTACTTTCCCACTACGCAGGCACTTCTTGAAATGCCTAGGGTAGTTTTCATCTGATGGTATCAACCTTTTATTCTACCAGGGACATTTGGGGTACAGGGATTGAGGATTAACTCAGAACAAACCAGCCACAAATGGTGTGAATATATTAAGCTCTTAACAACACACATGGGAAATTTTTACAATATGGAACACAAATGTGTTTGTTTTGATAAAGACTAAAAATGTTTCGATTCACTCCTTTTCAGTAAGTCCCTGGGAGAAACAGTTTTTAATCTCAACACTACAGTCTCAGGTAATAATAATTACAGAGCAGGATCTTTTGGTTAGGACACTGCATGGTCCAGGGTGGATGCTGAAGGTTCAGCATAGACTGTCTAATCTGGGCCATACTTTCATAAAGTGGGTGTGAAGACCTGTAACCTGCAGGTGAGAAAACAGATTCTGGGAAGTGTTTCTTCAATGCTGATGGGAAACAGATTATCTAAATTCTTCACATTCCTGACAGTGAGCTCTGCTCATCAATCTACACTTGGAACCAATCTACCTGTGGCCCCATTTAGCTTTACAACGCTTTGGCTCCCTGAGTGCCTTTGCCAGGTTGTGTTACACCACGTTTCTCCTGGGAAAGAGGCTGTTCACTCCTGAGTAGCTCTGTATAGACTTTTTCTAGGTGGGCTATTTCCCAAATTTTCCTTACTTCCAAATCTCTTTTAAGAAAAATCTTTATTCTTTAAAACTTAAAAAAAAAATGTGTTTATTGATGGTTTTGTTGACTGCCTCAGAGTCTTGCTGTGTAACCCAGGCTAGCTTCTTAAGTGTGTTGGGTTTGCCCAGGACTTCAGTATTTACACACTATCCTGTTCTAAGTCAGATGCTTCAGGGGAAAGTTTGAAGTTAAAGGAGACACAAGGAAGAAACTAGAAGGGGAAGGAAAAGAGAAAGATGCAGGCTGTGTTCTCCAAGGCAATGCTTTGGGCAGCAGGATTTTAACTGGAGGGCACAGAAGAGGAAAACTTGAACAAATTTCATCTGCCTGGCTTTTCAAAATCAGCATAGCTTGCTTCAGAGTGCTGTTACATGTAACTCAGATTTTGCCTTTACAAGGAGATAATATACATACTCTTTTGTTCTTAGTACATAAAAACAGAATAGATTTGCCTGCTCATATATGGATGTCATCTCATTTTACTTTATTATCATGTGACTTCTTTCTTCAAATGACTCGGGCCAGCTTTTAAGAAACACACACAAGTTACATGTAATATAGGCACTGAAAATCAGGCATAGTGGCGCACACCTTTAATTCCAGCACTTGGGGGGCAGACAAGTGGATCTCTATGAGTTAGAGGCCAGACTGGTCTATGTAGAGACAGCCAGGACTATGTAGACAACTCTGTCTCAAAACACAAACAAACAAAAAAGCAGACTTTAAGGAGATTTTGTTAAAAGGTATAAAATTACAACTAAAAGAAAAAGGTTCAAGAGAATATTACGCTGGAGAGATGATCCAGGGATTAAGAGCTCTGCCTTCTCTTTCTTCCAGGGAACCTGGGTTCAAGCCGCACAACCTACCTGGCAGCTCACAGCCATCTGTAACAATGGCTCTAGGAATCCAACATCCTCTTCTGGAACCGCACACACATGGTACAAAGACATTCAGGCAAAACACCCAAACACATAAAATAAAAGGAAATAAAAATCTCAAAAAGAGACATTATATATAACTTGGTAACTGATGTTCAAATAGTGCTTTTTCTATGTGAGAGTGACTGAGGAGGTATGCCTTGAGTTTTCTCACTCCAAAGGGGAAAAATCGGACTATGAGATAATACATTTGTTAATTAGCTCCATCTAGTCATTTCTCAATGGATAATATGCCAAAAATCTATATATATATATATATATATATATATCCAATTTAAAATATTATATGACAATTAAACAATAAAGAATAATATTACAAAATATGAAAATATAAATTAAACATACAATTTACAGTATAATAGTAAGAATGAAAAATTTCAACTCATGAAGATTTCAAATGAGCAAATGTGAGGAATTTCTTCTACTTTATTAATTGATGAAGAGACCACTAAAATGTTAACATCTGGTCCAAAGGATATTAATTTATTTTTAATTGGCACATACTATTTAGATGTGTTTAAATGAACTATGTGATATTTTGACACCTGCACACAATTTGCAACCATTACATTTGGATAATTAGTAAATCCATCATCTCAAACATATTTCATTTTTTAATGTGAAAAGCATGCAAAAATCTTTGTTTCCACCTATTTTAAAATATGGAGTGAGTTCTATTATGGCCACCCTGCTGGGCTATGGAACATTGTAATTTGTTTCTCTTATCTGGGTTTTTATACTCAATAACTGATTTTCCTGTGTCTTCCTTTCCAATGCTTCTGTTTTAGTTAAGGTTATCATGACTAAGGCCACTTGGGAAGGAGAGAGTTTATTTTGTTCACAATTCCACATCACTGTTCATGATTGAAAGAAGTCAGGACAGGAATCTGGAGGCAGGAGTTCATGCAGAACCGATGGATAATTGCTGCTTACTGCGTTGCTCTTCAAAGCTTGCTCAGTCTGCTTCCTTATAGAACCCAGGACCACCAGCCTAGGGATGGCACCACCTACAGCAGGCTGGACCATTTTACATCAACCACTAGTAATAAAGTGCAGGGGACTTGGGAGATAGTAGCAAAAAGGACCTAGCTCATTTCCCAGAAACAACTTAAAAAAGTTGGCATGGCCCATGAGTAGTTGGTCAACAGAAAAGAACTCAGTGGTGGAACATGCATTTAACACCAGCACTCAGGAGGCAGAGACAGTGGATCTCTGCCCTGTTTACAGGCCAATATTAGGCTATACTGAGAAACCCTGTCTTGAATATTCTCACCCCCCAAAGAAAAAAGAATTTAAAAAAAGAATCAAAAAAGACAGACAGACAGACAGACAGACAGACAGACAGACAGACAGACAGAGCTCTACAGGCTTGCCTACGGCACCAACCTTAGAGAGGCATTTTCTTACTTGAGATTTCTTCCTGTCAGATGGCTTTAGCTTGTGTCAAGCTGATTGGAAAACTAGGCTGCATGCCTCCCTAGGCTCCAGGAACCACTGGCATGCTCTCTACTTCTGTCAGAGACACTTCTGCTTGTATAGGTTCTACACCTCTGGAAGAATGAAGTTTCAGTTCTCGTCTCTGTCCCTGCCTAATTTCACTTATTATAATGTCTTCCAGGCTCATCCATTACTGTCACTGGAGCCCGTGGTTGTAATGCATGGTTCTGGGTCTGCAAACTTGCATTCATCAAGAGAAAAGAACCCAATATGCAGGAAAACAGAAAAGAAATGAGTGTGTTTATATTGTTAGTAAAAACTGGCAGGGAGGAAGGGGCAGAAACTCTCAGCTTGTCTTTGTCGATCTCACAGCAGAATCACAACTTATTGAAAACATAGAAACAAAAGCCAGGAATTACACTTATAGAGACAGTCTCTGTGGCCATGTGACCGAGGTTTTAGGATAAACTGAAGCAGTCTGGCTTCAGCTATCTGCTCATAATACATCCCAGTCAATGAGAGGAGTAATGGAGAGAGCAGAGAAGGGGGATTTATTTAGTGTGGTCACATTTGAGAAAAGAGATAAAGATGTCCAGAGACACCAGGTCCACCAGTGGGGTACTGACATGAGCTTTAGGCTTAAACAGTGGAAGGACTGAGGCAGGAGACATGGGGTCTTCTGCACAGTTAAGCAGACTTGGTCCAGATGTGGGTTATCTCAGTTCTTATTCTGAAAGATGGCCCAAAAGTCCTGCTCATCTGACTCTTTCAAGATGCTCACCTCTGTGTTCAGATGCACTGAACACAGAGTTATCCCAGCCACTGTGGATAACTGCCTTCTTCTGGGAATGCGTGGGAGAGTTGTGGAATAAAATGTCTGTCCTACTGTTCTGGGAATCTAAGGTGACTAGAGAAGAAAGTTAAGGACAAGGACTTGTCTCTGTGCCTTTAGCCAAAGAAAAGACAGACAGAGCGAAGGTAGAAACAGCATTTTGTTAACTGGAGTCCATGCATTTTAGTAAAAGGAACCTTTTTTCTGGGTACCTGTTTCAACGGAGCTTGTGGGGTGGTTCATCTTCATATCTCTCATGGGGTTTTACTGTAGGCATTCCAATTCCTGAGCCCTACTGCACTGCAGAAATGCTAAAGTTCTGTCCCTCTGTCTCTCTCTGTCTCTCTCTCTCTCCTCCCCTTTTTCTTTTTTTTTTTTTGACAAAGAACATTTGATTCTTATTATTTTTACTGCAACTTAATTTTGTTCATTTAGAACAAATATGACAATCTCAATGTCATAAACCATAAGCTTTGGGTTCTTTGGGTGGGCTTCATTTGCATTGCTACCAGCCAAGTGTAAGAGTCACTTCTTTTCGGAGTGACTGAGTTATGAACATCTCTGAGACAGACAGCTTAGTCCAGCCCCTGCACCTCAGAGAAAGCACACCCACTCGTCACGTTTGTCTTATCTCGAGCTTCAGCTCATTCTTTTATTTAAGAAATAATAGAAAAGTGGCTCTAAAAATCAAGATCAAGGTCAGGAATATACAGGGGAGGGTTAACGTGTGACCACTGCTGTAAGACACTACAAGAAGAGTGAGTGTGTGTGTGTGTGTGTGTGTGTGTGTGTGTGTGTGTGTCTGTATGTAAGAAACAGTATTGCTGTAAGGCACTAGAAGAAATTATGTGTTGAGTGTGTCCGTATACAAGAAACAGTATTCGACAAGTGTAATTTCCTCCACAAGACTTTTCAAAAAAAAGTAACTTCAACCACAGACAGTTTCTCTGGATTTTAAGCAGTTGTTAATTTTAGTTTAAAAGTGAAGGTAGAGGATCTGGGGAGATGGCTCAGTGCTTGCTATGTAAACATGAGACCCTGAATTCAGATCCCCAACACCCGTGTAAAAGCTAGGGTGTGCACATCTGTATCACCAGCCCTGGGGACAGGGCATAGAGAAAGGAACATCCCCGGAGCCCACTGGCCAGCCAAATCTGGACAATAGATGAGCTTCAGAGTCAGTGAGGGACCCTGCCCTGAGGAGCTATTATGGAGAGAAATTATAGGAAAAAAATTTCTTTAACTCACCCAAAGCATTTCTCCATGCGATCATATATTTGGTTTATTGTGATTAGAAAAAAAAAATAAGGAGAAGAGAAATAGAGGACATCTAATGTTGATTCTGTGTGCACGGGTGGGCATAGCACAATGACGCAAAGTCGGATGCAGTTTGATCTTTACCTGACTCTAGTCTGTGATTGGGGCTGGGCGTGGGCAATGTTTTCACAGCCGGATAACTAAGATGTCCTGAGACATAAGAGCAAAGTGATATGCTTTGTGCAGAGTGCAGTGAACATTGCTAAGCCTTGGCCTCAGAGCTCCTGATTGGTTCAGTGCTTTTCCACGGCATCTCCCCTTCCCTGTGATGCTGGCTTTGTTGGCCTCGCTGCTTTTGACAAAGGATCCATCTGGATGTGGCCACAGCAAGTCGATTCCTATTTTCTCCAAGGCTGCCCTTTCCCCCTCTAAGCCTACGCCTCATGTAAACTTAATGAGTGTGTTCCTTGTGACATCCCTGAGGACGCTGAATAAAATGTTCAGTAGTGCAGAGCCAGAGCCACTGCTGGCCATTGTTCCTTCAGTCCAAATAGTCATGGCTTGGGTGATGAGTTGTGTAATGGTGGTGGTTCTCCATTAAGGAACCAGATTGAAAGTAGAACCTTATTTCTTTTGGGCCACTGCACTATTGTTAGGGGTCAGCCACGGTCCCTCTGAGTGCAGAGAGAAGTGAAGTGAGAAGAAGCCCCCAGTAGCCCCAGGAACCCCAAACAGTTCACACCACCAGCCACCATAGTCTGACAGGCCATTAAAAGGCAGAAAAACCCCAACATGTCACTTGAGTCTCTGGAACAACAACAAAAAAAATATTTGCAGCTTCAGTCAGCCTCTGATTTGTGATGTCTGAAAAACAATTCACATCACGTATTGGAAAGAGGCCAGGAGCCCCATCTGCCGAGAGTTTGTCTTTCTAAATTGGGTGCAGTGGGTAGCGCGGAAGGAAAATGACACACCTCTCATGAATATTTTCATGAACCCTCTGGGTCTCGAGAGAATCCGCCCATGCACTGTTAAATTGTGTCATTTGTGGGAACACAATGGCAAGGGCTTAAATTGGAAAGCAATACAAATTTAGCAAGAAAAACGCTTTCCATTAAAAGGTGGCCTGCTGCTTTCCTGTGTCCAATTTAAAGACCTGGAGGGACGGGAGAAACAGCCACGTCAAATGCGAGTCTAAACTTGGCTTGCCCCTTGGTACTTCAGTGTGCAGCGGAATTGCAGATTGTCTGGAAGGGAGGGAAACAAATAAGGAAAAGGGAAGGAAGACCCAGAGGGCTCTGGACACTAGCTCCTCTAGCCTCTGCCCAGGATTCTCGGCAGCACAGCTGACTGGAGCTTTGCAGACGTATCAGGGACTGTGTGCTCATTCTCCTCCTGGACCTTAGGAATGTCTTAGTTTCAGTTTTGAGGTGAAAGTCATGTGGTGCAGAATGATTAATTAGTTGGTTTGTTTTTCTACCTGATGTTCAATGGAGAACTCATTCTCTGCACAAATCATTTCTCTCTTTCATTTCTCTTACATTCCAGGTTAGCTCCCATCCTAGCCTTGGGGGACGTAGAAACAGGAAAAAGGAAGCGAGAGGAGGTGTGGGCATGTGTGTGTTGTGAGGAATGGAAGCAAGAGTTATTGAAAGACAAGAGAATACCAAGAGGAGGATCAGTATTTTATTTTTGGATAGATTAATTGTAGTTTCACTGCTAAGTATGGTGGCCCACATTGTAATCCTAGCACTTGGCATGCCAAGGCAAGAGGAGTACTATGCATTATAGACCAGTCTGGGGGTACGTAGTAAATTCTAGGCTGCAAGGGCACATAATATGTTTAGGGATACATGGTAGCCCTGGCTTTAGAACCAACCGACCGACCGACCAACCAACCAACCAACCAACCAACCAACCAACCAACCAACCAACCAACCAGACAAATAATTAATCAACCACCCACCTACCCACCCAAGCAAGCAAGCAAGCAAGCAAGCAAGCAAGCAAGCAAGCAAGCAAGCAAGCAAGCAAGCAACTAACCAACCAACTAACCAATCAGCAAACCAACCAGCTAAATAATAGTTTGAAGATAACCAACTAAGACATTTAGTTAGAGGGGTACTTGAATCAGAAACTAGTACTCCCTGTTACTTTATCTTTCATGTACATGACTCTTCTTCATCTCCAGCCAAGATGGTGTCCTCTTCCCAGCTAAAGAGAGTCTGTTTGTCTAAGGTTCCTACCAGTATGGCATCATCATTTTTGTAAAGGCAGGCAGATCTGGCTAGGGCCCGTGTGCCATGAGCATAGACTGCTGGTGTGTGTGTTCATTTGACAGAATTCATAGAGTCTCTGAGTTCATGGTAGTTCTGTTTCTTTTTTTTTTTTAATTCACTTTACATCTCACTGGCCCTGTCCTGCTCACCTCCTTCCCCAATCCCTCTTCCCTGTCTTCTCCTCTGAGTGAGTGGGGCCCCCCGGTTATCCTCTGATCCTGGCACATCAAGTCTCTGTGATAGACTAAGTGCCTCCTCTTCCACTGACAGACAAGGCAGCCCAGCAAGAACATACCCCACAAATAGGCAACAGCTTTGGGATAGCCCCTGTTCCCGTTGATTGGGCCCCACATGAAGACCAAACTGTACATCTGCTACATATGTGCAGGGAGCCCTAGGTCCAGCCTGTGGTTAACCTCTTTGGTTAACAGTTCAGATTCTGAGAGCTAACACGGTCAGGTTAGTTGAGTCTGTTTTTCTTCCTGTAGAGTTCATATCCTGTTCAGAGGATAGCTATTTCTTACAACTTTATTTGTTTTACTGGGTGCTAGGATGAACTGGAAAATGCCACTGCTCCTTCAAAGAAATGGTAGAGTAATGTTTTTCAGATCTTTAAGTAGAACTGAGGTAAATATATATTTGAAATTAATAAAAATACTAGATTTGGAAAATGTTATGTAAAACTTTAAATAATTCATTGTTTGTTGTATTTAATGCAACAGAAAAGGGTTTAATTAAACTGGAGGAAGTGAGGAGAGGCCTGGGGCTCTTATCTCATGTACTGTGAGAATGGAAAGTAAGCAGTGTCTTCCACCTTGTCCTAGTCCTTCTATAAATTAGATGTAACACAACTGGAAACACACATTTCAGTGAATTCTCCCAATATAAGGTGACTACATTGGTCAACGACAAGACTGTATGTGACTTTGCTTAACTCTCAGTTTTGTTATTTGAAAATCTCAGCTGTATAGTATTTAATATACCAACATTTTTTTCCCCTCACATTTTTAATATTTTCACAATTATTTATTTACTTGGTGTGGGTACCAAGGACTGAACTCATGTTAAGCTTGGCAGCAAGCTTACCCACTGAGCTGTTTTTCTGGTCCCCATGGTTTCTCCTTCCTTGCCCTGCAACCCATTTCTTTCTCTCTTCCTCCCTTTTATTTTTGTCTTGAGACAAGGTCTTACTGTGTAGCCTTGACTCGCTGTGTAGACAGACTAGTGTCACTGTGCCTGGTCCTCTGCCTCCTGTCTGTGAGGCTGATGTGAAGCAGCTTCCGGTTAAGCTTACAAATGAGCTGAAGAATTAAGCAATTGTATAGTAACCTGCCTTGGGAGTTACTGCATGGTTGTGAGACTCAGTTTCTCAGAGACATCTGAGGGATATCTTCCTCATCTTCAGTTTGGGCATCACAGAAGGATGCTGTTTTTGATTAAGAAGCATCTAAGAAATGGCATCATCATGAAGTCAGATGTAAGCTTATGCTGGAGAGGGTGTGGCTCAAAAGCCAAGATGGCCTTGGCTTCTTTTCAGAGCTGCTTGTGTGTGTGGAGAGGTTGTTTATGTGTGTTTATGTCTTTATGTATATACATGTGTGCTTATCTGTGCACATGCCTATTGCTTTAGTTACTTTTCTGTTGCTTTGATAAAATACCCCAACAAAAATAAGTTAAGGAAGAAAGGATTTATTTTGACTCACAGTTCCAGAGGGAAACAGTCCATCATGACAGTAGGGGATGGGGGAAGATATGGAGGTGTGAAGGTGAGGCCTGCCTGGCAGTCAGAATGCAGAAGGCAGAGCAATTCCATCAGACACAGGAAGCAGAGAAAAAGACCCAGGGGGTGGGGACAGACTAAAAACTCCAAAGCACAACCCCTGGTGACATACTTCTTTCACCAAGGCTTCACCTCCTAAAGATTCTAGAACCTTCCCATACAGCCAGCGAGGGAGCACGTTTGAGCTAAGCCATGGAAACCAGACAGCAAGATAGGGAGATAGGTAGAAAGTCTCCGCCTTTCTCTGTCCACTTTGCTTTTTGAGAGTATGTGTCTCTCACTTTCAAGCTCAGCTTGACAGCTTGGCTAGACTGACTGGATAGTGAGTCCCTGGGATCTTTGTGCCTCTGTTGTCTGCAGCTCTATGGTTAAAAGCTAAACTACCTCACCAGGCTTTTTACTTGCATCCTAGGGATCTGGAAATATGTGTTTCATCTTTCATAGCTAGTATGTTATTCACTGAGACATCTCCCATCTTCTGTCCCCATAGCAACCATTTATCTCCCCACCTCTGCATATACACAAGCATCCCCTTGGACTAAACCTTTGAGTTCTATTAGCAGACCACACTACCTTCCACAAATTACACCCCATCTCCATTTTCCTGTAACCCAGTCATCCATGGTTCCCACCAATGTATTTGGGAAATGCATTATTTATGACTGCTCCTTTGTTCTGTGATTATAAAAATTCATATGACTACTTCCATAGTGAAGCATGTCACATGGGAGCAACCTGAATTAACATTTCTGGGACATGGTGACTCAAATTTGGCTCATAATAAACTACCTCTTGTTCCCTTTGGAGTAAGAGCTGTGTTTTGGGTCAACAGCTTCGTCGTGACGTTATTGTTCTTTTGGTTCACTCTTGTTATTAAATCTACCTCTAAGAATCTGTCCATAGCACAGAGACAAATCTAAATATAACCTTGCCTTACCTTGTACTCAGTTTCTTGAAAGTGCAGAAGTGGAGGGAGAGGGAGAAGGAGAGGGAAGGAGGGAAAGGGAAAGAGGGAGGGAGAAAAAGAGAGAGGGGAAAGGAAAGAAGGGAGAGGAGGAGGGAAAGAAGGAGGGTGAGAGAGAATCTTAGTCATCTTCTCTCATTAGAGTAGTGGTTCTCAATGTACCTAACACTGCCACCCTTTAATACAGTTCTCCATGTTGTGGTGAGCCCAACCATAAAGTTATTTTCATTGCTACTTTATAACTGTAATTTTTCTACTGTTATTATTTATAGTGTAAATATCTGATATGTAGATGGTGTTGGGCCACTCCCATGTAAAGATAATTTGGCCACCAAAGGATTTGAAGCTTCAGGTTGAGAACAGCTGCCTTGGAACTTGTGCTGGGCACGGTTACACACATGCTCCTGCAAGTTCTTGTTGAGCTGTGCTTAATTAAGAAGACTTGGAAGCAGAATCTTATGTCTTTTCCATGTAGTTGGTTTTCCTTCCTTAAACTGACCATGGAGTCACCCTTTGTAAAGAATAGTTCATCGTTGGAAAAATGATTTCTGACTTTTAAGAAAGGAATAAGTAATAGGACTTACATAAAAATAATCTTTCATCTATATTATAATCTTTAAAGAATCAACCAGCCAATAAGATGCTTTACATTTTTAACACAGAACATATTTTTCAATTATTTATTATGAACAATTTTTCTATTTTCTCAAAGAATGGTATTGAAATTAATAATAGTAAGGTCTGATAAAGTACGAAATAGTTAGACCATATGTCGAAAAATTTGGCTGAAGAAATATTTAACAGTAATTTTGAAATAAGAATTTGAAATGTGAATTTGAAGGCTGGGGTGGGGAGCTTACTGGTTAAGTGAATGCTTGTCTGGTGTGTTGTGGGGAGCAGAAGGCGGCTATCATTCTTGCAGCCAACTTGAGCCATATACCCTGACAAGAGACTTGTTTACAACAGCCTACAACAGCTGAGCACACTCTGATAACATCTTGTTTTAGATACCCAGGATCTTCCCTTGGGTGTGTGAGATTTAAAAAGGTGTGAGACTTAAAGCCATGCCTTAAAGGTGTGATTTAGAGACCAGACTTAAGGGCGTGACTTAAAGGCGTGACTTAGAAATGAGACATATAAAAGTCGAGAGGCAGACAGAAGAGAGTACTTGAGACTTGAGACTCAGAAGAAAGCAACTAGGAACTAGACACTTGAGACTTAGAGACACTAGAACTTGGAAGTTGGAACTGGGAAAGAGACTAGCAAGAAGGAACTAGGATTAGGACTTGAGACTTGGTGCCAAAACCCAGGACCTGAGACTAGGTGCTAGGAACTAGGGACTTGCTAGGAAGAGAAACTGAAAAATAAACGGGATTGAGTCACACTCTGTCTGGTCTCCATTCTTCACATCTGTCCTCATTCTCTCTCTTGCTGAACCCCGACCCATGGACTGGAGCAGTTTGGGGCAGTGTGGGCTCTAACAATTTAGCCCTCAAGGCTTTTGGCACACACACATACACTCGCTTGCTGCTGAGTGATGGAGTGATTGTCTGGTGTATATGCCCCCGCATTTGAATGTCTCTGGGTTGTATCTGAAAGAAAAAGGTAAGTTTATCTCATGGAGTACAGCGTGATTATTTACAGTATCTGTGTTTATACTCTGTTCCTTTTTAAATACTTAATAAACACAGGTGCATTGATTTCACTTTCAAGATTGTCAAACAAGGTAGAAAGGGAGACCAAACTCACCAAAGTTGTCCTCTGACCTCCACACATGTACCTGTATGCATATGAAAACACACACACACACACACACACACACACTCACACACATACACACTATTCTAAAGATTATAAAAGTCTACTGAATATGTCACTTAGTACATTTGCATGAATTATATAAAGTCACAATGTCAGTCTTGGTTTTCTCTACTTTGGAGGACCGACTAGGAGATTTGATGAGTATATAAGCTAAGTGCAGTCAAGGTCTGAACCAGGATTCATAGTCCAAGCCATCCTTACTCAGCCCCTGACTCTCTTTGTAAAGAATAAAGAAGATGGGTGTGTATTGTCATAGAAATACAGCTGCAGGAAATTACTTGTTAATTTTGTTTGTTGGTTTTTGTTGTTATTTGTTTGTTTGCTTGTTTGCTTGCTTGCTTGTTTT
The DNA here is from genome assembly GCA_030674055.1 of Rhabdomys pumilio. Taxonomy (NCBI): domain Eukaryota; kingdom Metazoa; phylum Chordata; class Mammalia; order Rodentia; family Muridae; genus Rhabdomys; species Rhabdomys pumilio. Next base: position 29,866,854 of record JANHMN010000001.1, read on the forward strand.
TGGTGCAGGAAATTCACTCCAGGACCCCACACCTGCAAAGTACATTCTATCACTGGATTTACCTTAAGTCTTGTTAATTTTATTTTATTTATAGATATTTATGTGATACCTTGTGATCATTCGAGATGTGTATACAGTATGCAATGATCAAATCAAGGTCGTTTGTGTAATTAGACTAGTGATTACATTTGTAAGATGCAGCGTGGTATTTTGATATGTATGTTCTCTCCGCACTGATCAAGGCTGAGTAATTCACATTTCCACCTTCTTATCTTTGCTCTGTGTTAATGCTCTAGAGATCCCCCTTTTTATCCATTCATAGACGATACAAATATGTTGTTATGAACTGCAGATCATCTCTGTCTCTCCCACATTTTTTAGAATACTACAGCTTTCTACTTCTGTCACCTATGTGTAGGTTACTTGATTTTTGCTGATAAGGTGAGTGGCTGCTCCTAGCCTGAGTCGAAGATTTGGGCCACCTGAATGTGAGTTTAGTGATGTCACTAGTGTGTGGCATAGTGTGTAGGACACAATAAACTGAGCGCAATGCGTAACCCTGTTATATAAGCTGAACTTCCCCTAAACCCCACAAAAATTTGGTTATGAGTGAAAATATGGAAAAGCAAAAATAATTGTGCAGTGAGTATTCATATATCCACCACCCAGAATTTATAATTAAACTTTCAAAAATATTTATTTTGATTTCACTAGTATCCATACACAAGCGTTTTGCTTCTCTGTCTGCACATGTACCATGTGTGTCCTTGGTGCTTGTAAAAGCCAGAAGAGAGTTTCAGATCTCCTGGAGTTATCGTTGCAGATGATAGTGAGCTACCATGTGGGTATTGGAAACAGATCCCAGGTCTTCTGTTAGAGTAGCCAGTGCTTTTAACTGCTGAGCCTATAAGTATGTTGTCATATGGCTTGCTTATAAAAATAATAATGATGTTGCTACCCAAACCAGATTGTGTTGCTGTAGCCACTGATATGAAGATGGAGAGACTAGCATATCAATTGTATTATTTAAGGTCCTCACTTAAAATGTACTTTAAAATATTATTCCATCCTTAAACCATTCCAGCTGAAATACTGTTTTAGGTATTAATCAGTTGAATATGTCTGCAAACCTGTGTTTGATTCTGACGGATAGGAGATTTGCATTACAACTGTGCTACCCCACAGCACCCACCCCTGCCAGCATATTACACATGGTCTCTAAGGAGTGTTTTCTCTTCCTTGTTTTTCTCAAGTCAATTTCTGGTGGGAGAAAAACAGATACTGAGAGCAGGAAGACTCCCAGGCAAGTTGCTCTCACAGGACTGGTTCACTTCCATGTCTTTTCAGAAAGATGGGGATCTAAAGTTTTGATTGGACAGAGTCTTTATTAGGCATATCGATAAAGCGGTTCTCATCTGAAGATGTACAAGGACATTGTTGCACCACAGCGACCTGGTTGCTTTGGAAGCATTGCTTTGATGGTAATAGCGTAAAAGCACAATATCCATACTTTAATTTAGCAGTCTGCATGCATACCTTAGCCTCAGCATCTCATAGACTGACAGGTCAAGCACCACAGCTCTTCCATTGAAAGTCAGAGAGAAGCCCAGAAGCAAGAGGATCTGACTATAAAATGCCCTCTGGTCCAGGATGATAGGATCAGAAGGGGTTAGGATTCCTACCTTCTCTGAATAATTGAATTGAATACTAAGTTTAGGAAAATGTGGGCTCTCCTTATAGTCAGTTTTTGTAGTGGGGTATATCATGTCCGTATATGTAGTTTAGGTGCGTTTGAAGATTTAAAACATGCAGCATTCATTTGTAAACACAGAAATGTACAGAACCCAAAGTGCTTGAAATAGTTTCTACAAAGCCTTTCCTCCCCGCAACACACATACAGTCCACAGAATGGCAGCAAACAGAGGTTTTCCTTCAAGTTTTCCAAGTCGGGGATCTTGGTTGAGGGATACAGAAGTGACTTGACTCTGGCAAAGCATTCTCTGGTTGCTTCTGTTTAGAGAGCCATTAGCATACCTCAGGTACGCTTCATTCCACATGATAGAAGGCAGAATGACTGCTGGAGATGTTTTTATGGAAGGCATCATCAATGTGTTTGCTTTGGAAGAATTTCACTAGTGCACGTTACTTGCATTTCAGATTTTTGAAATACCAAATGGAAAAAAATAACTAGAAGACTAGGGAGTGCTCCAGGTAGTAGGGGTAGGCGTAGCAATCAGCCTTTAAAGTTTGCTATTCACTTGTTGTATCCTGTGGTACACTACAAGACTCTGGTACACACAGTCTCAACACCTCCACCTCCCTCAGCAACTTCAAGGTTTGTAGATGCTTCAGTGGATGCCTGGATTCTTGCTTTGATAACACTAGGCTGACATTTGAGGCAGGCTTCTGCTTTTCTGGCTGAAACTTCCTCTATCTCAGGACTTCCTCAGTGGGAGTGGGCCGGGATTAGGGACAGAGAGTGGGAACTGAGATGTGCCCTGCCTGGCTGAGAGGTGAGGTCAATGCTAGCCCTTGTTCTTTGGCTTTGGGTACAGTGAGATCCAGGCTAGAAGATGACTACCCTATGGTAGGTGCTTGCAGGTAACAGGGCACTAGGAAGAGGGAGTGCTCGGTTCTATTGTGATGGTACAAATAAAGGACCTAGTGAGTCCCACATTATAATCTCCAGGTGACAGAGAGGGCTGGCACCCATCAGTAGGCTTGCTTGGTCCTGAGGAGGACAGTCCAGAAAAATAATTGACCCAGGAGATTGATTGTTTTCTTATTTAAAGTTGAAAATAGAATTTTAAAAATATAATATATCTTTATATTATATTATATTTCAGTATAATATAAATTATATTATGCTATAATATAATTTATATATTATAATATAATTTATATTATATTATAATATACTGTAATTCTGAGTATAGTTTCTCCTCCCCCAATTCCTCTCAAATCCTCCCCCAACACCCCTCAATCAAATCCACTTCCTTTCTTTCTCTCATTAGAATACAAAGAGGAATCAAGAAATCAATTATAAAATAAAATAAAACAAGATAAAATAAAAACAAACAAGACAGAATAGGAGGACATAACAGAGAACAACAGAAGAGCCAAAGGGAAAAAACTTAAGAAACACATATAAACACGGAGACACATGTTTCCACACTCAGAAATCCCATAAAAACACAACACCATAAATTATATATGAGACATATAAGTAAAAAATTCAAAAAATAAAAATAGTGGCATGATTTTTTTTGAGACAATGACCCTCCAAAAATGGCATTAACTTCATTTTGTTTTAGGTATGTGCTGCTGAGAATTGTATCTGTCATTAAGAGTGGTTTGTATACCCAGTGAGACGCCATAGGTGATGACTAATTTTTCGTTTGTAAGCTGTTATCAATTGGAGATAGCTTCTGCACTAGGGATGGGGGGGCTTGTGTCCACTTCCCGCCTCAGTGCTAGAACCTCACCTGGCTTAGAACTATGCAGGCTGTATTTTTTTGTGTATGAGGGTTTTGTCTATGTGCATATATGTGCCTCATGTCTCTGCCTAGTACCCGTGGAGTTTAGAAGAGGACATTGGATCCCCTTAAGTTACAGATGGGTGAGCTGCCATGCTGGAGCTAGGAACTAAACCCAGGTCCTTTGCAAGAGCAACCAGAGACATCTCTCCATGCTCACATTAAAATAACTTTTTTTTTGTTTTAAGCAATTATGATTGTCTATTGCCCAACTTTTAAGCATGAAACATTTTATCCTGTTTTCAGAAATGTATTACATTCAAAGTAGGTTATTTACTATAATTTGCTCCAACACCGGGAAGTGAGAGTATTCATAAATGAAACTGGAGGTGACTCAGATTACAGACCAGAGCTAGAATGACAAAGAAGGAAGAGGCTAAATTTCAGGATAAAGGCTGGGTCATGGCCCTACCCTTTCCAGGGGCCTTTGTGAAACCAACTCAGTCTGCACTTTCTAGTGACCTGCTGGCCAATAACAGCTACAAGAATGAGAGTGTTATGTGAAAAAAAAAACCCTTAGAAACTGAGGAAACATCCTTAAAATAGCGTAGCTCACAGATCCTCTCACTATTGAATGGGTATCACATACATGTTGGGCACAGTCTCAACAACTGGGGCTTAAACAGAGCAGGAAGTTCTTTGCCTTTTCTGTACCACAACTGTGGGATCAGGTGGCTTTCTCTGATTTTTGTTCTTCTTCCGGTGGCCGTGTGGATCTCTTACGGGATGATGGCTGATTCACATCTTACTTAACGAAGGCTTGTCATTCCATGTTCTGCTCAGCCTTCACTCATGTAGATTCTGAGAGAGAAGCAAGGGTCTAAAAAGTCGTTGGGAAGAAGAGGACTTAGTTGAGAGTTCTGGCCTATGTGGGTTTATAAAACTTTCTAAGTGGATCATTCAGATTGTTGCCATCTCTAGTTCCCAGACTAGAGGATGGAAATGAGTCAAAAGTACTGGAAGATGTAGTATTTGATTGACTGGGGCTTTGTCTTCCTGTCACCGCAGCAGCAGCTAACATTGTAGCACGTACATTGTACATTGTGATAATGTAATAATGTAACACATACATTGTGGCATGATTCAGTCTTCTTTCATGTATCTTAATTTATTGGAACCTCATTAGGATCTGTCTTAGTTTGTTTTGTGTTCTGACAAGAACCCCAGAGACCCAGTGATTTATAATGAACAAGAATTTATTGGCTTATGTCTCTGGAGAGCCGGAAGCCTGAGGTCAATTGAATTTCAGCATGAGTTTTAAATGAGTTTTAATACAAATTACAATTATTTAGGTAAACAGGAAAGGTGATACTTGCCCAATTTTCTCTCTCTCTCTCTCTCTCTCTCTCTCTCTCTCTCTCTCTGTGTGTGTGTGTGTGTGTGTGTGTGAGAGAGAGAGAGAGAGAGAGACAGAGACAGAGACAGAGACAGAGACAGAGACAGAGACAGAGACAGAGAGAGAAGAAAGTTAGACTTTCTGTACAAGCAATGGCTTTTCACCAGAGACTAGCATAAAATTTTGCTGAGTGAGCACAATGAAAAAGGCACCAATTCTGATGGGAGAGAAAAGGTTTGCTTTTGAAATAGCCAGAAGGGATTTCTAAGTTTCTTAAACTAACAGGTATGACTGTGCTCTCTATGAAGAGACAAACAATACTTTGTGTATACATGTATTTATAATTTCTTCCTTTTTGAGACAAATCAAGGATGGTTCCAAATTTACTAGTATTGGTAGATGGCCATGACCCTCCCGTCTCCACCTCCTAAGGGCTGAGATTCCAGGAGTGGGCCACCACATCTGACTTTTGCAGAGCTGGAGAAGGAACCCAAGGCTTAGTGTTTGCTAGGCAAGCACTCTACCAACTGAGCAATATCCCCAGATCTAACTTGTTCTTCCCTGAAAACAGATAAAAATCAGCACTGTGAGTACAGATAATCAAATGTCTGGCGATAGGTATCTAGGTTAGACATTCCTGATAGTTTTAGCAGAGATGCCTAAGAAACTTTACTGTGACAGTTTAGGTTACGGAGTTGATGAAAATGAGACCCGTGGAAATGAGCATATGATAAAACATGTGGTCTAACTGATTCATTGACTCCTCTGAGCCATAATATTTATCTATCCGGTTTCCTTTTATTTATATCAATGTTTCATAGTTACTCTACTTAATTGATGCTGGGGATAAAAGCCCCAGCTTTTATCAGCAGCCTTGTGTAGTACGATCACTTTATAGTTGCAGAACATAAATGTCGTGAAAACACCACCATGGATCAGATTTTACATGACAAAAATTTTGGAAAATATCCTGAAGTCTTTAGTGCAGTCAGCTCCTTAAGGTGGTATAAACACACAAGCGGCCTTACAAAGAATACAGTTTAAATATTAATATTGTTTTATTAATTTCCAAATGTATGTGTATTTGTGTGAGGCTATGCACAAGCCTCACAAGCAAATGTGTGTGTATCTGTGTGAGTGCACTTTCCTATGGAGGCCAGAAGAGGGCAGTAGAACTTCTGGAGCCAGAGTTTCAGAAGGTTTTGAGCCACTAAACCACTTACTATGGGTGCCAAGAACAAAACTTGAGTCTTCTGTAAGGGCAGTGTGCTCTTTTAATCACTGAGCCGTCTCTCTAGCCTGAGACTATAATTTAGAAAGGAGTTACGGTTCCTCTAATTCGATTACTCTGGAGGCAGAGGCAGGAGGAACATAGTGAGTTTGAGGACAGCCTGGGCTGTACAGTGAGTTCAAGGCCAGACTGAGCTACAGAGTAAGACCTTGTTTTCAAACAAATTACCATTTATTAAGTGTTGTCCTTATGAGAGTTGCCTTGGTCATAGTGTCTGTTCACAGCAAAGAAAACCCTAACTAAGACACAGTTGATGGCTACTTGGGGAAGGAGAGTCAGTTTTCTTTAAAAGGGTGGCCCCTGGTGGGCTGACTATGTTCTGCTCTGGGTCCTAAATCCAAAAGGATATGAGCAACACAAATCAGACTCAGTGCTCATTAAAAAAAAAAAAAAAAAAAAAAACGTTGTTAGGGGGAGGTTTAAGAGGGTAGTGGGATGAATCTAGAAGGACTTGGGAGAGGAATGGGCATGTGTGAATATAATCAAAATATATTGTCTGTATGTATGAAACTCTCAAAAGCACTAATAAAATTTGTGTATTAAAAATAAAATTGACCATTCAGTAGCTCTATCAGTATTACTGAAGTCATACCATAGCAAGCTCTATGGTTTTCTAAAATACTACAGGTGTGAAACCAAAACCAGAGTTTTAAGCCCACTAATATGATTGACATAATTTAATCCTCTCAGGTAATAGGTCTCTGATTTAGCCCAGAGGTATCTATCTTCTCTAATGTCATGGTGCTTGAATGATTGTGCATTTAAGAATTATTTGTGACTACGTTTGCTTCAGAGGCAGATATCTTCTTTCCCCTCTTCTTTCTTCCCTCTCCTCTCTCTTTCTCCCTCCCTCCCTCTCTCTTCTCCTCTCCCTCCTCTCTTTCTCCCTTCTCTCTTTTATCTTTCTTCCTTCCTCCCCTCCCTTCCATCTCTCCTTCAGTTTTTATTTTATTTCTTTTCTTCTTTCTTTTTTTTTTTTCTAAAAACAAACAAACAAAAAGGTCTCATATAACTCATCCTGGCTTCAAACCTACTTGATCCCCCATTCTCCTTCCTCTGTGTCCTAAATGCTGGATTTCAGGCATATATTTTTGCCACACCTAACCAGAGAGAGTTTTGTTTTGTCATCTCTGATCCCTCCTCACCTGGAGATCAGCATTTCTTGCTTCTGGCGATAGAAATCTCAAAGAGAAGACTCCAATCTGAGGTGGGTGTGGTAGATTAAGAAGGCATTTCTCTGCTCATCCCAGGGCAGAGCACACATGGAGCTGCTGCTTCCCCTCCCTTCTTCATCAGCCCCCTCCCAGTGCATGGCTGATACAGTTGATAATGTGCCATCATCCAGTCAAACTTTCAGCACTTGGTAGGTGACGTGAAAGACCAGAATGTAACTTTAGTAATAGACGTTATCCTAAATAACCTAGGGTGGCCCAATACCATCAGTGGATGGGCTGATGTCCAGTGAGGGTCCCGATGGGAGCAGCTTCCCCAGCACCTTTCCCAATCCTTTTCAGCTGCCTTTCCTGGTGGGTGGCCATGGGCTTGGGTGTTCACACCTCACAGTCACAGAAGTCTATCCCTTAATAATCTGACTAAGACCTCTTATTATAACCCATGTCCAGCTGCTGACTCTGTCTGGAGTGCTCTTGTCTAGGGAATACCAGAGGGATTGGTGGGTTTAGGCAATGCCAACTTAATGGGAAAGAAGTGTCAAGTTTCCTAGTACCTGAATTCAACTAATTTACTTTTACTCCCCTTTATCTCTTCTTCTCCCCTTCCCTTCTCTCTGCCCCCTTCCTTTCTCCCTCCTGTCCTTCTCTTTTGAAATAACTTCCTCAGCTGTTCAAGCTGGTCCTGAACCTATGATCCCACTACCTTGGCCTCCTAATGCTGGTATTATTACAGGATACACCCCCCACCCTCATGCCTGCGTACATCTATTCTCACCACAGTTTATTTTCTTTAGATTATTGACTATTAACCATTGTTCAGAAGATCAGATTTTTTCAACTGTTTAACCCTGCTTTGCACCACAGTGGCTGCCTAGGATTAGGGATGAAGCTGTATTTTATTGACCCGATGTGAGTCAATATGATCCCAAGGTTTCTGCATTTGTTTTCTAGCCATCTTAAACCATACATTATCATCTTAAACCATACATGCCCCATAACCTTAAACGCAGCGAATGTAACTGGTTTTCTCAAACGTGATGACATATACTGTTAGTTCAAATATTCCTCATAAATGCTTCTAATATTCTCCTCTTAGGCACAGTCATCACATGCAAGGCCAAACTGTGTGTGTGTGTGTGTGTGTGTGTGTGTGTGTGTGTGTGTGCGCGCGCGCCACAGTACACATGTGGAGGTCAAAGAACAACCTGTGATATCCTGATCAGTTCATATGCCGTGTGCATCCTAGAGATTGAGATCAGGTCACCAGGTTTGTCAGTAAATGCCCTCACTGACTGAGCCATCTCACCCGCCCCCCATTTCCCCTTTAACTTTGTTCCTTTGGTTTTATGAGATGGGGTCTTGTACTGTAGCATAGGTTGACTTTGAACTTAAAGTAGTCCTCCTGCCTCAGACATTTTAGGATTGTAGTGGTGTCCAGTGGTACATGTATGTTTCTTTATCTTCTCCATGTTTTCTTAATTGATGCCCAGCAATAAGTCAAGGATGTGTGAATCAAAGTTCTCTGTCTTTTGCTGTTTCTTTCCTTGTACACTTGGTTGCCTGGGAACTAACATGCTGACAGACAAGGAAAAGCCATGTGAGCACTCGAACTAGATGTTTCCGTGGTCCGGTGAAGTTCCTAAGTCATTCCTACACCACCTCTGAAGGAGGAGAGAGAACAACCTTGCCCATTTGCTGCAATCCTCCTGCCTCAGCCTGCCATGTGCTGGGCCTACACCATACCTAGCTTATCCAAAACTTCAGGGCATTTAGAGACAGTTACATGCTAACTCTAGCCTGTCTCCAGGGATGCTCTAAATGTATTCTGCTCTATACCACCTCCCACTGTTTGGAAGCAAGCTTAATTGGCACTTTTTGTCTGTAATTTGTTATTTTTCTTTTCTTTAATTCTTTTTTTTTAAATTGTTGGACATACACTTATCCTACCCAGTCATTTCTTTATAAGGAAATAAAAGTATGAATCTAGGTATGTAAATGTCTACCAGCTGGTGACTGGATAGATGAGAAATGGTAAATTATTGATGTATATAGGAGTGTATATGATTCCCAAAATACTTATGGCTAGGTAAAAACAAATAGAGACTGGACATAAATTATAGAAAGTGCACACCTACGCACAGTGACAGGAAGCAGACCACGGAGTGTCTGGGGACAGGGAGAGGATTAGGCAGGGGTAGGTTAAAAAGGAGGGGGTTCAGAAACTTTGGGTCTTGATGGATGTGATCATTATCCTCACTGTGGTAATGGCTTCTGGGCACATACATATATTAAGATTCATCAAATTATATGCTAAGTACACGCAAGTGATTGAATATCAATTATATCTCAATAAATTACAGAAAGGAAAGAGTGGCATAGATATTAATTTTACACATGAAATCTTAAGACTTGAAGCAGCATTTGTCCTGTGTCCCTCAAACCCATGATTCCAGGGGGTTCTCCTATTGCTTTCCCACACTCTGGGTCTTTCTCTCGCTTGGTGGAGTTTCACATGTTTTTGGAGACTTTTGCTGTCTCTGTTTTTAAATTACCAAATGAAAATTTTGCTTATGGCATAGAAAAAACGTGGTATTTTGGAGTGGTCTGCACTCTGATACAGCCAAACGCCTATTTGATGCACATACTGCCTCATCTTCTTGTACTTTGTGGTACCCAAGTTCGCTCTTAGCTCTCAAGTGTATCTTATTATTGTTGCTCTTGCTGTTGCTTTAAGGGCTGAAACCCAGGGCTTCCCACTTGCTAGCAGATCACTTCGCCGCCACCCCACACCTTCAGTCCCCACACTACAGTGGTTATCTTCACCTTCTTATAGAATGCGTTTCTTGAATCTGTGGAATTTCTCTTCCCCCTCTCTTTCTTCCTTTTTGACTTTCTACAACATTCTTCAGGTCTGCAGGTATGCTGGGTGAGGGGCCTCTACCCTCCAGCGGAGCCTTGTCCTGCATTTGTGGACTTAACAACTGACAAATCTGTGTACTTCACATTCCTTCCTTCTTCCAGTCTTTCTTCTCTCTCCCACTTGGAGTTCCTGGCACATGCTTTATGTCTCCTTCTGCTCCAGTCATTTTGTGTGCAGAGATAACATCTGCATTACATCTCTGGGCTTTGCACCGTGAGAATCTTGTTTCTGGCCAAATATTTTAAAAGACTGGATGAAACTCTACAGAGCTTTGGAGAAATGAACATTTAGTCTTTTCTCATGGAATGTGTGGACACAAAAGTTTCAGCCATGTTTTATTCAGTAACTTAAATGGTCAAGTGAAACCATGCTCTGACAATAAGATGCTCTGGTACATGGACATATTACAGCATTTGACTCTTATTTTTAAATGGTGGGGTCAGTTTTCACATAATTTTCATGTCACTGTCTATTTTTTAAATAATGACACAGGCATATGGAACACTGTAATATATGTAAATGTTATCTTTTGAGTATGCCTTCTTTAATAAGATGGACACATCTTCATGTTTGTCCTCAAAAGCCACTGAAATAATAAAACATGCATAATAATAAAAATCTAATTTTTATACAGATTATAACACTATGTTTTTAATGAATTGTAGATAATCTAATGGCAATAAATAATAGCCGTTTTCAGGGTACATTTGGCTGTTTTGCCAAAGGCAAGCCAGCTTTCACACCGACGTCAATTATGCCCGCCTCATGTCAATGTGATTTTTTTCCCCTACACTTACTGGGCCCTTAGGGTGCAATTCAGAAGAGGTTTCGTGTCTAGAATGAGTGATGGTCTTTGTGGCCATAATAATTCCGTGCCATTTGCCAGACATGTCCCTGCCCTCTCACTCAACCTCAGGCACATGGCAACATTGATTCTGTCAGATTTGCCAGAATTTCCAGGAGAACCATCGGATAGGAACGGTAGTGAAGCAAAACACGACAGAAAGGCAGTTTACAGTCAGTCCTGGCATCCCACTTTCTGTGAGCTGCTGCATTTTTTATGTACCCATCAGTCACGTTTCCCCACAACTGTTATTCAGACAGCAGTGGTTCATAAGATATTCAAAGATGTGTGGTCCAGGCTTAAATAAGTCTGAAACTAGTATGTTGAAGTAGAGTGAGCTACTTTGCTTCTGGGTATCTCAGAACCTTTCAAATACTGTGATTTTTGTCTTGAATATCCAAGCTATGCATAATACACAACATTGGGTAAAGCTATGCCATCACAGCACTTCCGGTTTTTTAGTTTTAAAAATACTCAATTTTCACTTTTTTAGAAATGGAAGATAGTTCTAAATAGATTTGGAGAATTTTTACTGTGTGCTCTCTTTTTGTTGTATATTTTGATTACCAATTAAAATGTGAAACATCTAAAAATTAGTTATAAAGTTAGCTAGAGTATTCTCATCTTTATATATCTTTATATACAAGATGCTATCTGTGTATAATGCATGCCCTTGTAAACATTGCAAACTCAGTGTCTGATGATGCTTCATTCCTCTCCTGCCTTCCTCTGTAATGCAGCTAGCTGCTGAGAACTCACTGATGTCACAGTCATTTGAGGAGTAGACAGGCCCCACATGACTGCCTTTCTCATTGGAGAACGGGGCACAGAGTGACTGAAGGACTCTGAAGATCACACAGCTTTACGGTCACTGTTTAGCCAGGAGGTCTGCTATTCTGACTATCATCTGACATCAGGGAAAGGACAAATGTATGCTTAAAGTCTTTGCAAAACTGAATGTAGGAGGTCGATAGGCAGGAAGATCATGAGTCCACAATTCCCCTTGGTGATGTAGTGACTTGGAAATCAGCCTGGGCTACAGGAAACCCTGTCTCCAAACCAAGAGACCAACCAACAAGCATAAACAAAACAAAACATAACACAAACAAAAAGCCAGTACCTTCTACATTCAGAATGCCATCTTGGAACCTCTTGAAAATTCTATCTGATTTTTGTTGACAGCGTCTTGGCCCAGAGAAATGACAGTATTAGATGACAGAGTAAACTTCTAGGAATTGTGAATGGCAGGCAGAAAGTGTCCCCTTCACCCTCTTGGGTTCCTTGGTTAGGAGCCTGCAAACTGAGGAGAGATAGCAGAAGAAAAAATGCATTTTCTTTTATGGGCTTAAGAAAGTACAGGCCTAAGAAGTTAAACTCGGGAATGGATATGGCATTCTAACAAACTAACAGGGGGTGGTTTTGAGAGATCTTACAGTCTGAGAGAGGCAATGAAGTCTGGAAGGGAAGTGGAAAGATTTTAGCGAAGGTTACCTATGCAGACTTCTCTAAGTGGCTTTCTTGTTATAAGAGTGTCTGTCCTCTTCTGGGGAACCTGAGAAACACTGCAGAGCAAGAAACTTATGTTCTGTCTCTAGTGGGATAAAAGGACCAAGGATTCTTCCTGCATCCATTGCTTTCCAGCATCCCCCAGCTCAATGTAATTCACAGGATAGTGAATAAGGGCAAGGTCCTGATCCCTAGTGGGGAGCTCAGTGTGTTTCAATTCACAGGCCAATATTTTTTTCAATCTCTGTATACTGCCCAAGGTTTATGAAGAAAGATAATCTAATAAGTGAGCTGTGAGGTTTCCAGAGATGTAGAATATTATAAAAATAGAAGTTGGGAGCAGTTGACTACGATGGCTAGAACTGTCCCGAACATACCAGGAATACTGGCTCTGAAGATGGTAGGTACATCTTCCGGGGAGAGGGAAAAGGTTTACCAGAAGATGTTTCAAAACTCTATGTGCCTTGATGTGGCTCTTTGTCACATCACTGACAATGACATTAAGGTTGCTGATATCTTCCTCCTACCCAAGTCTTTGTCCCTGAAGACAAGATAATACTTGATACATTTGTTAACAGAGGATATGGCAATGATTTATCTGACGTTCTGAATTAGTGTATGATACAGTCAAGATATCAGATGTACCGCTGAATTTTGTCTTCCCATTGTATTTCATCACCTTCCTTTTTTTTTTTTCCTTAAAAGCATTGAACTTTTTATATTAACAAGAATATCTTTATCAGGAAGAAACTATGAAGGAAAACCATTCAAAGGGATAAATGCAACAAAGGTTATAGATTCCTCAATATTCTGCAAATGTTTTAGATTAGCAAATAATCACAGCTAGTACTTACTGTCCCATATCCCCCAATGGAGACCACTTCAGTGTCCTCCTGTTTCAGATGAGATGAACATCACTTGAATCTTATTTCACCTCTGTTTCTGGTCACTATTCGTTCTTTGTGAAGGTGGCCCTCCACTTGGGAAACAGAATAAATTACAGTTCTAGTCCTGAGCCTAGCAAGGCAAGCGGAGGCAAGGATGAGGCCAATGTTATTGATGCAGAACAAGGGTGGCTCCTATCTTGGGGAAGACACGCACGCATGCTTCCCTAAATAACATCTAAGAAGCCTGGGTTTGTATAGACTAAAACCCGGAAAGAAATAGTGCAAACAAGCCAGGTGCTGCTGTTGCATTGGCTGATAAAGGCAGCAGGAGACCTTCATTGGTGGCCCTTAGGTCACTTACACATTGTGCTAAGAGGGGAGATGATAAGAAGTAAAGGCTTTTTACTAAGGTTACTATCTCTGTGGCGTCAGAGAGTCTGCAGAAGCCTGCCCCGACAAGTCTAAAGGCCTCAGGTGACTACCTTCTCATGCTTCATGTCTCCTTTTGCTGAATCATTTTGTGACCTCATTTTTTGTGACACTTAATTTTTTTTCCCTCATAGCTTTAGTGACCTCAGGCAGTCTTTCTTAGGTTCCTTTCCATCTGACACTGAGAGTTTGAGGAGTCCCAGATTTGTGTTCCCAGGCTTCTCTCCTGTCAGTCATGTCCTGGAACGAATGAGATAAACTGCTGCCTCCGCCTAAGTGTCAGGCTTGTTTGTTACACTGTGTCTCAACCACCTCCAAATGTATGTCTCCATGTTGTGACGTCTCTGGCTGCAGCCAATCATGTGCTCCAAACGTATGTCTCCATGTTGTGATGTCTCTGGTTGCAGCCAAAAAAGCTGTGGCCACCCCTCTTGGTAAATTCTTAAGATTCAAACTTTTGAGACCTCTGTCCTTTACATCCACACTGCAGACTGAAGCGGTTTCCTACCTCTTAGTTAAAAGGCAGCTTGTTCCCTGTATAGACCACTCTGATCCAGCAGAGTTCCCAAGAAAGAGGTCCTTTATTGAAGGGAGTGAAGAATCGAGGAAGAGAAAGAGAGATGGGTCGGAATCTCTGTCTTTTATTCGGGCTGTGACATAGGTTACCTAGGTAATGACGTGCACAGGTGATGAGGGTGAAGCATGTGCAGGGAATGTGCGGCGGTTGCCATGCAACAGAAGCAGGAGGGTTTTTGTCGCCTAGGAATGACATCATCACTGGAATAGAAGACAGTAAACCGTTTCTGATGCTAACACTACCTTGAAATTTAATCTAATCTCCCATTTTTTTATTTTCCTGGACCCTCTCTGTATACGTGGGAGGTATTTAGGATTTCCCTTGTTTGTAATCTCTCAATACTTTCCAAGTACAAACTCTTTATGGGGCCTATGAATGTGTCCTTGTCATGGCTAATCTTTACTGTCACCTTGACCAGAGTTAGAATCACCATTGAAAGTCACCTCTGAGGAGTGTCTTTAAGGTGTTTCTACCTAGAAGTCACGAGCCCATGCTTCTGAACACATACTCCTCTGTGGTCATTCTCTATGATCCTGTGGCTGGTGCACAGATGACATGCATCACATTATATTTTTATGGATTTATTAGAATGTTTGAACTCTGTGAGTATGGAAATCTTAGCTTGTAATTCTTTGTAACCACAAAACACTCAAGTATATCAAAACAAAACAAAGTGTATACTTGTACCTCACTGCTGACGGCCATGGAAGGACTATTCCCTAATGATAACTGACTGTGCCCCCAGTGATGTACTCACAGATCTTTGTGTAAATGGGAATCATGTTGTAGACCTGAGGTAGCTGAGCTAGCTCATAGAAGAGGGAGCTGGCAAATAAGCATCTAGCCTCATTTTAAAGTTCACTGAGGTCTAGAGATGTAGCTCAGTGGTAGAACGCTTGCTTAGCATGATGGAGGTCCTGGGTTTGGTCCCCAGTATTGCATAGAGAGAAAGAAGTAGCTAGCTAGATAAAAAATGCTGGAAATATATATATATATATATATATATATATATATATATATATATATATATATCTTTGTCCAGCCAGAAAGCTGATTCGAGACCTAGAGAGTCACCATTAGGTAAATGCCTGAATGGTGGGCAGCCACAAGAGCTGCATACCATGGTCAGTAGGGCACTGATGTTCTTAGGTGTGGCTGGAGATGAATGCCACATTTTTGTGTGGTCCTAGCTCCAGTCTCCAGTGACCAGGGGATGACCCAGTTGAGATCATTGATTTGCTACCTTGTGCAAGCAAATTCCTCCAGGTAATGAAGGCCAGACTGCTGGGCACAGAGGGCGCTGGTGAGGTAGTGTCGGTTAGGGGGCTGAGTGAAGATGCCCAGCCTTCTTCTGTTTTGATTATTTGTACAAATGCTGTGAGGTTTAAAAAAATAAAATAAAATGAGAAATTGTGATGATTCATTTTAAAATGCACTTTCTATAGATTAATTGTGGGCTTATTTTCTATATATAATCCACAATAAAACAGTCTTTCCTCTCTCTCTCTCTCTCTCTCTCTCTCTCTCTCTCTCTGTGTGTGATTTAAAGATGACTTTCACCAATTTTCTGACCTGTACACTTGTGCTGTGGCATCTGTAAGTGTACACACACACACACACACTACTTTTTTTTGTTTTGTAAATTAAGTAAGACTTAAAAACAGATGCCTGTCCTGATAATGTATGTCTTTAATGGAACACTTCAGAGGCAGAGATAGGTGGATCTCTGTGAGTATGAGGCCTACATAGAGAGTTTGAGGATACCCAGGGCAAAATAGAGAAACCTGACTCAACTGACTCAAAAACAAAACAAAACAAAAAACCTGAAAGAAAGAAAGAAAGAAAGAAAAAGAAAAAAAAAGATGGAAGCAAACAGGCTAAAACTGAACAAATCAGGCCATGCTTTACTGAGTAAAAGAAAAGACAGTCTGAACATGACTTGCAGAGTAATGATGAGCCATACTGTGCTGTGCAAGTGACAAGTGACATGCCATTGAGGTGACACAGCAGAGCCCAGGTAAAGCCACACTTGCAAGTCCAGTCCAGTCCGTTGCCTGAGGTCTTCCATGTCTGTTTCCACTGTCTCAGCAGAGGTTCAATTCCCATGGTGCATACATATGGTGCACATATGGTGCACACACCATTCACTTTCCAAGTCTTCCCAGCCCCAACCCGTTGATAGAATTGTCTCATTTTTTTTCCTTAAGAACTACATTTGTGACGGAAATAAACTCAGGTTGTGATTTCCTCATTGGAAAGCACCGCAAACACTGAAGAAAGCCTTTTGTACTGCCTGTTACTGGCTTCTCAAGGCAGCTGTGTGGTGTTTATAGTTAGGGGAAAAATACCTCGAGTGCCTACAAGCCATTTACTTTTTCAAGTGTTGCTTTGAGATCTAGTTCTGGCATTCAGGTATTCCAATAGCAATATTATTTTAGAGGCTGGTGAGATGGCCTAGCAGGTAAAGGCACACTTGCACAAGCCCGTGGAACTGAGTTCAGTCCTCCAGAAGCCTTGTAAAGGTGAAAGGAGACAACTCTTTCCACAAAGTTATCCTCTGACCTCCACTCACATATGTGGTGTGTGACCACACATATATATGACCACACACACACTGTGGTGTACTCATATACGCACAGTGATAATAAA
The DNA here is from genome assembly GCA_030674055.1 of Rhabdomys pumilio. Taxonomy (NCBI): domain Eukaryota; kingdom Metazoa; phylum Chordata; class Mammalia; order Rodentia; family Muridae; genus Rhabdomys; species Rhabdomys pumilio. The sequence goes on from JANHMN010000001.1 coordinate 29,884,001, forward strand.
TGAAAAAAACAAAAAAGAAAAGTATTTAGTTTTTGACTAGTACTTATGGACAGGGAATTTAATTACATATTAAGAATATTTGTGACTCCCAGATTGTAAACTGCTTATTAGATTTAAAGTTCTGAAATTTACCTATTTCGAATTAAATTAGGCTAAGTGAAACAATTTATGCTTTTTTAAGAGTCAGGGTGGGGGCTGCTGAAACACACCTTTGATATTTCAGCATGAACTAAAAGAAAAGAGATGCTTTCTTTGCAGGGACATGTATGTATCCAGGTGTGAAGATCACCGCGAGCTGCACATTTCAATCTGATACCAGCAGTGGGCTTCATTACCGTTTAACATCACAGACACTGCCTCTCTCTAAGGCAGCCCGGTTCTTGCTGACTGAGGGCCCTCAGCGGCTCGGCCGTTCTGCTCCCTCCCTGTCTTAAAGGTGACTGGGGACGACTCTGTGCAGCTGCCCCACAGATGCAGGCGGTTCATTAGGGAAAGGACTCACTGACTAGAGCTAACAAAAGGCAAACTGGGGAGAGAAAATCAAGAGCCCGCAGCTGCTGATCTGCAGATCCCTCGCTCAGGGGCTAAGCTAAGCTGTAGGGTTTGAATGACAAAGCCACACACCTGCCACCGAAGTGAAACGGGCTGGCTTTCTGGAAGTGGCTCTCTGCCGGTCCTAAACCAAGAGCATTCTTTTGTTTGTTAGACTTTTTCTTTTTAAAGTAAATTTTGTTCTTTTACAGTTTCATGTTGCACACTTATGTATTATGTCTCTTTGAAGACTCAGCATAAGCAATTATGTCTGGTGAGTTTAAGTCACAAGCAAACAGATAAAAAAGAACAATATTTAATTTTTTTTCTTAATTACCTTCTAGATGTTTCTGGAGTTACAGAAAGGACTCTAGGATGGATGTGGTGCCAGGCAGGTTTTTCAAAATAACAGCACATGCCTGCTATTTGGTTTTAAGTACAAAGTGCCTAAAACATCTAAAAACTGTTTATTTTATGTTGCAGATATTTTTGCCTTTTTAGATTTTAATTAGTTAATTAATTAATTAGTTCACTTTACAACTTGATCATAGCCCATCTTCCAGTCCCCTCTCACACGGCCCTTCCCCCTCTCCCATCCCCCACCCTTGCACATTAAGTCACTGCAGGACTAAGGGTGCCCTCTCCCACCGAGGCTTGACAAGGCAGCCCAGTCAGGGGAAGGGGATCCAGAAACAGGCAACAGATTCAGGGACAGCCCCTCCCCCAACCCCGCCCCCTCCAGTTGTTGGGGGACCCGCATGAAAACCAAGCGGCACATCTGCTGTATTACATATGTGTATGTAGATGAGGAGGAGGTCCAGCCCACGCTTCCTGTTAATGCTGAAGCTTCAGGAACTATAGCTGGTCTGAGGGAAGGCTTCTTAGCCCCATGTGAGCTAACTGCTTCTAAGAGGTGGCCTGGGGAATGCGTTTGTTTGTTTGTTTGGCTAGTTGGTTTTGTTTTCATTTGACTGTGTGAGAAATTGGAGGTGTGAGAAATAAATTTGCAAATTGCATATTTTAAAATGTTTGATCTTTGAGAAGTAGGTATGTTCTTTTAACCCTCACCCCCAACCTCACAGCTGAGCTCAGAGTTATATTTACTTGCTAATGTACTTGTGTTTTGTAAAAAAAAAAAAATTAGAGAATAGAGAGAGGGAATATGTTTGGTAGATGTGTAGTCAGGTGTGGGGAAGGAGGTGTCTCTGCAGACCCATGCTGAGGCATCCCTCCCCGCTGAGGGACCAGCCACAAGACGGTATTGTATAGCACAGAGTCTATTGAGGGCATGGGGAGGGGAGTTGAGGGAGGAGTGAGAAAGGCAGAGAGAGAGAGAGAGAGAGAGAGAGAGAGAGAGAGAGAGAGAGAGAGAGAGAGAGAGAGCGCAGAGGAATAGAGGCAGGCCATGAGCATGCGGAGAAAGAATGGAGCAAGAGGGGGTAAAAGGGCAGAGCAAGAGCAAGAAGACAAGAGAGAGGAGAGGGTGAGTGGCCCCTTTTATAGTGAATCAGGACACCTAGCTGTTGCCAGGTAACTGTGAGGCAGAGTCTAGACTAAACACCAACAGTACTTATTGTTGTATTTATTTATTTATTTATTTATTTATTTATTTATTTGAGAGTCTCTCAGATTCATGTTTAGTCTCAAACTTGTTTTCCAACACTATGTAAGAGAAGATGACTTTTTTCTTTCTTCTTTTTTTGTTAGATTGTTTTCCAATACTCCAAGACACACCACCTCCTTGTTCTCTCTCAGATGCTGGGAGTCAAATCCTCTGGAAGGGCAGTCAGTGCTTTTAACCACCGAACCATCTTTCCAGCCACATGGTTTCTCTTTTTAAGCTTGAAAGCTGTGTTTTTTTGTAATATATCTCTGAAGGAAGTATTTGCTGTCCCATGAATCAACTTTAATTATGTGTGCTGCCTACTTAAAATTGTTCAACTACATAGGGGAAAACCATAGGGGAAAATTACCTGTCCTTCCATTCCCCAAGGACTATTATCATTTTCTTTTTGCATTCTTTCTTTGGTATGTGCTAGCTATGTATCTCAGGATAGCTTTGAGGTCATGGTCTTCTGCCTCTGTCTTCTATCTCAAGCACAAGGGTTATCTCAGTCTCGCTGTATCTCTCCCAGCCCTCTTCACCATTGCTTCAGTATTGGATTTAAAACTTTGTTTAAAGTCAGTATGATTGCAAAGCTCATTTTCTCACTTGCTCATTTATTCACACAGCAAACTATGTACCTGGGCTTTTGTTCAATGCTGAAAACTTGAAAGAGCAAGAAAAGTAAGGCCCGTGCCCTCCTAGAGCCTATATAGCTGGGGAAGACAATACAAGAACGTAAGAGGTTGAAGATTGTCCATGAGTTCAAGGCCAGCTTGGACTATACAGAGAGGCTCAATCTCAAAAGCCAAACCAAACAAAAGTAGTTATCAGAGTCTGAAAGCATGACAAAGGGCTTGGTTTAGGGTAGCTTACCATGGAGTCAAAGTTAAAGATATAGTTTAGTAAGCATTGCTGGTAGAGATTTAGGGGTAGGAACACTGACTTCCTGAATTCATCCATAAGAAATCTATTTATTATCCTTCTGGTATACAAAGGGTATCATATGAGGGATATCCTATTAATATGAATTAAAAATGGAGTTTAGAAAGCCCCTTTACTGTTATTTTTAAAAGCCTATTTACTTGTCTAGTTGTTTATTATTATTATTATTATTATTATTATTTTGATAAGGTTCTAACTATGTTGCCCCTGGTGGTCCTAGAACTCCTGGGGGCTCTTGAGTGTCCTAGTCTCTGGAATAGCCAAGATTATTGGTGTACACCTCTAAGCCTTGTTTATCTTTTGAGTTTTAAGTGCCTTTAGCTCAAAATAATATTTATACTAAAGTGACTTCTTTATTTGTTTGTTTGTTTGTTTGTTTGTTAGAAACTGGGTCTTAATATGTAGCTCTGGCTGTTATGGAACTTGCTATGTAGACCAGGCTGGCCTTGAACTCACAGAGATCCTTCTACCTCTGTCTCCTGAGTGCTTGGATTAAAAATGTGTTCCACCATGCCCAGCTAAAGTGACATGTTTTGGTGTATCATATTCTTTCATCATTCACAGTAAATTTTTAAAAATGTTTTTAAAATGGTTTATATTAATTTTTAATTATGTGTTGTGCATATGCATACAGTGCCCACGGAGGCCAGAAGAGGGGGCCAGATCCCCAGGAGCTGGAGTTACAGGTGGTTTCTGAGCCACCATGTGGTTCCTGGGTTCCAAACTTGGGTACAATATAAGAGCACCTCTCCACTCCATTAATAAACGATTTTTATTTAAGAAATGTACACACATTTTTTGATTAGGATTTATTAAATGGAATTTAATAGTTTAGAGTAATTTATTAAAAATGGAAACATTTCAAAAGGGCTTACTAAATCTTTAGTTTAGCTGAAGATAATTATTTTCATGGTATTGTATTCATAGAAAAATTTATAAGCCTTAAAAACAGCAAAATATGATTTTTGGTTGTTTTCCATTTTAATTCTTTCCTACTTCTCTTTTCTACGTATAATAGAGGCTTCACCTACAAAAAAATGGATTTCCTTTTCTATCAAAACATGATTTGGGATCTAAATATGCAGAAAACATGTTTTACTTAATTATAGAATGGTGTCACACTGTCCTATTACTGGGTATCTCTTCTCACCCTTTGAAGGTTTGACCATGCATTTGACTTTCCTGATGAAGGTCTATCTGGCCAGTTCCAGATTCTAATCTTTAAAGCTCCTTTTCTCTAGAATATAATATGTCTGCCCTGGCATCAGCTGCCTTAAACATATGTTTGAAGCCATATTTTACACCTTCATTGAACATGACATGTACCTTTGCTTGTGACTAGTACCTTTGGGATGCCAAGGGAGATGCCAGTTTTGATGAAAGTGTTACCATCAGAAAGTCAAATCACTGTTCGTGACTAATGCAATTTTTCCCACTCACTGTTTCTGGGAGATCAGTAGACAAGAATATGCAGTTTATTTGAGAAGCATGCAAACAAAGACTCTGGCATTATTTACATATACATCAAGAGCCACTTGGAATCCTTCAATTTCTAGCTGTACAAAGTGTGCTATCAAATGTGTTTATTGGATATATACATGACAAAACCAGGGCCAGGAGCGATGTTTACTGCCACATCACTCCACTGGCTCTCACAGGCCTCTCATCTGTAGATGTCTGTCACTGAGATCTGTATATTTTAGGAATCGGAATGTCAACATTATTCTTCTTGGAATAAATGAAGGAACTCAGTGGGCGTGAGTTGTGGCTGGTTGCTAAGAATATCTAATCAGGTTGCATTGCTATAGCAACAGTGTTGCTAGGACCTTAAAGCTTCCCGGCAATCAGTTAGAATTCATAAGTGAGAGACACTATGTATCTAGATGGTATTTTTAATGTGATTCTATGTAGCACAAGGCAGGACTTCTATACTTCAAAAAGGAAGTGATAACCACTATATAAATGTAAGTTAGTTTACCGTTATTAAGTACATATTATCTACAGTATCAGTGTCTTAATTTTCAAGGCCTTACTTAGTTAAATATTATTTCATCAGACTCTCCAAGGGCTCATAAAGTTGTGAGATGGTCAGTCACCAGTTATCAATTATTTAAGAGAAAGAGTATAATTTCATATGTATGTCACGGAACAGAACACTGGAGGAGCCAAAACTCTTTATTCGTGTTGGTATTTATTCTTTTTATGAAATAAAATTGTTTTGTTTTTCTACTTCTAATTGTTAGGTTTCAAATTCAAGACAAATGGCTAACCAAGGTGCCTATTTAACATACTGAAGTGGGTGCAGGCAGCCAGTCTCTCTCAGCAGGGTCAATGTCTGTTACAGGGTCTGGTTCCTCTCAACACTTCTCTCCCCTCCCCCACTGATCTTCCAGCTCTTGGGCTTCCTTTCTCTTCTCTCATCTTGGTTTCCCGGTCTCTGGCTTCCCAGTCACTCCGGATTCTCCTTTTCACTTCTTTTCCCCTCTTGCTCCCCAGACCTCCACTAATGGAGGTTCAATCTAGAACATTCCATGCCTCTGACTGTGCTCTCATATCTACAACAAAATGCTCTTCTCCACCATACCTGGAAGCAGACATGTCCTCATTTTTTTTTTCATTCAATAGTAATATTTCATACTCACCCAGAATCCAGCCATTTAGAAAACATAAAGAAGTTTAAAAAAAAAAATCTCGACAGCCAGGGCTATACAGAGAAACCCTGTCTTGAAAAACCAAAAAAAAAAAAAAAAAAATCTCTTGAGAGTTAACTACTTTATAAGATTATAAATATGTCTATAATTTCTAAATAGATACACATATGATCTTGACAGTTTTAAGAGAGGCAAAGTTATTTTTCTTTCAAATGTTTTGTAGCTCTCTTTTTGTCTTGGTTTGTTTTCATATAGCCTAGGCTGGCTTCAACATCTCTATAGCAGAGGCTAGTCTGGAACACTTAATCTTCCCGTTTCTACCTTGTAAGTCTTAAGATGATAGACTATACACGTGTGCTCCCACACCCAGCCGGGAGAAATGAAATCTATGCCATTATAGGGAGAGTTGCTGGGGTTTGAAGCTGAGGCTTTGCATGTGCTAGGCAAGCACTTTATCATATCTATACTGCATTTCAGAGCTGAATCTCAGGTATGCTCATTCTGACTTGGAAAACTCTTCCTGCTTAAATGTACACTCAAAATACAGACAGACATTAGTCTACTGAAGTTAAAAAAAAGCCATGTTGATTTTTAAATACTTGCTCTGTCATATTCCCCAAACCCCAGGATTCCATGTATCCCAGGCTGGCTTCAAATTCAGTATGTCACTGTGTGGCTAAGGATAACATTGACCGTCTGAGCCTCCTGCCTCCAGCTCCTGATTGTGGGGATCACAGACCTTTAGTTTAAGGTCGGTGTAAACTGACATTTTGATGACACTTAAAGTTTCTATTTTTTTTTCTTGTTTTTTTTTTTTTTTTTCCAGTCACTTTTTAAGCAAAAGAAGGAGAGGTCTTATAATGTCTAACTTGACCAACTTGAGTTTTTTTTTTTTCTCAAGACAGGGTTTCTCTGTGTAGCCCTGGCTGTCCTGGAACTCACTCTGTAGACCAGGCTGGCCTTGAACTCAGAAATCCGCCTGCCTCTGCCTCCCAAGTGCTGGGATTAAAGACGTGCGCCACCACCGCCCGGCTGAAGGATTTGAAGGATTAAAATAGTTGTGCATTTTTAATAGATTGAGCATAGATTGATCATTGATCTGGTAAACTGGTTGAAGAAGTGGTGTGTAGATTCTACTATCCAGCTTTAAGCTCAGGGCAGACCTTGTTACCAGCCCCACAAGTTCCCTTGGATCTGTGGATGAAAGACACACACACACACACACACACACACACACACACAGACACACACACACACAAGCTTATTTTTAATAAGCTTTTAACTCAATGGCCAGGCTCCTCTAAACCTTCCTCAGTTAGCATACTCTTCCCTTCACTCCCAGATCAACACCTCTAAATCTCCCCTCAACTTTAGTTGCCTGGTTACCTTCTCCTGCTCAGCACCCTAAATCTGCCCTCAACTTGGTGGTGTTTCTAATCTCGCACCTGCTATCCCAGGCCCAGTTGGGTAAACAGCCAATGGCCACTCTGCCTGAGAGCTCACATGGCTGGTGGCTCTTTCTCCCTCTGAAGCACAGCGAACTTTATTTCCTCCTCCTGCATCTACTAGCCTACCTTCGGGAACCTGGAATTTTTGCCTCTTCTGCCCAGCCAACATCTTTATTGATAGTTCAAGAACCAATTGGGAAACAGAGCCTCCAGCATTCATTCCCATTCAGATCATCAGAACCACGCCCTACAAAACCACATGTAATTTTCAAGGTTGTAATGAAGATTAAGAAAGAAGGTTTAATTTAGAGCCCCATGTAAATAAGAATGACAATTCTCCACAGTGTGATCAGCTGAAATTTCACACTGTTACCTTTCCGTCCCTGTGTCAGACTGTAAGCACCTAACTTTGAGCTAACGAAGCCCTGCATATTGAGTTGTTGGGTTAAATGTTACAATTGAATACATGCATATGACCAGTTTGTTATTCTCATTTCTATTACTGCATAATGAAAAATGATAATTCTTGATAACATTAAGACACTCTCCGTTTTTTTAAAAAAAGAAAACCAACCAACCAACCAACCAATAAACAAAACACCAGGTAGAGATTATTGTCTTGTAAGCCGCCATTTTACAAAGAGGCATCAGAAATGTCATAAAATATGGAGTGCTCCATTGTGAGAATTTTCTATGAACATTGTGTCCATGAATTCTTTATTCAGGGCCCAGCTCAGATCCTTGTGCATGCTAGAAAAGTAGTCTAGCCAACAGAGGTGCATCCCTGCCCTGAACGTGTTTGAGGCAGGATTGCACTATGTAGTGTAGGCAGGCTTGAACTTGAATCCTCCTGCCACAGCCTCCTGAGTGCTGAGATGACAGGGATGCACCCATATACCTAGTCGTTTCACGATTGCTAGCACATTTATTTCCTAGATGGCTTTAGGTAATTCAGTATAAATTTAGGGTCCATGATGAACAAACAGCACCTAGCACACATGGCCACATGAGCGAAGGATGAATAAGGGATATAACAATCACATCTTTAGAAGTTAATACCTTCCCAGTTACAGCCCCGTATTGTTTCTCAAAATGAAAACGAAGCAAGAGCTTTCAAAGGAATCAGAAAAATTCTTATATAGGGCCTCCTGCCCCACCCCCACCCCCCAATTCCTATCACAGGGCAAGTTTCCTGTCATTGGATGAAAATGGGCAGAGGCTTGGAGGCCTTAGAGAGCTGGGAGCTCATCTGAGCTGCTGAAGTGTAGGGTTTCACTGGTGTGTGTGTGTGTGTGTGTGTGTGTGTGTGTGTGTACAAGTATGCATATGCATGGGCTCTCTGACTGTGCTAGGCTGGCTGGACAGCAAGCTCTAGGAATTTGTTTGTCTCCACTTCCCTAGTGCTGGGATTACAAGGGCACCTTACCAAGTCCAGCTCACATCCTCACGATAATGTGGCAAACGCTCATGGAGCTCTCGCTTCTTTCTTTCCTTCTTTTCTTCCTTATTTCCCTCCCTCCTCCCCTCCCTCCCTTTCTCTCTCTTTCCCTCCTTCCCTCCTTCCCTCTTTTCTTCCTTTCTTTCTTTCTTTCTTTCTTTCTTTCTTTCTTTCTTTCTTTCTTTCTCTCTCTCTCTCTTTCTTTCTTTCTTTCTCTCTTTCTCTCTCTTCCTCTCTTCCTCTCTTTCTCTCTTCCTCTCTTTCTTTCTTTCTTTCTTTCTTTCTCTCTCTCTCTCTTCCTCTCTTCCTCTCTTTCTCTCTTCTCTCTTTCTTTCTTTCCTTCTTTTCTTCCTTATTTCCCTCCCTCCATTTCTCCCTCCTTCCTTTCTTTCTTTCTTTCTTTCTTTCTTTCTTTCTTTCTTTCCTTCTCTCTCTCTCTTTCTTTCTTTCTTTCTTTCTTTCTTTCTTTCTTTCTCTCTTCTTTCTTTCTTTCTTAACTGTAAGTCCTAGAAATTGAACTTAGGTTCTTTGGGTTGGCACCTTTTACCCCTTGAACGGCTTGGCCTGCCCAGTGATAAAATCTTCTCTCATATATCTCAGATATTTCTACATCTTCTGTCAAGTACTAGGATTACAGGTATGCTTCACTAACCCCAGCTTGCAAAAAAATTCTTTACTGAAAAATAGGTGAATCTCAGAATAATGCACCTATAGTTTCATGGACTTTGATGAACAAAGTCTGTAAGGTGAAGCCTCTAATTTAGCTTGTCTAAAAGAGAAGACTAAACGAACATTGAGAAGTTAGGGTTGTAATTCATTTTTTGCAGTCTATAATTGTGTTAACTGGCACTTCTGATACAAACAGCATCTATGAATCTCTAGTAACCAAAGCTATTCGGTTTCTGTCTCTCATTAGCATGCAGATTTTCATATGTTTTTTTAATGCATCAATCGTCTCAAGCTCACTCGAAGATGCACTGGAAAAATTTGGCCCATGAAGGGGGAGTGTTAGCGCAGCCTTCCATTTTCACGGCATTTGCTATTCACTGGTCACTTTGAATCAATGCTGTGTGACACCATGGGATCCCTCTCAATTGCTCTAAGCTTTTTCTCTACTGTTATCTTAGTGCCAAGTGACCCACCAGACCTGAGCCTCTGGAACTGAGAACATTCATTCTCTGAATAATTGGATGTGGTGTTCGAAGAGCTGCAAAGATATTCTTTCTTATGTGGATATAAGGGGATAGGAAAAAAGGAAAGTTCCACGTTTGGTGTAAGAATAGTGGGAATTCAGCACAATTCTCAATTATATTTCTCTTGAAAATAACAAGCTGAAATGTTCAATGCATTCGATTTTTAAGGAGCCATGGGTGTCAGTCTGATTCGACGTCTCTGTGTTCAGACTGACAAGACCAGTGTGTTGTAGCCTGAGGCAAGTGGCTGGAATTAATGATATAAAACACAGGCTGCTTGACAGGAAGTCATTTCCCAGATCTAGTGGTTGTGACTAAGAGGAAATTTGAAATGAAGTCTATTTTGGAGGGAGGACCATACTTGAAAGATATTAGTTGCTGACCATCAATCAAAACATCAGTTTACAATTAAAATGCCTAGTTTGACTTGGAAGAAAGATCTCTAAGGGACCATTATGTTAAAAATCAATGTCACAGGATTTGGGCACACTCTTTTAAGAGAAGAGCCAGTGTAAGGGGAAGATATTAAATCACTCTTTACGTTTTGACAGCTTGTTAGTCCAGAAATTTTGAGTTCAGACCTGAATCTTTTTCAGTTTTCTGAGACTCGGTGTGTAAGGTGATTTTTGAGGTCACAGCCAGAAGCAACTCAAACCAAAGCTCTAGAAATCATATACTGAGGCACCCTCATAGTTGCTCTGCCTGACATCCTGAGAGGCGGAGAGAGGGCCTTGAGAGGTAGCAGAGATGTTTCTCCAGTCATCCCTGACAGGGTTTCAGCTAAGGGTTGCAACTACATTTCTATCCCTGCTCCTAAAGGGTGAACTCGTGGTAGGCACCATTCTTTCATGTTCTGCAGTTCAGCGGGTAGAATTAAGTGAACTAGGATAACCAGTTTTGAAAGACTGCTGATTTTTACAGAAATTTCATTCATTATTTCTACGCCACTCTGTGACCCTCTATTAAAATTCTAATTCTAAATTTTTCATCCAAGTTTATATTTTGACACATATATTAAGTGAAGCTGGATCTTACATTATGAGAACCGGGCTCAAATTAAGTCATGAAAGAGTCATGTGCACTATGTTTCCCTTCAGCGTTTAAGATAAGACTTCAGAGCCTTTAAATTTAAAGCATTTAAGCCCTTTGCATAGCTTTACATTTAAAAATCTATATATAGACAAGTTCTATATTTGGAGGAGCTGGCTGGCAATTTACTTCAAGTCTTTTCTTATTTTAACATATCATATGAACATAGTATTTTTCAAAAACATTAAATCAAAAGTTCTTACCAATTCTTCTTCATTGAATTACAATGTGAAATAGACACATAGAAAACACTTGGGAAAAAAAACCTACACATGTAAATAAAGTTGGGAATATATCTTTTTCTATTTAAAATTAGCCTAGGTATATAAAAGTCAGTTTTTCCAAAAAAGAAAAAAAAACCCAGGATTTTTAGTTTAATAGTATTATTTATGTTTTCCATTAAGTGATATCATTTACCTTTCATAGATAAATAAATCAGACAACACAAAAATATCCCAGGGGGAAAATTAAACTTGTTTTTGATGATTGTGCAAGTATAGTCAGTATTTTGTTTTTGTCCACATTAGTTTTTAAAATTGGTTTGAAAGAATAAATTCATTCTCAAAAATGAACTAGGAGGTAAGTTATTTATGAACATAGATTAACGCTTATTTTGAGCATAAAAAGGCCATCTGTGCATGGAAAGTTTTAATGGTATTCAACACGATGTCAGTGCTTGCTAGGATCTGACACCCGGTCTTCCTTATTTGAGAGAGAGAGAGAGAAAGAGAGAGAGAGAGAAAGAGAGAGAGAGAAACAGAGAGAGACACAGAGAGACACAGATCCTTTTGTCTTCATAAGACCTAAAGTACTCTAGGGCCCTCGCTATGGTTCAGCCATATGGTTGAACAAAGGTTCAGCAAAGGTTCTTGCGAGTTGTCTTCTGACCAGCGCGTGCATAGATTGCGCATGCGCACTCGTACACCTAAACCAAAGGGTGTCCTTAAAATCTTTAGTTTATAATGTTGTGATTCTATATTTCTAGCGAGTATTTGTAAGTATGCCTGAATGTGTGTGTTGATGGGTCTGTCTCTGACGAGTCGTAGACTACTGAGGTACTCCTTATACTGGAGTCCGTGTGTTGACACTCACCCTTGTCCAGCAAGGGAAAGGTGCTAGCCTTGAGGTTCAGAAACGGAAGTAGGATTCGGTGTTTGGAATGAGACAGGTGGCGCAGAAATAGCTTGAATGTGTATCACTTTGAATTCCATATTAAGACATATCCTATTTTCAGCGTTTTATAACTTAAAAAATAATGTTTTTATCTGAGAATGTCATACAAATTACTTGCTTCTCCTACCTCCTTGCAGATCCACTCGCTCATTTTGTATTTTTTGTTTATATATTTTAGTTAACTTGAGTCAAAGAAGATCACACATTTTTGTTTCAAAGTAGTCCTTAAATTATTTTCATGTTAATTTAATTTTTTCAGCTGGAAATTTAGTTGATCTGTGTTTGTGCGCCTTTGTGTGTGCGTGCGTGCGTGCGTGCGTGTGTGTGTGTGTGTGTGTGTGTGTGTGTGTGTGTGATGTGTGTGTGTATGCAAACGCTTGTGTGACTGTGCATATTTAGTGGTCAGAGGACAACTTGTGTCGTCTTTTCTCACGTTCTACCTTTACATGGGATGTGTGGATCCACCTCAGGTCACCAGGCGTGTGCAGCTAGTGAGGAACCATCTGGTCAGGACAGAGAGGAGCTTTAATGGCTAAATTTGTATGGACTATGTTCTAACAGAACAAGCAAAAATCTTAATGAGTTTCTTTGAAGAGTGAGGGGAATGAGGAAAAGTCCGCTTGATGGACAGGAATACAAACCCACGATTCTCTATGGGGAAACTAGAGATTGCTCTTCCTTTTAACCCTGTTGTTGTTGTTAGGTTTTTTTTTTTTGTTGTTTTTTTCCACCAGAGGTGGAAGGGTATTGAGTTGGCTTTTTGTTGTTGTTTTGCAAGTTTTTATTGGAAGGTGAAGCTACAGCACAGGCTGATAGTTTACAGTGGCAGGCAGCATTTTCTCTGGAATGCACTGGGGCCTGGCGCCAGGGACAGAGCAGCTGTTTCTGCTGACTGCTTGGAATGCGAGAGAGCAGAGGGCATTGCTTCATCTCTCTCAGCCCCAGTGAAAAGAGTCTTTGTAGACAGGAGCAATTCAGAGTGGTACAGCATTTCTCCCCCCTGGGCAGCTTCCAATCCTTCAGCTGGGTCCTCGGTGTGAGTAGTTTGACAGCTTTCTAGTAGCACATGGCTATTTAATTTGTTATCCCACAAACCACTCCGAACCAGAGTCCTTCAGAGTCAAACAGGGTGAAGGTCCTGTTTCCAGCATCTCTTCAGGGGAGATGATAGACAATAATATCATGTAGAGAAAATTTGGGCATAGCTAGGTGGGAATGGCTGCGGCCCTGTGGTTTTAAGAGTCGTACTTTCAGCTCTGACCTTGGCCAAGCTACACAGCATCTCTGTAACTCAGGTTTTTATCAGTGGCATATGAACAACAGAACTGATTTCATGGCTTTATTGATACACTGAAACAAAAAGACTTATGGGGCAAAAAAGTGTTTTGGGTTTGTTACTGGATATGTGGTAGCTATTTTTCTGTTTTGTTCTAAAACACGTAAAAGGTTGATGTACAGGATGAGACATGTTATTAAATAGTCTTTGTTTAAAAATGTATTAGGATGAGGTTAAAGATCTGGCTCCAGTGCAGTGGGCTTGCCTTGTGAACACAAAGTTGAACAATCCTGGCATGGCAGCCCATGCTGTAATCCCAGCACTTGGGAGGTGGAGGCATGAGAGTCAGGAGTTCAAGTTCATCTTCAGCTACATAACCACCTTGAGGCAAACCCCAGTTGCATAACACCCTATTTATCATTAATTAAGTATTAGAATTTAATCAAGTATGACTAGATGCTGGCCAGCTCTTACCAAACATCTGTGTGACTTGGTTAGCTTCTCTGGTTTTCATGTGGCAGATGGGGCAACGATGGCATCAATGCCCTGCTAGCTGCGTGCCTGGAGCTACAGGTTGGCCATTGTTCTCTGAGCTTCTCGTGCCTCAGTTTCTCAGATCATCCCACCTTAATGAGAGAAGCTATTATATCTTACAGTGTAGGAAACAAGTGCTGAGAAAAATCGGACCCTGTTCATTTAAAAGGTCCCCACTGAGTGCCTTGTACACTTGAGGTATAGCTTGAACTACACAGATAGAATCCCTGTCCTTATAGCTTTCTGTGATGATAGGGACCAGGAACAAACAGAAATGATTGAAAATACATTGTGTAGTGCAACCGTAAGTCCTAAGAAGGACAAGAAAAATAACGCAGCCAAGTGTAAGGTATAATTTTCTACAGCCACCAGGTGACAATTTTGGAAGTAACTGTAAAAGACATCAGTGTCCCAGGAGAAAAACAAAGTGTTTGTGGCTTTCAGTCCAATACTATCCTGGGGTTGTCACTTGTGTACCTCATGGAGCTCTTGAGAGAAGCTAGTGGTTTTAAGAGGAGGGGAAACACTGTAAGAAAGTTTAGTTTCTGGTCTGCCAGGTATCTCCTGCTTCTGCGTTTTGATACTTTAGTTCCTTAAAGCAACAATTAAAAAATGCTCTAGTACTTGAAGTCTTTCTCCCAAGGTAACTCCCAATGGAAAAGATGTCTCACTGTGCAGTTCCACCCAGAATAGATTCATCATGGGATTCAGTAGCACCCAGAACAGAGGCTGATCAGCTCTTGGGCTAACATGGAAACCTGATGTACCTTACAAAATGCCTCTTGATTTCTTAACTGAAGGTCTTTTTTTTGTTTTTTTTTTTGTTTTTCCTGAAACTTCTGGCTAATGCTGACATCAAATAGTGTAGCTCTTTGAAAGCTAGGTTCCCTTTTTTTCTTCTTTAACCAAGTAATTCACGAGTCACTAAGCCAGCCACAGAACTCAGGCTGAGCGAACTCAATACACCCTGAAATGATTGTAGGTTATAGTTAACAGCTTGTCCAGCTGCCCTGCTGAGACCAGTTTCCTCTGTGTGACTAACTCTAGTGATTGAGTCTTGTAGATACCTGTTCGGTTTCTATTTTCCATTTCCAGACAATGTGGCTTTGAAAAAAAATTCCCTGATGTACTTATGGAAGTCAAGGACTTTTGAAAATGAAGAGACCCATGGGCGAGGTCAAAGGGACAAAAGTTTTTTTTTTTTTTTTTTTTTTTTCCAGCAGAGGTGCAAGGCTAGTAGATTGTGGAACCCACACGGATTACTAGGTCTTGATTCTAATCTCTGTTAAGTGACAACTGACAGTCAGGTGGTCACCTTTAATCTCAGCATTTGGGAGGCAGAAGCAGGCAGATCTCTGAGTTTGAGGCCAGCCTAGTCTACAGAATAAATTCCAGGACAGCCAGGATAGAGAAATCCTATCTTGGTGTGTGTGTGTGTGTGTGTGTGTGTGTGTGTGTGTGTGTATGTGTGTGTGTGTGTTTGTGTGACAAGTGATAACGACAGGTACCACCCTATGTGCATCTTTATGCCTCATTTCTTTCTCCCCTCCCCCCTCCATTCCAGACAGGGTGTCATGCAGTCCAGGCTAGCCTTGAAGTCACTATATTGCTGAGGATGACTTTCAGCTCCTCGTTCTGAGGTGCTGCCTCTGCTCCTGAATGCTAGTATGCTAGCATTATAGATTAGAATCACCATGTCAGGATTAAAAAATATGTCAAAAGAAAAATAAACCTTGTTGGGAGCCAACTCCTAGCAAAAAGAGGTTATCATCGTTATCATCGTTGCAACCATCACGAGCCATAGACTCTGACAAGAGACTTGTTTTCAACAGCCTACAACAGGTGAGCACACTCTGATAAACATCATGTTTATCCCACATATCTTGTTTTGCTGTTTAGTGCCCCCAGCTGCAAGACGCACGCAGTATCCACTCCTGCAAGGCACATGGTATCCATGCCTACAAGGCACGTGGCAAAGCGTATAAATACCCAAGATTTCCTTTCAATAAAGGAGACTTGAGACTTGATCAGACCCTCTGTCTTGTCTCCATTCTTCTCGTCTCTTCCCCTCCATCCCCACTCTCTCTCTTGCTAGACTCTGACCTGCGGACTGGAGCAGCAGTGTAAGCTGTGACATAGTGGCTCCCAAGCATGGGACAGTGCTGTCCTCAACAAAACCTAACTTTGTGAAACTTATACCTACTCAGAAATATCTTCCTACTTATAATAGAGGAAATTATCCTGAGTCCCTGTGATGACTCTTGGTTGTAAAAGTATATTCTTGGCAGCTATTCTAATGATGCAGGATGTCAGCTGTTAGGAAGGCTGAGGCAGGAGGATAAGAAGTTCAAGGTTACTCTTAGCTGAGTGAGATTCTGTCTCAAAATGCAAAACAGAAAAAAGGAGGTTTTAGGGATATAGATGGCAGATAGTGTTTGCCTAGCAAGTATGGGCCCTAGGGCTACCCCTCCCTACTGGACAAACCAATAACACGTCATGGCAAAGATGTAGGGGAAATGCAGGTGATGGGTGCCTTGGGAAGAGAGGCACAATGCCTTGCCGTGTTTTTACTTATACCTTATAACAGGCCCAATTTTCTTCTTCATATATACCGAGTGTGGTGATTGAATAAAAATGGCCCCCAAAGGATCTTTGAATGTTTGGTCATTAGGGAATGGTGCTACTTGAGAGAGATTAGGAGGTGTGGCCTTGTTGGAGGAAGTGTGTGACTGAGGGTGAGCTTTAAGGTTTCCAAATCCCAAGTCAGGCCCAGTGGCTCTCTCTCTTCTGGTTGCCTTCAGATCTGGATGTTAAACTCTCAGCTACCATGTCTGCCTGCTTGCTGTCATGCATGCCAACATGAGGATAGTAGACTATAAACCTCGGAAGCTGTAAGCAAGCCCCAATCAAATGCTTTCTTTTTTGTAAGGGTTGCCATGGTCATGGTGTCTCTTCATAGTAATAGAACATTGACTAAGATACCATCTACAATAGAAAGTTAGGTGTACACACACACACACACACACACACACACACACACACACACACACACCAGGTGAAATACTGCCATTGAGCCATATCCTTAGCTCTTTTATTGTATGTTAATTTTTACAGATATCAAGAAAATCATCTCAGAAAGTAGCTTTGCTATTACGGAGATGATAACACCCTCTCTCACCATCACATCCGATATCCTGTAACAACAGACTAACAAGAGACTAGGGTAACAAATTTACTTAATTCACATTATATATGCTGTGGGGCTTTCAGAAATGAAGACACAAGGCTGGGAAAGAGTTGCCTACCTTTGTGATTAGGTTCTAAAGGCAATGGTCAGCTCTATAAAAATGAGATGAATGGAATCTACGACAAAGATGGGAAGCCTATACAGCCTGTGCACCAGACACTCTGTGACCTCTAATACAGCATCCCCTGCTCCCTGTAGACTCTCTCTAGAATGGATCTCTAGGAACCCAGAAAGGGCTGCCCTAGGACCTACAGCTTGCATTAAGTAGTTATGGCTTTTAGAGAAGAAATCTAGTTTTGTCATGTGTTTTACTGGGATAAGAGACAGGATATTGAGAAGAGGCCAATAAAACCATTCTGCATGTCTTCCAATCTCCTTTTGTGTAAAGTCATCAGCTCAAGACATCACCCACACTCCGGGGCATCGTAGCTAATTCAGTCTGAAGTTGTATAAGGGCGGTACTTCAGGAAATATACATAAATATTGGTAATTTATTGAGTGAGACCTTTTATTATGTATTAATGAATTCTTTGGTGGTCACAGTTGTTTCTACGTGTGTGTGTGTGTGTGTGTGTGTGTGTGTGTGTGTGTGTTTCCCTTCCCAAGAAAAGAAAATAAGAGAAATTTATCAGTTTATCAGCACAGTTATTGGTCATGTATTTTTAAAATACAAACATGTTTATAAATTTATAATTTTGCCAAATTCTGCAATACAGTTTATGCCATTTTTGCAATGTATGTTTTAGCAGACTGCAAATGAAGGGCTAAAGAGTTGCTTTTCTTAGAGCCTGCTGTTTGCTGTTGTTAGTCTGTACATTTTTTCTATGTATGATAGCTCCCGGATAATAGTATTTCCCACCTGTTAGGGACTGTAGTTCAAAGGCTTCACTATGCACAGTGTGGCCACCCTCACTTAGAACATTGACTCAGTGTCTCAGTGGTCATGGGCCTGGAGTCTGGGTCATCTCCTGCAGACACCTGGCATTGCCTGCAGCCAACACTGAGTATATATAGAAATTTAGGGCATGTTTTGTTCTTTGGAATGAACTATAATAGAGAAATTTAAACCTCAAGATAAAGTTACAACCTCACCGGTCCTTCTGGCCGACACTCTAATTCACTTAACCTTGAGGTATTAGAGAGTCGAGTTGGTGTAATAAAAATCATGCCTATTTCGGGAGATGTCATATCACTTTCATTTGGCTGACTGCTGCAGGGCTGATTCCTGAGAATTTAGGCAGGATCCCAGTGTAGTATTTTTCCGTCCTGTGGGTGCACATTGCTGCAGGGCCAGAGACGACCCTAATCAATACTATGAAGCTACAGTGAGAGGGAAGACTTCTTCTGTTACTTCAACTTTAATATAAGTAATAAATGTTAGGACTGAACTTTTCAAAGTGTATACCTGTGTTTCTAGGAATGTCTAAGTCACTGTTTTATCGCTCTGAAGAGACACTATGGCCAAGGTAACTCTTACAAAACAAAGCATCTAATTGGGGGTTTGCTTACAGTTTTGGAGGATTAGTTCATGATCACCATGGCAGGAAGAAGAAAGACATGGCCCTGGAGCCGTAGCTGAGAGCTTCACATCATGATTCACAGTCAGCAGGTGAGCAGGCAGGGAGACAGACAGACAGACAGACAGACAGACAGACAGACAGACAGACAGACACACACACACACACACACACACACACACACACACACACACACACACAAGAGTCATATTATGACTCAAATAGTCATAATATTTGATATTAAAAATATTTAGAATATGACCAGAAAGGAAGAGAGGGGCTAGCAATTTCATGAATGTAACAAAATACTAATAAATTGTCATGGAGAAATCAAGCCAGATCTTAAATTTCACTGCTTTTATTTATTCTTAAATAGGAAGTCCTGCCTTAATTTATGACCTCCCTAAACATAATCTAATCCAGCAAGGTGTTGGTCCTGTGTAGGCAACCCTAGCTATGTTGGGTATGGTCACTATCAGTGCCCACACTCCAGTCTACTTTTCTAAGCCTCCTGGATGATGCTCAAGAGCCCTGCACATGCGCACAGTACCATAAAGAAGCCTGACATACAAGTCTCTTTTGCATATGTAAAACATTCTTTGCTTAGAAACTCTCTATGAATGAGCTGACCCAACTCCTTTTAGGTCCCTGGACAAGTACAACTTCTCAGGTATGTGTCTGAGCATTGCATCTGAAATAACATGGCCTCTATATTAGTCTGTCACCTCATCTTGTGGTGTTGTGTCACCAGAAGCTGTATTCTACCTTCTCTTATTTAACTGAGGTTCCTGTCTCTGTGTCCCTGAAAACGCCAGACACAACAATGAAAGAGTCTTTGTTCATTGCTACAGCTCAAGCTCCTGGATCAGTTTCTGGCACTCTGGCTGCTTGTCAGAAACAATCAGAAAAAGTTCAATGGACTGTGTTCATGAGAAGGAATTTGGGACTGGAGTAGTTAAGGAAACAAGGAAGCAGATGAAACCCCCCTTTCCATGGGACTGAAATCTGATTTTTGTTTGTCAAGTTCAGTTTGAATCTCCCATTGTACTAACGTCATGCATGCTTTAGTTCATTATCTCAGAGTGGCTCCTCAAAGCATCCAGAGGTACATTTACCAGCACGGCATCCTCCTCCATTGAAGAGGCAGGAGTTAGTTCCAAACAGTGTTGTTAATCAGATTTTCTCTTATTAAAAATGATTCACATGATAGATACTCTCCTAGATAGGCACAGTGAAGCACCTCGTTAAATTTGGGGATATTAGATTTCCCTCATTAAAATTCTCCAACATGCCCCATAGAGAAGCTCAACAGGACATTAAAAAATTTTATTGATCTACGAAAACAAATGAAACACTGAGAGGAGGAAAACCCCAAGGCTCCAGAACTTAGTTCATACAACCAAACTATTGTTGCTATTTCTGTTGCTAAGCAATGGCCATGTGGCTCATGTTCGGCCCAAGAATCCTGAACTGAGTGAAGACAACCTCTTTTCCCATGTCTTTGAAGGACCTCAAACTTGCTTCTTAAGAATCTGTTGTTTTAATGAGGAATGTCTCTCATAGACCTATGCATCTGACCACTTGGTCCCCAGGTGGTGCTGATGTTTTGGGAAGTTATGTGAAGTTTATGCTTGCTGGAGAATCAGCTTTGAGAGTTTCTAGCCTTGCCCCATTTCTAGTTCTCCCTCTCTGCTTTGTGTTTGTGGTTGAGGATGTGATGGCTCAGCTTTCTACTCTCATCACCTGCTCCATGCTTCCTCCTCCCACTCCTTACCACTGAGGCCTCACCCTCTGAAACCATAAGCTAAAATAAAGTCTTTCTTCTGTAGGTAGCCTTGTTCACGGCATTTTATCACAGCAACAGTAAAGCAATCAATACAGACTTCAGTCACCTTATTCAAATTTAAAGGCAGCTTTGCTGCCCAGCATTGCAAACAGCATCCAGTGGCTAGAGGACAGCATAATTCTTGTTTGTTCTAAACGTTTGTTAGCCACATGATCTCAGCTTTTGTGATGATGCTGAAAAAGTCACAAGTCTGGGGGATGCATTCTTTGAAGTGTCATAGATTTATCTTTTACAAAAGTGTGTGTGTGTGTGTGTGTGTGTGTGTGTGTGTGTGTGTGTGTTTTAAAATAAATGCTTTGAATTAAAAGAAAACTATACTCACATTAAAATGACCTGTTTGAGGAGAATTTCAAATGTATTGCATTTGATTTTAGGTACAATTTCTAGAGCATACAACAGAATTTTTTTCTACCATCGTATAAAACCCCAAATCCTTTAATCTTTTTTCCCCTAATTCTTAAATTTATAATCCTTATGCAAAGAAGTTGTTATATTGATCTTTCCTGTGCTGTTGGCTTTGATCTATCTTAGTTACAATGAGAACTAATGTTTGGCTGTTACTTTTTTTTTATGTTTAGGTTAACTTTATAGTTTTTCATCTCCTCCCCTGACCCATCTCAGATTACAGGAAATTTGCTTCATTTTAATTATCTATCTGTTTATGAAATTCTGTCTAAAATCAGTTACATAGGGCTGTTTCCAATCTACCCATCACATTTAAATTCTGTTACTTTAATGACCTTTCTTTCCACTTCCATTTCTTTTTTTTCCCCAGCAAGGTAACAAAGTGGCCACTTCCACCCACTGTCCCAGCCCTTCCCTCTGATCATAGCTGTAAGAATCCTCCTGGGAGGAAGGGGCTGCATGTATGGACTTTGGGGATTCCTTGGCCACTCATTTGTTTTGTCTCTTTTTTGTTTGTTCAGTTTTTTTTGGACAGAGACTCATGTATCCCAGGCTAGCCTAACACTTACTGTGTAGCTGAGGGTGACCTTGAGCTTCGGATCCACCTGACTCACTTTCAGACTGAGGGGACTGCAGTGATATAGCACCACTTCATCTCCCTGGGTGCCCTTACCTACCATTTCTCTCCTACGCCAGCCACACACCCTCTCTTTCCTGATAAACCTACCTCCATTGTATTTTTCATTTTTATCTAAGCAACTGTGTTGACTCTTTGCGCCTTATGCACATAACATTCTTCTATTCAAAACCTTGCTGGGAATTATTCTCTGTGATGCTTTCTAAGGCTTCTCTTCAATCATGTCTTCGGTCTTTCAAAGTGAATGCAACCACGCACTCTGCAGCAGCAGTTAGCTATTGTACGTTATGTTTCTTGGCTTCTCGTGAATAGTTGTGAGTACCTTTGTAATTAAAAATTGCTATGGAGATCCAAGAGCTGGAGGGAAGGGGTCCTCACATCAGGCACTGCTTGGTAGAAGAGCAGTATTTAGCCAGACACGATGGCTTATCTGTAATTGCAGTAGCTGGGAGAAAGAGGCAAGGGAATTGTGAGTTGGAGGCCAGCCTGGCTACATAATGAATTCTAGGCCAATCTGGACTATGTAGAAAGATTCCTCCAGGCCCAAAATATGCACACTCCCCAAAAAAGAAAAGGAAGGAAATAAAGAGAGCAGCCTTTGAAATATTTGGAGTTGTAGAGGTATGTCTGTTACAACAACTACTGTGGAGGCAAGGGGGGCGGTGCCTTCCTGATAGCTAGCTGGCTTCAAGGAGGAGACATGGTGAGTAATATTCTATAGCGAATAGAGATGAGTGCGCCTTTGCATGTGCGAACTTCCTAGAATGTAAACTTTAAAACAGAAATAGTTGGTTCAAGTAGATGAGCAAAGCTCCCTTGGAATTAGAAGAGTCACTCGTGTTCTTTGTTATTTTGGACGGGTATATGTGACAGAGTTCCTTTACTTTTTACAACTCTGTTGTAAAAACAAAAAACAAAACAAAAAAATCCCTAATAGTTTGAATGCTAGGATGAATGGTCACTGGCATCAGGGACCTGGTAGGGAGGCAAATGCCCTATCTAAAGAGGCTACTATACCTCTGTAGCACACTGTAGCACCTTATCACCTGGACTAAATCTTTAGAAGTAAGTAGTAAAACATTTGAAATAAAATCTCATTTTTAATGTAAATCCTAACAGAACCAAAGCAAGTGTGAGAGTCAAACTACATGCAACGAAGCCACACAATCAAGCTGCATCCAACTCAAGGACCCCCATGATGTGCATCCTGATGACCAGGTCAGTTAAAGCTCCTTCACGCATTGGGGAGCTGTGGTTGTAAGTTCCCTGGTAGCAGGAGCCACGTGTAAATTTCCCTCCTTTGTTACTGTAGATTATCAATCGATAGTCAGACATTTCTAACCACATCAGAACTTAGATTGGATTGACTCACTGCAGGAAATGTTCAGCTACAATAGGGTTTCAGTGGATAGAGAGAATGTGAGGACGGCTATTTATAAGAGAGGCTAAAGTGCTACAGTGTGGAAAGAGTAAGTCAGGCTGGTAACAATTTAGCTGCATGCAACAGGAAACAGCTATAGAGGACAGGCCTCTGTCTGGTAATGCGGGATGATGGAGAACCAGGAAGAAGGAGCCACTCCTAAGCTGGGACATGCTGAATGGAAGAAACTGTTTGACGTAGCTGAGTGTTGATTATTGGAAATAATAAACCTTGGACAGGGTGGCTTTGTGCCGTGGCTGGGATACAGCCAGACTGGAGAAGATGAATGAGAGGTGAGAAAGTGGAAATCTCAGAGCTATGCTACTTTCCCAGGGCCTTGCACAGGAAGCAAAGAAAGCAAGGGTGAGATGGGAGGAAACCATCTGTTTTAGGGAGGGAATGGGATGGGGTGCTGGATACGGGAAGCATCTGTACTTGCTTGAAGGTGGGTGGTGATGTGCCATCCTCGTGGTCACTGCTTCCTTGGAAAGCAAGTGATTCTTTCCTTTTGACTTGAGTATCTGATGGCATATGTGAAGCCTTCAGTGGCTGGAATAGCTGAAGCACAGCATTACTTGGGAGCTTCTTTGTGGGGTAATTAATAAAGTCATGAGTTTTTACCTGTGGGTACTTGGAGTTCAGTGTCATCGCTACCTCAGCAGTTACAGGAAAATATGATGCCTACATTTGAAAGTCACTCTTGTTTGTCACAGTTTCTCCAGGGTGACAGAACTTCCTTAAAGGTGGCTTATACTCGAATAATACTGCAGTTTCAGTCTGTGCCCACAGAGTAGGCTGTGGGTTTTCGCTGATTGTGCAGAACTTGATCTCTATCTGCTTGCATGCCCTTCTGCTTAACTTGTTGGTGCCTGTCCCCTTCTTGGTGCTACCATTACCAAAGCAGCAGGCTCCTGCTCCTGGGACTCCAAAATTATATCAAGTTTCCAGAGCTAAAGGAGATCTCATTTCCCCAGGTTCTGACAGCTGTTTTCTTTCATCTCTACCAAATGGTATGAAACATTTATACTTTAGAGAACTTAAAAATTCCTCTAAGTCTGCAGTCTCTGGAAAATTACATTGACTACCTGTTGAAATAAATATAGAAAAATGAATAGAAGTCTTTCTGTTGAATTCCCTTAAAAAGACACAGAAACATACGTCTCATAGGGGAATTAGATTAGAGAACCCACATGGAAATGGAGAGGTGGATGAAATAATTGATATCTTTGTTTGCCATAGAACAATCATATTATCATGTGGGGCATCCACATTTGGTTGAAGTTAAACATAACCAAGCCATGAAGCTGTAGGATGTGTGTTCCCTGACGTGTCCATTTGCTCCTGTCAGTTGTTCTACGCTATCAGTGTTATTAAAATAAGTGACTGGTGCTCTTGTATTCAACCTGCATATATTTAGCTCTTTCTATGGCTAGTCTTCCTCCCTGTTAATGGCCAGCAGTTTGCTTAAACCTAGCAAGGCACAAGGCAATTCAGCAACTGCAATAAAATGAGATAAAGATCATGCTAGAGGAATACAAAATACTCTGCCAGTAGGCAAATGGCTATCATAACAGAAGCCAGTCAGAGCATAACAAGTTCATCAAGTAGGGAGAGCATTTGTTTGTCAGTGTTTATCCAGCAGACATATGTAGTAAACACTTATTTTGTACAAGGACCTGAGTATGGTGACAGACATTGGGAGCTGTAAAATGGAGAGGGATTATAACACAATCTTTACTCCTAAGAAACAAGAAGTTGGCATATTAATAATGTAAGATGGTGTATATATAGTATTCATTATATTAATTATATATTAATTGAGTATATTATATTAATTATAGATACTATATTATTATATATTTAAATGTATACTTAAGCAATGACATAGGTATGGTTTAAGAATGCAACAAAGCAAAGGAAGAATTACTGCTTGTGGTAGTGGTTCGAAGGAGGGCTGGAGATGTATTTCATAAGCTAAGATAGGTGCTGCATCCCTGTTGGGAGGAAGAAGCAGGAGGATATTGAGTTCAAAGTCAACTTGGGCTACAAAGCAAGTTCTAGGCCAACTTGAGCTACCTAGAGAGACCTTGTCTCAAACAAAGCAGAGCAGGGCAGAACTGTACCAAAACTGCAAATGAGCACACCAGTCTTGTTTAGTTTTTTAGTGGATCTGTGGTGCTTAAAAACCACAGTGTTGAGCTGGTCTGAAGCCCGCTGAACTCTGATTGGTTGGAGTAGTTTTCTCAGCCACAGACAAAGCCTGGCCATGCCCCTCTCCTATACCATTTTCTCTGAACCTCAGTAAAGTAGAATGACTTGCTTAACTGGACAACCCAGACAGACAAACAGACAGACAGACAGACAGACAGACAGACAGACCAAAAAATACAAACCAAAACCAAAACAAAAACAAACAAAAATACCCCATTGTCTAAACTATACTGATAGGCTAAGAAGTATAGAGACATCTGTTCCCTTGTTCTCAAATTACAAGTGAGAAACAGTAGCACATTTGTGCCTTCTTACTTGATACACATGCATCCACGTGTTCTTCTCATTAGTCTGTTTGGAGTCGAGACCTATAATCTGAGTTACTTTCTGGAATACCTGCTACCAGGGCACAGCTTTTCACATGAAAAGTTAATACTTAATATTTATTATCTAACCAAAAATACAAATAAAGAAGTATACAGTACTACGTGATTTATAGATAGCATCAAAAGACAATGGGTGATATTGAAAATAGACTATGTATTTCAGATTAAAGTAAAGTCAGAAGAGAGCACATCTATTATGAGGCAGTAACAGGAATCACATAAGGAAAGTGATGCTCAGCCAAATAGTCTTCTATTGGGCTTACTTGCTGTCTCCCAGTGAGTTGGCCAGCTCTAGCTTGACTGAACTATTTAGAGAAGAGTCTGTTGAAGCATGAATGGATGAAATAGTTCTAGTACCTCCTTGTGGGATACTGAACAGTGTGGCTGGTTTGGGTCCACCCAGTTTAATAGCATTCTGGTAAAAACCTGTCTAGTATATGTCCATCAGATTTTTACTTGATGTTCCAATTAGGCAAGACTCCAAAAACTAGAAATAAAGTTAGCTTCACAAATAGGAAATGGAAGGTTCATATAAGGAAGTAAATGCAAGATTAGTCTTGGTACAATAAACAGAGGGAAAGAGCAAGTAAAAAAAAATTCTATTGTAAGCAAGATATGAAACAATAATTCACTGTCATTATTTGACAAGCGTCTGTACCATAGTGAATGTGGCTTGTATTGTTTATGTGTGTGTGCCAATGGCCTGTACACTTTAAGAACCATAAAGAAAAGCTGGAGAGCTTTCAATGGCAGTCCAAATGACAGTGAAGAAGAGATTAGGGACCGGAGTGACGTTCAGTGGATAAAGCACTTGGTTTGTGAACATGAGGACCAAAGTGTGGATCTCTAGCATTCACAGAAAAACTTGGTGAGCTTGGTGGTCACCTGTAATCCCAGAGTGCAGGAGGGAAGCACAGAGCAAGCTGCTTAGCTCCACTAGTCAAGGGGCAGGCTTCTGGCTCAGCAAGAGGAAAGTATATACATATATACACACAGGAAAGTATATACATATATACACACAGACATACATACACACATGCACACAAGCACACATAAAGAAACACACATACATCTGTGAACATATGCATTCAAAAAAGAAGAAGAAAGCATTCAGGTTTGAAAATTTAGGGTAGATCAATCAGAAAAACATAAGCTGAAAGGTGGCCAGTATAAATGTTTTTAAGCACAGAAAGAGATTTCACAATAAGATGGATCTTAGTGTTTTCTATATAGAGACAAAGGGAAAGTAGGTCTGTGAAAACAGACATTCTTAGTGAACTTTAAGGGTGATAAATATTAGAAAAGCCAAAGACAATAGTAGAAAACTTGACTGAGACACCCTTATTGTCTCCATTTGCTTGAAAAATATTTAGTTGATGTCTCAGGTTGTCTGCCAGCTCTGTGACTATAATTCAAAAATTTTCCAAAAAGGCTTCGAAATTTCATTTGCAGTAATTGTAAAAAACAAAAAAAAGAGCTATATGACATTATTATTTATGAGGCTTCTGTAAGAATTGCAGTAGAAAGAATTAATTTTATTATCAGTTTATTAATTGGCTCAAAGTTCCTCTGTAGTTAGTTCCTCTCTTTTCATGATATTCATCATTCATCTTGCCTGGGGTTTATTTAGTTAGGGGAAAGAGACACCTTGGGGACTGTTGCAGGATAGTGGGCAGACAGGCTGCCCATTTGCTTATTGGTTAGCTGTGATAATTTGACTTTAAAGTTCATCCTAAGGGATTGCAGCCACGTCTAATGAGCTTCACTCGGTCACCAAAATGTAATTAAAAAAATAAAGATATTATTTCACCTTCCATTCTCCTGTACTATTTCCACTTTATTTTTATTTTAGTTACATTTGATGACTGTGCTATGCCTGATACAACCTTAAGGAGACGGGGGTTTGCTCTTTTGTTCTTTTGTTATCAGTGTGGGACAGATGTAACTGCAGCTTTGTGCAGGAGGCAGCTAGGGGAAGCCTCTCATTACAGAAGAGCAGGGAAATCCCACTGGAACAGCCCTCTGCCCTCGCTCAGTAAATGTGAGACACAGGATGAACAAGAAGCGTGTTGTACCAACAAACGCAAGGTTCTGCGCTTCCTACCATGGAATGCGGGGCTCTGCAAACAGTGCATCTTTTTGTCCTTATTTCTTCCCTCTACTTTCTTCTCTAAAACATATGTATTTATCCAAGCTAAGCCAAGTGTGTTTTGAGGTAGTGACAATGACATGTAATGAGCATGTGGCCAACCTGTAGCATTTACAAACTCAGTATCACTAAGACCTCCTCAAACCAAAGCATCCGCAAATGTGCAGCAAGAAAACTAATGCCACCCGCAGCAGCTGAAAGCATTGCTAGAACTCCATCGAATGGTTCTTCTTAGTGAACTTTAGCTATATACATTGTAAGACAAATACAATGTGAATTATTTTTATTTCTTAGAGGGAGAAAAACCTGAAGTGCTGTGTGTGCGTGTGTGCGTGTGTGTGTGTGTGTGTGTGTGTGTGTGTGTGTGTGTGTGTGTGTGTGTTTTGAATTGTTTCTACATATAGAAAATGTCTTGCCAGATAGGTTTGGTCTAGGCACGGGGACAAAGTGTACGAAAAGTCAAGGGTATGGGTTAAATACAAGAAATTTGAGACAATGGGTATGGGAGTGGGAGCTGAGGGCCATTTGCCTGTTTGCTCACTGAGGCCTTGGTGAGTTGTCTGCAGAGTGAGATGCCACAGATGACTTCCTACAGTGGGCTGTGGTGAGGGTTGAGGTTAACGATCTAGATAAAGACGTCTGTGAATGTCAAGTGTACAACCCAATATAGTGCCAGTTTGTCTCCTCATTGGGAAATTGAATTCTGGTTTTCCCAGGGGGGTTAAAATGGATTCCAGAGTAATGAAATATCAATTCTCTTTGTCTCTTGAGTTCTTTTCTGTAGCCTTCATCCTCACGTTTGCTCCTTTAAGTGTTAGTCTGAGGGAATTCTGTGCTCACAGTGTAGACTCTCAAATTCCCCACGTATGGTATTGTGCTCTGAAAATGGTCTGCACAGTATTTGTATAGGCCCCGATTTTTCAGTTGGGCTGTAATATGTCTAGCAAATATTGCTCCAAAATAGCCTCTTTTATTTTGCAAGGTCAGTGTTACCAATGGGAAATTAAAAATTCTTTTAGGGAGAAGGAAGGTGAAATAATGTTTTCAGTAAAATAATTCTTATTGGTTCATAGTACCCAAGCAACTCACCCACTGTGTTCTTCAGCTGGTGTGGACTTAAATCCATACAGATAGTCATCTTCTGAAAATATCTGCTAATGTCTTTCATTTGAAACATTCTTAACAGTTTTATCAGAGGAAATGAAGTTTGGAGGTACTGAGGTTTTGAAGAGGCTTCCAGTTGACATTTGAGACCCCATAAAACAATTTCTAGTCACATGGAAAGCACTGTCGCATTCCCGGGATCATTATGTCTCAGTAGACGGGAGCGCAGACTGCTCCTGCAGAGAATGAGTTCAGTTCTCAGCATCCATGTCTGATGGTTTGTAACCCTCTGTAATTCTAGCTCTAAGGCTCTGAGGCCTCTGGTCTCTATGGGGAGTCCTACATCTCTTCCCACATTCACAAAAAGTAAATCTTTAGAAAAACAGATCACGAATGTGTTAGTGATAAACAGGGACGAGGGATGCTCTGAAGCCTCTAGTAAAACAGGATGTCATCCAGTCTTGAATTATGTGAGGAAATGTGTGCTCTGCATGGCTGTACATGTGCTTGGGACAGAACCCTGGAACCCACAGGTAGTGTTTAAACTGTTTTCTTAGAAAGAAGACACTGAAATTAGGTAAAGTGATTTGGCTGCCGTGGTCACTAATTCAGTTACCGGTGCATCTAGGAAAGGCATTCTTGTGTGCTTGGTGATGTTTCCTGTGGAGCAAACCCTGAGCTCAGGGTCTCTAGTGGCATAGCAAGGAAAAAGGGCTCTCCAGGGTGTTAGATTCCAGAAATCTAGAACTTACAACAAAGCTTCTCATTTCCCATTGGATGCTAATAGTGTTATTATCATGTGCCTTGTTATTATTTTGAAGAAGGGAGCTTTCTTTCTCTCATAATAATGGCTGGCAGTCTGAGAAGGAAGTTTTTGTGTCCAGTTTCACATCTGGTAACACAGACGTTATTCTCATTAAGACCTCTATTCAACATGATCAAGAATCCCACCAAACAATGCAACAGAGACTGAAAAATCAAATCGATGGCTGTTTTGTTGTTGGAGGGTGGTTTCTCAGAGAGTTAGGGTCTCTCACTACCCATTTGTTATTAGCTTGCTATTGTCAGCCTCCAGCTCTCATTGGCCTGATTCTTTTTTTTTTTTTTTTTTTTTTTAATCTTGCCTTGCCACTGCTCCAGGGATGCTCAGGGTTCCGAATGACAAGAGCATCCTCACAGTCCTGGTCAGGGTTCCCTGGCTTGCTGGATGAACCTGCAGTGTTCTCCAGGGCTGTAGTTCCAGTGAGTGGATCTGGTACTGTCCACTTATCTCTATGTCCTGTCCATTTCATTGTGTGTGTGTGTGTGTGTGTGTGTGTGTGTGTGTGTGTGTGTGAGACTGTAGCTATGCTTCATTAGCTAACAGAATGGGATCAGTAATTTGCTGTGAACATTTTTTTTTATGTAAGAAGGAAAAAAATTACCCTAACTCAAACAGAAGGCTTGTCTTACATGCCAGAATAGGAAGACCCTGAAGGTGGGGTGAATTTGAGGATGAAGATTATGAGAAGAGACAGGCAGAGGTTCTTGTATCTTAAATGTCCCTTAGATTAGTGAAGAAGAAGAATCTGCTGTTTGCACCTCTTAGAGATAGCAGCCAGATGGATTTTACCAATTAATCAAGTAATAGCCAAATAATTTTGATTTGTCTGCAGTCTACTCAGCTGGTCAGGAAACAGACATTGCATGCCATTTGGCCAGAGTTGTCAGTAAGAAAATATTACTGAGCCTGGCCAATGAAAAGGGCCCTCCCTAGGGGTGGCTTTAACTTTCCTAGGTTAAAGTGAAAATAGGAATGGAAATTTTCAATGAGAAGAACGTATTTCTTTCTATAAGTCCTTGAAGGCAAGTATTTGCATCTTAATTATCTTTTAGCTCTAGAGTGGAGAACAGAACCCGGCCTCAATACTGCACAGAGGCATTTGCTGAAGGTGTACTGACCTGTTTCTGAGCACATCTGGAAAATGAGAATATTACTTGATTTACTTTGTCCAATGATATCCATCTTGTCTTTAGCCCAGCTCTGGCATCTTAGATGCCACATTAGAAATGATTTTTTGGGCATCTCTCTTGGACTATAAAGTTCATTTTCTTGACTAAATATTTAGAATGTTAACAACATATCTGAGAATCATGTGGAGAGGTGCAAAGGTTTTCTGTTGGTTATCCAAGAACTAATATCAAATATCTCGCAGACTAAATGTTTCAAGCTTTCAAAACCTAAGTTCTAAGTCAGGTTGACATTAACTTTTAAAAAACAGACTTGTTTCTATCATTGTAGATAGATATATATCATTGTAGATAGATAACTATAAGTTAGTAGAAGGGGAAAGAAAACAAACAAACAAAAAACAACAAACAAACTAAAAAAAATCAAAAATCAAAAAGCACCTCCCAAAACAAGAAGAAACAAAAACAAAACACAAAATCAATCGCAATAGTTTTAACTCAAAATAACAAAGATAGTTATTAGAGTCAGGGAATAACTAGGGGCATAACCCTTGCATAGCATACAGGAAGTGTTGTTTGATATTATCATTAAAGAAAACAAAACTGCTTACCAAAGCTTGTCCTAGACTTATCTATAAGGGAAGAAAAGGCAGACATATATTAAGTAAGTACTAACTTGTGTGATCAATGCAGCCACGTGGAGTACTGGCTTAGAAAAGGAGTTTGCTATAGTTTGTCATTGTCAGAAAATTCCACTTGAGGGGTAGTGGGCAAAAGCACTTGCCATGAATTCTTGATGACCTAAGTTTGATTCCTTGAACCCACCATAGAAGGAGACAACTGACTTCCAAAACTTGTTCTTTGACCTTCACATACACTCTGTGGCATACACTGTGCCCAGTAATAATAAATACATTTAAATATTAGGGGAAAAGATTCACCTGACACTGTAAAAGTATCAAGCCAGTTTTAAGACCCTAGGGTGGTAGATTGTAGGGAGAATAAAGACAAGAGGAAGAGATCATTTTTATCGTGGGAGTTTTCACTGGCCTACCAAATTAGGATGTGACACTTCTCGTAGAAGCTCTGGTGTCTCTTTTCTCTCAACAGAAATGTAATCATACTATGTGTTTTGATTTAATATAACTCCCCATTTTCCCATATAGATGGCATTGAGAAAAAGACCTGGAGGCATAGATTCTTTTTAGCACTTGCTGCAGAGATTTGAAATTTATTCTGGTAATACTAGGGACTCAAACAGTAGCTCATGTAATAAATGCACAGCTGTCTAGAGTTCAGATGGGAACATGGAACTTGAAGGCACAGCTTGTTGGGTCTAGTGGCTTGTATCTGGGAGGAAAGGGATAGACCAGTGGAGAGTGGAAGGAATCCATTGAATGTGTTTCTATAGCAGGAAAGTAAGGAAACACAAAATGCTGCGTTCCCTGAACGTGAGCTGTGGAATGAGGGAAGGCAATTGCGATCAATTCAAGCCTAGCTGACTATCTCTGTCCAGGTTGGTTGGTTAAGCCCACAGCATCTGCTCGAAGGAGAAAATTGTTTCCTACGTCTAAATTACTGTCGGCATTACTGTGTTACTTCATTATTTAGCCTTGTTTGGTGACCTTGATAAAAATGTAATTCTTCCATTTCCTGTGTCTTCCAACACCTGTTTTCCAATCCTCCCCCCACACCCCCCAAAAAGTAAGGAAATTAAAAGCAAAGGTTTTAGGTTCTGTCTGAGAGTGGATCCCTGGTCTTGTAACTGGATTTCTCTTTCTGTGAGTCATCTTTTCTCTTACTTTTCAGTATAAGTCTATTGATGTCGGGACTTTTAGCAGAAAAAAAAAGGTAGAAAATGACGAGCCTGCCAGCAGAATCCAGTGCTTCTTGTTTATCTGTTGCTGGACCTGAGCTGGCTCAGGTACTTTGGAAAATGGACCATTATTTTCCCCTCACTATATATAAAACATGATTTATTTACTTTTTTATGTGTATGTGTGTGTGCATACCTGCTTGTCTGTATGTGTTCCACATGTGTGCAGATGTGCATGGATGCCAAGGAGGATATAGATCCCGTGCCTCAGGAATCAAAGGTCATTGTGAGCTGTTTGATTATGGGTGCTGAGAACGAAACCAGGGTCCTCTGCAGAAACAGCATGTGCCCTTAACCACCCAGCCATTTCTTTAGCTCAACTTATTATTTTCATTTTTTATTTCTTACTGTTGTATGGCACAGGGCATGTGAAGGAAAGATGTATTTTCTTCTTCTACATAGACAAACACAAAGGACAGTTTAGCATCATACTGCAGAAATACAGAACAGCCTGACGTCCTTAAAATGCCCCATCAAGGAGAGTATTTTCTGTGTTGGGTTAACTTTCCTGGGGGAAATGTGAACAAATATCTATTTACTCCACATACAGTTTTGACAAAAGACCAAAGAAACAGCCTTAGCAGGTATTGTTTGCTGAGCCAGTGAGTTTACTGGGATTACCTGCAGGCACATGTGGAAGAGGTTAAATGTTTGAGCATGTGTGACTCCTAGGTAGCTATATCACGAAACAACCTACACCAGCATGGGTGACAGCTCTGGAAAGTGGCCCTAGAATTCCCTGTTCAACTTGCAGGCATCTCTACCAATGACCTCAGCAGGCATTTGCTATTTATACACCTGGAAGAAGTGGTGTCTCTTGAGTCTCAAAAGTTTCATGAACTTCCTGAGTCTTGCGTGTTTCTCCTGCTCCCCAGGAAGAAATACATCAATCCAAAGGAAACATCCTCTATGATGGCCCTCATCCAATATGTTCTTCTGTACTGTGACCTCACCACCACATCACCCAAGGGGGACACTATTTCTTCAACCCTTGACCTGGAGTGTACTATTTGACTGCTTTGGCCAATAAAGTAGAGCAGAGCTTTTAATGACCTGGCAGCTTCTGTTGTCTATCTGTTTGAAGCCAGCTGTCATGGAGGCATGCCTTGGAATCACTAAACAGAGAGAAGCACTGGCCATGTGGAGAAGGACTGAGGAGTGAACTGACATTCAGGAAAGAGTAATGAGGAGCCAGAGAGTTAATAAGGATCCACTGCAGAGGTGGCCCAACACACACAACATGACTCACAGTGACCAAGACAGTAGATCCTAGTCTGAATCCCTCACTCACAACCGTGTGAGCAAAATGAAAGTGTTGGTTCATTAAGCCAGTAAGTTTATGGTATAGTTTGTAACAGTAGTGGATAAATGGATTAGTGTCAGTCTTGACTGATGGGAGGTAGAAATTAGATAGTAAACTAACTTTTCATTTTGACCAAATCTTAAA
The DNA here is from genome assembly GCA_030674055.1 of Rhabdomys pumilio. Classification (NCBI taxonomy): domain Eukaryota; kingdom Metazoa; phylum Chordata; class Mammalia; order Rodentia; family Muridae; genus Rhabdomys; species Rhabdomys pumilio. The sequence continues at coordinate 29,918,077 of JANHMN010000001.1, forward strand.
CGGGAAGGAGGGTAGTGACTCACCATTAGTGTGGTAGTTTGAATGAAAATGGCCCCCATAGGCTCACAGGGAGTGGCATTATTTGAAAGGATTAGGGGGTGTGTCCTTACTGAAGGAAGTGTGTCTCTGAGGTGGACTTTAAGGTTTCAGAAGCTCAAACCAGGTTTAAGTGTCACTCTCTCAGTTACTTCTTTAGCACCATGTCTGACTGCATGCTGCCATGCTTCCCACCATGATGATAATGGACTAAATCTCTGAACTTTAAGTTAGCCCTAATGAAATGCTTTCTTTTATAAGAGTTGCAGTGGCCATGGTATCTCTTCATAGAAAAACAATTCATTCAGGTAAAATTGCAAACTGGTTTTCTTTACTACCCAATGTCTTTTTTATCTGAACTATTTGTGTAAAGATTGAGGTTCTATGTTTGTCATGGATTCCCTACTAGTCTCCATGGGAAAGAGTAATAATATAAAAACACTACTTACCTCACATCAATTCCCTTTGACATCTTCTGCTGATCACCATACTTCAGGAAACCCTCACCCAATCTTTCCGTGTTTGCAGCTTTGGAGGAAACATTGTCCTTTTAGCCTCCTGTTTCTTTTGCTTTCTTCTTTTTAATTTTTATCTTGCATTTATTTGTTATTATTTATTTATTTATTTATTTATTTATTTATTTATTTTTTGTGAAAAGAACTCTTGTAACCCAGGCTAGCCTAGAACTCACTGTGTAGATGAGCGTGACCTTGAATGTCTGATACTGTTTCTTGTTAGCCTGTGGAGTGCTGGGATTTCAGGCAGGTGCCACATCGTACTCAGGATCAAAACCAGAGCTCTATGCATGCTAGGCAAGTACTGGTCCAACTGAGCTATACCCTCAACCTTCTACTCTGTGTTTCTAATGTGCACAGTGTAGCTCTTGGCCTTTGGCTTAAGTTCAAGTGTGATTCCTAAAAAATTTCTACCCAGAGCTTAGTGACTTACATATTTCTCTTCTCAGCCTAAACATACATGAGCAATTTCAGGGCTTCATTTTGCTACATTTGAAGAATTCTAAAGTCGACTTTAGTACAATGACATCTACTAGAAGACATGGGTGCTGGATTCAGATGAGAAAACTAATGATGTCCGACCTTGAATAAATAGCCTAACCTAGAGGATTCCATTTTACTGCATGTTGAATTGGGAGTAGGTATTGGGCTTGATGGTGTGCACTGCTTGTTTGTTTGTTTGTTTGTTTTGATGTCATGCCTGCTGTGTTCTCGTGCATCTTTTAAAATATGATTTGTGATTATACAGGAATCAAATGTGGAGGCTATCAGCTGTGTGTATGCTAGGTTTTAATCAACCATCAGCGTGCCTCTCTTTATAGGTTAGAGGAAAAATCTATATAGGTTATAGAATAGATTTTCACCACATAGCGTAACTCGCTTACGATTACAAATATTTACAGGGATAGTTGAGTTGCCCTGGAATAATGTCTGTCAAGGGCACAACCTGCTTCAGAGCCCCACCCCTTTGCATCTACAGGGAAACCCAATTAGAGCATCTATTTTCAAGAACTCGTATCACCAGAGACCGAATCTACTCTGGAGCAGGCAGGTAACAGCACGCCCTACAAAACTGACCCAGCCAGGAAAGTGCACACAGAGAGCTCACCCACATCCTGCTATGCTGTGAACGTCTACATCCAATCTAAAGCAGTCTGGCTAATAGTTACATAAAGGGAGACTCAGCTGATTTCAGTAATTATGGTCTTGGAGGCGAGGTGGGATGCTCAGATTATATGGCCTGGGCTCCAATGACTTTCTTTTTAGGACTAAAAGGTCAAATTTGAAGCCCAAAAACATGTTTGGTAAATCTTATGTCTGACTGGAATAACACGAAAACAAGCTCCTACCTGACTGTTACTGACACTGCTTTAAATCCATGTTGCTGGGTTTGATGATTTATGCCTGTCCTGCCAACATGAACAATATACTGTGGCAGGAAGATCAAAAGTTCCAGGCTCACTGGCTTTGGTATCTAGGGAGGAGTAAATGTTTCAGAGTCTTGTTCTCACTTTTCTTAAATGAAATGGATTTCAAAGATGTCCCTTTGAAGGTCTCTCTTGTTCTCCAGGCAGATTGCCCTCTCTCTCTTGCTTCTCACTTCCTTTTGAATGGTGACGGTGACTGTAGCGCCTTTAATGGTGACAGACTAATGAATGCATCTGTCCACTCCATCACTGTCATCTCTCCCAGGATGCTGTTATAGACTCAGACACAGGTCTTCACACCCTTCAGCGCAGCTCACACTCAGAAGCTTCCTCTAAAGAATTCTCATTTGAAAGTGGTTCCCACATGGATTCATTTCTTCCCTGGACCGTTAAAGAGCTGCATGTGGCTTTTCTGGCTAATAGTTACTTTTCTTGTTACTGTGAGCAAATGTCTGCTAAGGAGTAACGTAATGGAGGAAATGTTAATTATGGTTCCAGGTTCAAGAGGACAGAAGGCATGTTGGTAGAGATGGCATAGTGGCAGAAGTGACCCTAGGCTGACATTGTAACTTCCTCACATCTGGGGATCAGGAATCAGAGAGTAACTCTGGCCTCGGGTGTAAACTTTAAGACTCTCTTTCTCTTTTGAGTCTCTACATCCTAAAGATTCCAGAATTTTCCATTCTCCATAAGCTAACAGGGCTGTGTTGCCCCGTGGGTCACAAGGTCTTAAGGTATCATATGTCGGTATTGTGTTAGTTTGGGCTGCTATGAAAAAAATGTCATAGACAGGATAGTCTACATAATTTATTCCTCATAGTCCTGGAAGACAGGCACCAGCAGCTCTGTAGTCTTAATGTGGGTCTGCTTCCTGATACATTTGTCTCTGAATCCACAGAAAGCTAAGAGGAAAAGTGACTTTCTCCTGTGATTTCTTAAAAGGATACTAAGCTCACGAAGGCTTCACTTCAAAGCCTGTTCTGCAGAAGTTGATGTGATAATTTGAAGAATATCGTGTGGTTCCAGAAGAGACTGACATGTAACCCAGCAGACTAAGTCAGGAAAATTCCTCTCTCCCCAGTGTCTGAAGTCATTTGTCTAATCCATGTTGGTTCTAGTCTGCCAGAATCCAGATGGAATAAAAAAGTGGGTAGTGGGTGAAATGTCGCCTTTTTATTTAGGACTTCTATCTTCTTCTCGTCCATCTTCTTCATCTTCCAGGTTCCAGCTGACGCCTTTAACCTTGGATTCAACCACTTTCTTGATTCACCAGCTTGTAGTAGATTATCTTTGGGGACTTCTTGGCCTTTATAATTGTATGAAATAAAGCTGATGCCCATAATAAATCTCTTCCATTTGTAGAAACTCCATTGGTTTTATTCCCTAATATGCATCTCCAAAGGCCTCAGCTCTCACCGAACTTAGGTTTTCAATGTTTCAAGTCTGAAGATCTCCAACATTCAGGCATAAGAGGTAGCTACATGAGCCAGCTACATGAGACAGTTGACACATAGTCACACATGGTGATGTCTGAAGGTCAAGGATTTGGTCATTAGAGGACACACACCCACACTGCTTGTCTGAGGTCACTCTTTCCAATGTCTGTCACTCACGTTCATCAGTGATGTGGATATGTCAGAACTTTTAATTCAGTTGTCATTTGTTCTCAATTTACAAGGCACTTCCTCTCCGTTTACTCTTTCTCTCTTTTTTCCTTTTGGTTTACCTTGGGTGCCCCTGGTTTGTACTTTTATAACTTTAAAGAGAACTGATCACAGTTTTCTAATGATTTTCATATTCAGATTAGGAGTTCTTCTAGGGAAAAGGTGGCTTAAATCATGCCAGGGCCCCAACATGCTGTACAGATCTCAGCATTTGATATCCTTCATGCAGCAAGTACCTGTTGATTAGCTAAAGAAGTAAGTGATGAGTGTTAAGGGACAGACAAAGTGAGAGGCATGAAAGTTCAAAGGAGAGAGAGGAACTACCTTATACTAGTGTTGAAGGTAAAACTGGGAGCTAGGGAAACCCAGAAGCTCTACTTTCTGGTCCATCAACTTCCGGGTAGACATACTAGTGTATAGAGTCTTCAGGTCATCTCGAAAAAGGGAAAAGTACAGAACAGGTAAAGTAAGAGCAGCAGGTAACTCAGGAAAAGCCCTGGAGGTGGGCAGCCCTGGAGGTGGGCAGCTCTGGAGCTGGAAGCACCATAGACGTCAGGAGCTTTGTGACTGTGAATTTTGAGAAGGTGAAGTTTCCCTTTGTTTACTACTGTTCCTTTTGCTAGGTTTCTCCCATTGAAAACAAAACCTCAAATCAAGATGTCTTAGAGAGCATCTCAAAAAGAGCATGCCTTACTTATCAGACAGGCAAAATTAGTGACTTCTCTTGTGAAAAACTGCCTGAGAAGCAACCTAAGGAGTGAAGGGTTTCTTGAGCCTCACAGCTTGAGGGAACCACCCATCATGGCAGGGAGGATGCTGTGCTCAGGGTAGATAGATATAGCTGTGGCAGCAGGTATGGGAAGCATGGGAAGTAGCCTCCCACATTGTCCACCAATCAGAATGCAAGAAAAAAAAAAAAAACAAAAACTAGTTCAAGACTAGTTCAAGATTCCAGACCTCAAATGGTGCCACTCACATTCAGGGTAAGTTTTTCTATGTCATCTAATATCCTCTAAAAACACCTTCACAGACATGCCCAGAAGTTTGTCTCAGGTTGATCTTAAATCTTGTCAAGGGACTGGAGTGATGATCTGTGAGTATGTGTGCTTGGTCTACAAGCGTGAGGACCTGAGTTCAAATCCCCAGTACTGAAGCCAGATAGGCTTGTGTGCGCCTCGAGTCTTGGCGCTGAGGGAGTATATCCTGAGAGCTCACTGGTCAGCCAGGCTAGACCAAGCGATGAGCCTCCAGTTCAGTGAGACCCCTTCTCAAGACAGCAAGGCAGAGAAAGACAGAGGAAGACACTCCACATAGTTTTCTGGCCTTTGCATACTCAAGTACAGCCACCCCTCCCTGCCTTGGAATTTTCATATGGAAACTCACTGTACACACACTTATTCTGTCTGTCTGTCTGTCTGTCTGTCTGTCTGTCTGTCTGTCTGTCTAACCCACACACATACACACAGACACACATCATCAAAGTGACAAGATGAAACATTGTAGGTATGCATTCTAAACTTGTATTCTCTGTATGTCAAGAAGAGTCCACAATGATCAGCCCAGTGACTTCCAGCAGCAGAAAGAAATGGCAAAGAATTTATCCAGGAAGAGGGTCAGGAGGAAAAGGAGAGTGGACAGGAGTTGATCTGAGAACACAATACTATAACTTTACAAGGCCCCTTCCTTGTACCTCTAATCAGTGCTATTTCTCTCTGTGCCTCCTCTGACTCTCCTTTAATTCCTCTCTTTCTAATCAGGTCAATGGCTTAAGTCCAGGAAATAAGATCCACTTCTTACTGCTCTGAACTTTGACGTAAACTGAGTGTCATTCACGAAACATTCTAAAGAGAACAGATGCAGTTGACTACCATTGACTAGCTTAGGTTACAAGCAGCTTTACAATTTCCATGACTAACACTCTGGAGAAATAGTTTTCCATGCCACGTGGTATCAGTAGTAGAAGAAGAATTGGCTCCATACACTAACTTAGACCTGCCTGAGCCTTTTTCAGTCTCTGGCTCTTCTACCTCATACGTGAGCGCTTCCTCTGTGTTCAGCAGTAAATGGGTAATGAGAACAGAAAACCATTATGGATGGACTTTGCTAGCAAGCCCTGAAGGTGACAGGCAAGTTTCTTCCCATTGTACAGGGTCGAGTCAAGTCTCACAACTGCAATCAGTCACAGTGAGACAGGAGACTGTGGTTGCAGTGGCTATGGAGGGTGGTTACAGCAAAGCAGGCAAAACTTTATGACACAGACTAGTAGGACATTATAAATACTCTTCTCACGGTTATAAAAGCTGAAGTTCAAAATGAAGGAGTCATCCAGGAGGGATGGGGTTTGAGGATGTAGCTTAGTTGCTAGAGTCTTTGCCTAGCATGCATGTAGCCCTGAGTTTCATTTCCAGCACAGCATAAGACTGGGTGTTTTAATCCTAGCACTCAAGGCATAGAGGCAAGAGAATCAGCAAGGAGTTCAAGGTAATTCTTCCTTAGAAATCAAATTTGGGGACATTCTGAGCTGCATAAGATATAGAAAGAGAGGGGGAGGGAAGAGGGAAGAGGATGGGGAGAGGGGAGAGGAGAGGAGAGAGAGAGAGAAGAGAAGAGACGAGACAAGAAGAAAGAGAAAAGAAGAAAAGAGAAGAGGAGAGGAGAGGAGAGGAGAGGAGAGGAGAGGAGAGGAGAGGAGAGGAGAGGAGAGGAGAGGACTGGGGGTGGAGGGAGGAAGGAAGGAGGGAAGAAAAAATATAGTGGGAAGGGTAATAGTTACGTCATTTTTCTGAAGCTTTGAAGGACACCTCTCCACCCCCTCCGAGTTCTTGTGTCTACTGACATTTCTTGACATTCCTTTCCTTGCAGTTCCTCCTGTTTCTGTCTCTGTCCCTGCACGCCTCCTTACCCTTGTATCTCTGCGTTTCTGTGCAGTCCTCTCTTCTTCAAGGACACGGTCATGACAGTAACCTGTAATAGGTTAGAACTTACTCTGAATAGTTATGGCCCCATCTAAGGGTGACTGGAACTGTGAAGACCCAGTCTCCAAATTCAGCCACATCTACACATATGAAGACCTTGATTGAGGGATAGCTCCACCCAAGTAGTGGTACACTTGTGTGGCATCCCCAGGAGAGAAAGGACTGGTGAACTCCTGCCCAATCTTTGCTAAACTGTTAATGTTTTCAGCCTCTCAGGGCAACCATGTTGAGAACTTTTTGACCATTGTTTCTATACAAATGCATTTGTAACATCAGACAGCTGTGGCTCACAAATGAACTTTGGAAGGTGATCTGTCTCAGAGGCATAACTGCTCGTTCTCTAAAGAGCTTTGCTTCACTCAGGGAAAAATAAAAAGTTAGAGTTAGATTTTTAAAATACCATTATCTCTAATGGTTTAATAAAATAGAGCAGACATACTAAAAATTAATATAAGCACCTATAAATTTTCATGCCTTTGAAGTGAACATGGCATAAACCCAATCAAGACCTCATCCTTTCCCTATATGGGTTGCTGACATGGGACTGGTTTCTGATCCTGGCATTTTCCATCTTAGCCTTTGCCTGTCTCCTTCGCTGTATAAAGTGGATGGTTTCACTGAAGGTAGTCATGACTTAATAAAAGCATAGTGGATTTGGAACGGAAGAATGCCATCTCTAGATTGTATTAACTTTGTTACCTTGGGCAAATCACCCAAGCTGCCCATGCCCTAGTTTTCTTAACCATATTAGAATTAAAATGAGCCTTCTCCCTTTGTGGTTCTGAGAATCCCATAAAAATCACTAAATAGTTACTGTGTGCATGGCTATGGACACTTAGGTGCCGAAAAAGAAGAAGAGAGAGTCCTGTGCTCCAGGGGCTTCTATTCTGGAAGCAAAAAAAGAAAAAGGAATTTATAAATTACAAACTGTTATAGATTTAAGTAAGGTGTTATCATCATTGCTATCCTGAATTCAGGAGTCCCAACTTACAAATATGCTTTAAAATCTTATTTGAAAAGTTTTACAGCTTCTGGATAGCAAAAAACATAAATGAAAAAACACACAAACAAAACAAAACAAAACAAAACAAAACAAAACAAAACACCCCTGAGATTTGAAACTATCTACCTTGCGACAATTTTGCTATAAACTAAAGCTCATGGTAAATACTGAAAAGGCTTTTTCCTTTCTTTTCTTTATTTTCCAGGTAGGGTTTCACTGTATAGCCTTGGCTGTCCTGGAACTTACTTTGTATGCCAGGCTGGCCTGGCATATGCTACTACTACCACCA
>JANHMN010000001.1:29925995-29969423 GCA_030674055.1 Rhabdomys pumilio
TGACCTCTACCAGATCCAGAACACTGTTCATGTGCCATGTCAGAGTAGACATAAACTCTACCTTCAAGGAGTTAGAGTCCATTCAGACTGCATGCCCACTACATACAATTAGGACAGAAATGCAAGAGTTCCCAGATGAGAGTCACAGACTGAAAACCCCAGAAGGTAAAAGAGCAGCTACTCAGACATTTGGACATTCTCTTCTGGGGGAGATACTTCTTATAGGCTAATATAGACGTTTACTGGAGCTAGCATTGAATTAATGTAGCTCTTTCATTCTGAAAACGTTATGTGTAGGATTCTCTGTTTTAGAACAACACTGTTGTGCAATAGATTTCTGTGTCCTCTCCGAAATTCATGCTGAAACATCATGCCTAGTGTGGTCACCTTGTGGGAAGAAGGTCTTGAGGAAGTAATTGAATCCCAAGGTCGGAGCTGTGAATGGGATTAAGGACCTTACAAAGGGGCACCAGCTGACCTTCTCATTTTCTCTTCTCTTCCTTCTGTAATGTGTGCCCAGCAAAACCATGATGTAGGGACTGTCTTGGAAGGATATACTGGTCCCTCAACTGAGACAAACATGCTGTGCCATGACCTTGTATTTCATAGTTTCTAGAGCTGTGAGGTACACATTTGTATATTTATAAATTATCTAGTCTCAGACATTTAACAGTAGGAAAGAATTAGGACAACCACTCCAGCAGTTCTCATAGATGATCCAAAGCAGAGGCCTGAACCTGGCTATTTAATGCTGTGCCTTGCTTATATGGAAGGCATGCCACAAGAGATTGGTGGAACAAGATAAGAGGTTACCAGTTCATAAGGTGCTATAATATGAAGTATGTTTGTTTCCAGTTTATATAAAGATGTACAGTGAGTATTCTGTTTGTCTACCATTTCTATTGATTGAAAAGCTGATTCTGACTTCCAAGAATGAGCACGATACATAATGTCTCTCTGGTAGATCTAATTACTATAAATGTCCTTCTCTTCTTCCTCTTCCTCTTCCTGCTCCTCCTCCTTTTCCTCTCCTCTTTCTTTCTTTCTTTCTTTCTTTCTTTCTTTCTTTCTTTCTTTCTTTCTTTTTTTGCTGGGACCATAGTTCTTTTACTATACTTGATGAGAAATTTGTTTCTGAAGACCTTTCAGTAGTCATTGACAGTCTCCTTGACCGTAGTATTTTTCCCTTCAGATTTCTGAAGAACATGCCTGCCTGTCCAGACACCTTATACAAACCTCATCTGTCTCTCATTACTGTGTCCTACTTTCTTGAATAGCATTTACAACTAATAGTTTTGTTTCTCATCTGATTTCCCTGTTAGAATACAAACACTCTAGTGACAAACATTTTTCCTGTTTCCTTCATTTGAGTGGGCCTGGCGGAATCACAGGGCGTGGTCCTGGTTCTTAGTTCTTGCACATGGTAGACATTCAATACATATTTATTGAGTCATAGTTTGTATTTCTAGACTGAGGTTGCTTGAGAAAAGTCAAGTAGTCAAATTCCCCTATAGAAGGAGAGGGAATAAAGAGAGACGGGAGAGAGGATAGAGGCATGGGACATCACGGAAATTTTGGTGTGTGCTCTGATAACAATAGATGTTACTTCTGGAAGCTTCTTAAAGACATTCTTGTAGGGCTTTGTAATAGAACAAAGGAATCCCAGAGTCTTTGCCCTGTCTTTGGGACTCAGATGTTACCGAGGCATAGAATTGGTGGGATGGATTTGTTATAACAGAAGCAAGGGGAGAGAGGGAGGCAGTAAGAAGGGGTTGATTCGGATATGGCAGGAATCTCTGGACAGAGGAGCAGAGAGAAAGAACAGTGAGAAAATAATGAGGATTTTTGTCGAGATGCTTGTTGGAAGGTGAGTTCGTTTTTCAGCTACGAACCATCTTTAAGGAAGGCATTTCTGAGTTAGAAACATCACTTTTGTCGTGATGGTGAGATTCATAACGAAAATGCAGTGGTATTTTCTGTCTTCTAAGCATACTTACATACATTATCTCCCTGTTTTATCCTCACTCCATTTTTACACTTGACTATTCTGCATGTTGAACTTTGAGTTTTCTAGGAATAAGGATGAGTAGTTAGCCTGTGTGTTTGTACAAAATATATCTGGCTCCACTTGCACCCACAGCCTAACACTAAACATAGAAATAGCCCCCTTGACCCAACAGAAGAAATCAGGATTCTTGTTATATAAGCAAACCACATAGTCTTATCAAGATTTATTCTGGAAAATCATCTGAAAAGGTCCCTGAGATTAGAGCTTATGTTTTATTCATAGACTTGTGCTCAGAAGGTGTAAAATGTTTTGCCTCCACGACAAATTCGCCTTACATATTTAACAGACCTGGGTTAACTGCTGTTCAGGAAACTAACACCATTGTGTTAGTTCTGAGAAAAATCAGTGCTCTCCCCTTCTTCCCCGTTATCTTTGGGCGGTCACGTGGTAAGTGGGTGGAGCAGCGGTGTGGTGTTACAGGTGCTGTCAGAGCCTGCCTGGCACAGAGGCCCAGGAGGGAGTGGTCAGGTTGCCTGCTGGCTGTTCTGAAGCTTTATGACAGAACTCATCCTTAAGCTGGGCTTTAAAAGGTTATAGCCTTGAATCAGGTGACTAGCATGATAAAAATGTAACTTTCTTATAATTACTTTAGGATATTAATAACCTCCATTTCCTTGTCTGGACCCTCTACAATACACCCTTTCGAGTTCAGACAGTCAAGTGTCATCATTTCCTTGGTATGCATTGTATCTGTTCCATCCAAGTACCTAGAGGAAGAAAATGAAGCTTAGGTTTTACGCGTGGCAGGCACAGATCCAGTAATGGGTGTGTCGAAAGCCAAGCAGCAGGGTTCCCCAAATTGCGCCTGTCCCAGGCATTCTTTTTTTCCACGGTGTTCTTCATTGTAGCCTATACCCGAATGGTAATTGGTTGAATCCGATTTAACAATGCAGTCAGATAAACAGTTGTGGCAGCTGCTGCCATGGCAACGTCACCATCCTCTCCCTCCCAGCGCGCGCCCCTTCCCCACCCCTCCTCCTGCTCCCGCCTGCCTCCTGCAAGTGCACGCTCGCCAGTGGTCTGTTCCCGCGGCCGGGTTTGATGGCACGGCTATTTTCTTCCCAAACTGTTCAAAATGATGAACGAAGATGCAGCTCAGAAAAGCGACAGTGGAGAGAAGTTTAATGGCAGTAGTCAAAGAAGAAAAAGACCCAAGAAGGTGCATTGGAGGCTCCAGAACGTCTGTATATAAATGTGTGTGTGTGTGCTTGTGTGTGTGTGTGTGTGTATGTATACGCGCGCGCGTGTGCATGTGTGTGGGGTGTGTGATTGTGTATGTGCATGCCATTACAAGGGTGGGGAAACCGTGGGGGCTTTGGAGTAACTAGCTAAAGATAGTAGCAGTGCCAAACCTTGCTTTGGAAAGAGGCAGGTGCAAACGCCTGCTTTCTGGGATTCGGCATGAAGCTTGGGGTTCAGTATGGACCCGTGACTGGAGCGCGGTGAAGTGAGCATGGAATAAGGTGTGCTTATTCCTCCGATGGATGCTCTTTGGGTGTTCACTGGCTACAAGTCGTCTATTTATTTTTTCTTTGAATGACTGAATTTAAGATCCAGAGTCTTTGGGTAGCAAGGTGGCTTGGGAAGCACAGGGCAGATTTTTTTGGCCAGCTGTGTTTGCTGGGTGAGGATCTTGAGATGGCTAGACAGGGGATGTCTTTTTGGTCCCACCCTTAGTGTGTTCTCTCTAATGAAAAGACTGTTGTGACAGGAGCTGTAGCATTCCCAGCATGCCATTTCTTTGCTTTCTTAGATCTTCTAGAGATTCCTCTGTCATTAGCTTGATAGCTCTTTTAAAGATTAAGATAAACAGCTAAAGATATTACTGGCTGGGGGAGGGGCTGGGCACACAAAGCAGTGTGAAGGTTTTCTTACCCTGATACATCCCCACAGCCTTGATTTTCATGGAAAAGACACTGGTGTGTACGTGGTGTGTGTGTGTGTGGGGGGGTGGGAGCGTGGGGGGGGGAGGTTGCAAACTAGGCAGCCCCACCCAAAGCCAGCACTTCTTTATGGCCCGACTCCCTATGAACTGTAGCCTTGGCAGGCTCCTGAACCTCACCTCTAAAAGAGATGCTTTCCAGAGTAAATTCTCCTCAGATCCCTTCATGTCCTGGATAGAAAATATGGGCGGGGTATCCCACCGGATTCTCGAGGAAATGGTTTCTTCTTGATGGCTTTGGATTTTGAATGAGTAGATTACAAAAATAATAGTCAGTCATAAACAAATGAATATTTCTCATTTGGCTATTTTTTTTTTTTAGTTGGGTGTGCATGGAGTTTTCAAACTGTCACTCTGTAGTATAATAAATGTCTCCCAACACAAGTCTAAATAATTTGAAATCTCTGATATTTAAAAGAAGATACAGCTAACAAGAGAGTGGTACATTTGTTGTATAGTGTCATGTGGTCATGTAATCCCATAGAAACACACGTGCCCACACATGACAGTTTTTAATAATAGCATGAAGACAGTGATGGCTGATAAAAGGCAAATAGATAATTCAGGGAGGTATGAGCATAGAATCCTTAATCAGCTCAGGGGGTCTGGATTTCTTATCACTACAGGGTGTTTTTATGGAATATAAGCTGACTGAGGTGGGAGTTATAGGTCTGCTGTACCTCAAGGTATCCCTTCAAGATTTCCCCCAGGCTTTCTCTGAAGTCTCTGCTCTGTAAGCAGTGTCCTCAGGATTGCTAATGGTGCGGGAGACACATCTCAAGGAAATTATAAGCTCTTAAATCCACAGGACCAAAGCCCTCTCAAAGTATTACAGGACACTGAGACACTAAAACCTCCATGTAAAAAATATAATCAATATATATTTAATACATATACTTATATATAATTATATATTTACTTATATATTTATAATATAAATATATGTATTTAGGTTTTATTTTTCTCAGTTGATTTTAGGACTTTATTTTTTTCCCAAATTTATAGCTAAAGTAGAACAATTAGTAGCAAGTTTTGAATATATATGTGTGTGTGTGTGCATGCACTGGGACACTGTGAATTATTGAATGTTGAAAGCCATTTCACCTAGAAAGAATCACTCTTGAAAACATACTTATTACATGGTAGAGAGGCCATGCATGCACACACCCTCATATAGCTGATGAAAGTGGGTTGAATCTCAGTGCCACCCATTCCATTGGGAGCATACATCAGTACTCATCTGTGAAAAAGAGGGTAATTGTACACATGCTTGCTTATCTTGTGAGGATGCAAAATACACTACAAAATTGTTTGGATGCTATTAACACATAGTTGATAACATTTTGTGTTTTTCCTGTTTTCTTAATGGGTGTTTACTGTAGTAAGCCTTTCAGAAGAAATGTCTGTTACGCTTTTAAAAGAAGTAGAGCTGGGCAGTGGTGGTGCACACCTTTAATCCCAGCACTTGGGAGGCACAGACAGGCGAATTTCTGAGTTTGAGACCAGCCTGGTCTACAGAGTGAGTTCCAGGACAGCCAGGGCTACACAGAGAAATCCTGTCTCGAAAAACAAGAACAATAAAAAAAAACAAAAAACAAACAAACAAACAAAAAACCAAAAACAAAGCAGAAGAAGAAGAAGAAGAAGAAGAGGAAGAGGAAGAGGAAGAGGAAGAGGAAGAGGAAGAGGAAGAGGAAGAAATGACAAAATGTAACATTAGTGTTTAAAGGCTCGCAGTCTTCAGAACACTGAAAGTTATATACTCTAATTTGAAATTAAGAAGTATATCCTATACCAACCATTGAGATGTATATGAATGCATGATGGAGCTGGTTATTGTTTCATATCATTTTGCACTGCATGTTACAAGTTTCTCCCTCCTTCACTCCTCCTTCTCTTTCTCTTTTTTATTTTTTCAATTTACTTATTTATTTACTTTACAACCCAATATCAGCTCTTCCTCTTCTCCTAGTACCCACTAGTACTTACTATCACGCAAGTCCTCCCCCATTCCATCTTTTCCTTTTCTTTTGAGAAGGGAAGCTCCCCTCTGGGTGTCTCTTCCCACAACACACACACACACACACACACACACACACACACACACACACACACACGCACACATCAAGTCTTTGAGGGACTAGGTACACCCTCTACCACTGAGGCCGGACAAGGCTGTCCATTTGGAGCACAGGATCCACAGGCATGCAAACAACAGGCTCAGGGACAGCCCCTGGTCCAGATGCTGGGGGACCCACATGAAGACCAAGCTGCTCATCTGCTACACATGTGCAGGGGGTCTACCTAGGTCCAGCCCATGCTTGCTCTGTGGTTGGTGCTTTAGTCTCTGGGAGCTCCCAAGGCTCCAGGTTAGTTGACTCTGTTGGTCTGGTGGTCTTTTTGTGGAGTCCCTGTCTCTTTGGTTCCTCAGTCCCTTTTCCAACTCTTTCTTTAAGTCTTTGTGTGTGTGTGTATGTGTGTGTGTGTGTGTGTGTGTGTGTGTATGTGTGCTCACGCATGCACATATATGCAAATAGGGAGTCTAGAGAAGAACCTGTAGTGTTCTTAGGAAGAACTTCTTTTAGAGCATCTTTCATTAACCTAATGCTTCTTAAAGAGGCTAGACTAACTGATCAGTAATCCCCAGGCAACTCCTACCTATGCCTCCCCAGTTCTGGGATTACAAGCACACTAGTTCACAATTATAAAAGTCTGTGGTATTTTCCTCTGGGGATTGAACGCAGGTCCTTGTGTTTGCAGGGCAGCATGTTACTGACTGATTCATACCCATCTCCCCAGCCTGTTTTTCTTCCTGTGGCAGTAACAACTGGGCCTTATGTGTTCTAGGAAAGTTCTCTACCACTGGATAGCATCCTTTTCAATTTTCACATATGAAAACTAGACCATTAAATGGTCTTTGGGTAGAAACAACAACCAAGGAGTAAACATCTGGAAAGGACATTGAAGCTGAGAATAGCAAGAGTTGAAGCAGAGGCATTGCCAGGCCCTCTTACTCAACTGTGAGTTTCTGCTAGAAGTTCACCGTGATCCGGCGGGGAATTCTGAGTATCCAGGATAATCAATTACCAGCTTGCCTTGGCCCAGGTGGAGAGCCATGTCCTCAGGTGGAGATCCATCTCCTCATCAAGTTCCTTGTAAACAAGCCTCTGCTTCAGTAAATGAAGAACAGATGAGTCATGACTTCTCTATGTCATGGAAGTGGTTTTGAGAAAAAGGGTTGGAGGGTCTTTGGGCACAAGGTCTATAGTGTTAGAAAAGAGGTTCAAGGGCTATTTTTTGTTTGGTTTGTTTTTATTTATTTATTTTTTTTTACTAGTAGAGTTTTGGTGAGTACTTTAAAGACAGACATGTCTTTAGGGAATATAACCTGTTGTGCTTCAGGAATTGAGTTTGTTAGTCTTACCCACGCAATGACCACTAGGAATTCATAAAACTGCCATAGTTTTGACACACTGCAGTGAGCAGGAAGATACACAAGACAGGGCCAGTGGACCACCTCAGTAAGAGGTACCCAGGGGGCTCATAGAATAAGGATGGCTCTTGTTGACAGGATTTGAAATAAAAAAAAGATTGCCAGAGAGTAGGGGTTCGATTTCTGGGTGGCATACTGTCAGAAAGAAGGTACAATTCAGAGTTACTAAAGCCATGATTGGCAAAGACATAGCCATCTCTCATTTATCATAAGAGGGGGTGTTCGGTATTTTGTTGCCATGGACTATGTCTGTGCTTTGTCTGTATTAGGACACGATAAGGGTAGGTGCTGTTTCTGTCTTTCTCCTGGCACGAAGTGACCTTGGGAGATGTTGATGTGGCTGGAATTGCCCTGGTTCAGCAGGAAGGCCAGCTGTTGGAAGTTAGTGGCTTCTATTTTCTTTTTCAAATTTCAACACAAAGACACTTTTGCTCAGAGATAGATACATTTATTACTGAATGTTCTTTAGATCCACGTAAAACAAGTCATGACTAGTAATGTTGCTAACATTTCAAAGAACCGTTTTCTTAAGACACAATTATTTCACACAAAACAAGTATTAACCCAGGCACAGAACTGAGGTTGATGTTCCAGGGTAATATGGGGAGAAAAGGCAGGTGCTTATGCCGACTCTGGACTAGATTCTGGGGCAAAGAAGAAACATTAGGAGCTATGGAAGAGTATAGGAAAGTTTTAAGCCCAGTCTAAATCCTAGGTGAGCCCACAGAAACTTCTTATTCCACAAAGTTATCTTGGCTGATTGCATTAAAGCAACCTAGAAGCATGTTATCATCCAGCTCAATTAGAGTTCCAACTTTGTGCCAATAAAATGGCAGTAACTTTGCCCTAGAATAGACTGAAGCAGGCTTACATAATTTATGAGTGAAAATGGAAATGGCCAAGCATCAGTCACATGTGACAGTCACCTAGGACCTCTAGGCTTGGTGACTTGTTCCAAGACAAGTAAACAAATAAGGGACTTCATAACTACTTTTGTCATTTGGGGAAATGTCTATGTACAGATGAAAATAAAGGGGTGAGGAGACGGCTCAGCAAGTGAGAGTGCTGGCTGCTCTTCCAGAGGACCTGGGTTCAATTCCCAGAACCCACATGGCAGCTCACACTCATCTGTAGCTCCAATTCCAGGGGATCTGGCACTTCACAGACACACATGCAGAGAAAACACCAGTGCACATAAAATAAAAATAAATAAATCTTGAAAAATAAAATAAAAGCATTGTTGTTTTTAACAAGGTAGCGGGATGAAATATTTTTGTAAGATACCCTATATTCACTTAAGGTGATTTGATACTGAATATTGGAATATTCACAAATCTTGTGACTTTTTCATTATGTATGCATTTAAAATAGTTTTAACATTTATTTTCTGTGTTTGGATAGAGGCACATGTGCCACAGGGCACACGTAGAGATCAGAGGATACATTGTGAGGGTCATTTCTCTCTTTCCACTGTGTGGATTTGGGGATGGAACTCAGGTCTTCTCTTTACTTGCTATTGCCTAACTAGAGCAGTGACAGATGTCACCAGATGTGTGACTGAAGTGTTAAAACAGATTTGTGAGTGAGGAACACACCAAAGGCCTTATTTTTACAGCAGTCACACAGTCCATGGCTTGATGAAGTCTGATAGCTGATCCAGCATTTGAACGGTCATATATGCTCACATGGTCAAATTGGTTCTGAATTAAAGTTGGCATCTTACAAGTTCAATCAGATGTGGAGAGGTTTTCATGCATAATTTGTCCTGAGTAATATCTCCATTTCTTCAGTTTTCCAAATAACTTAGAAATTGACCTTTCATTAGAACATCAATTTATAAGACAAAATGGTCTACGTTGCCTGAAGACAGCAATTCTCTTTACTGAAGGTATTTAAAATGACCATCTGTCAGGGATGCTGGAATTTTTATTGGATGGCAAAATTCCTTCTAGCTTGTCTTCTGTGGATTTTCTGTATCTTTCCTTTATCTAGTCGTCTTGATGAGTCTTTGCATTGGTGATTTTATGATTTGGTAATAATTTACCTTATAATATCCTGACGAGAGTAGTGGGTTTCAAGGTATCTTTTGCTCACCAGAACTACCAGGACTGCCTGGTCACTGCCAGAAGTATTGGTTTCTTTGAATCCACTTCAAATCTGCTATATCAGAACATCTGAGGACTTTTAGCAGGCTCCCGTCTCTTATCTTGTTCAAGTTTAGTCTTTACCTTTGAGTGGTCAGTGGGGACTATCTTTTATCATAAGAACTCTTTAACTGAGCATGGTGGTACCTGTCTGCAATAGAGACACGAGTATTCACAGTTCGAGGCCAGCCTTGGCTAACATAGCACTGAAGGTCAACTGTGTCAAGACAATCAGAACAAAATAAAATCAATTCGTTAACATTCAGAAAGTAGAGGAGAGCCGAGTCTCTGGTTAGAATTGACACATTGCAATTCCCTGGCTCTCACAGTCAGCCTTTCATTGACACAAGTAAATGGAAGCCATTTTTATTTTCTTCTTCTGTCAGAATCCTAGGATTGCTTTACATTTGCTCTTATGAATCTGTCCTGTTTAACCATTGGCATATTTGGAGCAGTTTTGGAAATCAGGTTGATCTAAACTGCTCTTCTCTCTCTCTCTCTTTCTCTCTCTCAAATCTGAGGGGTAAAGTATTAATCATTAGAGATAATTTTTTTTTTTTTTTAGTTTTAGTACTGGAGTTGAAACCCAGGGTCTTATGTATATGAAACAAGCTGTTTACCAGTAATCTGCAAACCAGATCTCGGTGTCTTCTGATTTTACTTTATTTTTTAAACAGTGTCTCACTAGATATCTTTGACTGGCTTGAATTTGCTATGTAGAGTAATCTGGCCTTGAACTCACAGAAAACTGCCTACCTTTGCCTCCAAGTGATGGACTTACAGGCCTATGCTATCAAGCCTAGCTTTCTAGACCTGTTTTGTTTTGTTTTTCTTCATTTGTCTTGTTGTTTGTTTAATTTTGGTTTTTCCAGATAGAGGTTTTTTTTTTTTGTTTTGTTTTTTTCTATGAATTCCTGGCTGTCTTGGAACTTGTACCATAGAGCTGTCTGCCTCTGCCTCTGCCTCTGCCCCTGCCTCTTTAGTGCTGAGATTACAGGTGTATACCACCACTGCCTGACATAGATCTGTGTTTGGATTCATGTTTTTCTTTGAACTCACACACATTATTGACTTCTATGTATTAATTTGTGTTTGTAGTCATTAAGACGAAGACTGTGATTTCTTGCATTTGCTTAATGAGCTTCAGCTTTCAAGAATCAGTCTGTTCTAATCAGTTTAATGCAGGTGTTCTTCCTCCTGAGTTAAAAAGCTGCCTTGATGTAATAATACAATATTGACTTGCTGGGTGTGTCTCACTGTGATAGGTGCCATGGGCCAATGGGCTGAAAGTCAAGGTAGGTAGGTACCTCCATGGAATTTACAATCCAAGTGGATAGTGTAATGAGCAATCCAGAGAAATATTACAGTGCCACATCATATCACAAGGGCTATGACTGGTAGGATAAGGATTTGGTTGTGCAGTGTCAACTTACAGAATTCTGCCAGACTCTATGGAATTCTGCAGAACAAGAGGTCAGAGTGAGCTTGTTAAAATGGTAACCCCATGGAGGGGCCACAGTGCCGAGCCCTGGATTTTGCAAACACTTGAGTTTGAAGAACTTGAACATACACATACTTTTCAGCCACACGATTCCCAGGCCGCATTAGAAGTTAGGAAACTGTGAAGAGAGATACCACGGTATAGAGACCTAAAAACTGGAGATGAACCGTCACATGGGTGGGTGCATCCCTGTTCCCACTTAGGTGTCTGTGTGCTTTGAGCTCTCCTCAGCTCCAGGCTTCCAATTCAGAATCCTGTTTGTCGGTGAAACTTCCTCTGTGTTCTCCTAAAGTACTCGTCAGTCATTTCACTTCCGATATTTTCCCTTTTATATGTTTATGGTTGTAAACTTCTTGTGCAATTAGTAGTAAATTCCAGCTAATCAATCTTCAGATGAACCAGGCTTTATGGATGCTTTTAAAAGTTATTCTCCCTTCAAGTAGCCTGCTGCTGGGCAAAACGGGCGTGGCAATCCAGGAGGCAACCATCAGGAATGCACATATAAGACTTTGATTATCATTTGCATGTGCTATCATAATGTATTATTTAAACTTTATTGGTAGCAACGTAACTTTGTGGCAGAAAATTGAGTTCTTCCTGAGTCTCTTGTTGGAAATTTCTTATCTTTGATTGAGAAATATATGACTCGTTTCTCTTCTCCAGTTCCTGGTCTAGGCTATGGCTCTCATATTCTTCTTGGTCTGTCTTTGATGAAGGGCAGAGAGACTCCTATCCAATCATTATTGCCTGTGGCTGTTTTTCACTCTTTGCTCTACACCTCTAAGGAGGAACAATCTAAGGAGACTGAGAGGAAGATATTTTAGAAGTTGAAAGACCCAGAGCCAAGGTGTAGGGCCTGTCTTGATATTGAGAGTTTGAAGAAATCCAAAATAATTTGTGTATCATCCTGGGATGTTTTGACCAGTGCTGTGGCCAATAGTGTAACCATTCACCATAATGGTTCATCTTCTGCTCAGTTTTGGTAAGTGTTTCTGTGTGGCAGTTTAAGCCAGTTTAAATGGCAGTGTTCCAATAATTTTATTAAATTCATTTTAATGGACACATGAAAAAAGTATACATATTAGTGACATATACTGTGTACATATTATGTGGTATCCAGATGTTTGTCTCATTAAACGTTATTTTTGTTCTATTGCTTTTGTTGTTGTTGTTTGAGACAGGGTCTTACTATGTCACCCAGGTTGGCCTGGAACTCACTACATGGATCAGGCTGGCCTTGAACCAATAGTTGGGGCTAGAAGTAGGAGTCGCCGTGTCTACCTGTCAGCAGCAGAGAACAGCTGACCAAAGTGAGAAAATGCAGAAAAGTGCTAGGCATTGGCATCGCCTAACTTCAGCATCAAAACAAGCATCTTAAAATGGTTGTTTTAGTGGCACAGCTTTGCTTGTTAAGACTATGCCCCAACCACTCATTTCCTAAATATCAGAAAGAATTCTGCTATTTTTGGAAGGTACATAGGAAGAATCGAAAGATTAATGTAATTAAAGAAACATGGAGGTCCTGCATTGCTTTATACTTGGAAAAATTATGTTTTGCTCAACAAACTGAGCCACTTAATGATAAAAATTATTGGAACACTACTTTATAATGACAGTAGATAATATACATTTATATGTAGACTGAGTTCAACATAGACTAGTTTGGCCTTGTATTATCTTCACAGTATTATCATCAAGAGTAGTAATTATCTTTGTCATATTTTATTAGGAAGGAGGGTTATTTGTTTTTCTTTGGTTGAGAAAGTGTCCCATCATTTACCTAGTCCTGTCTCAGATTGCAATCCCCATGCCCCATCACGCACAGCCATTATCCTCATACAGAGAGAAGACTGGTATGGAGATGGAGTAAAAACAATATTCCCTGTTTGACCCCACAAATATACTAAATGGTGAAACATGCTGTGAGTCCTGGTCAAACTGACGACTCTGCAATCTCCCACCCTGTCCTATATATGAACATGACAAAGTGTCATACGACTGAGGTCAAATAAAGTGTGCCAGACGGGCTTTCTTTTATGTTGGCAACTCATCTCGTTACTATGTTACTGCGGTTTGGATGAGCTAAATGTCCCTGAGATTCTCAGGCCTCTGAATCACTGGTGTGAGTAGGTTTAGGAGATGTGACCTTGCAGGAGGAAGGATCTCACTGTGTGGGCTTTGAGGATTGAGAAGCTTTGCACTGTTTTCAGTGTGGTCTCTCTGCTTCCGGATTGCTGTTCAAGGTGTAAGTTCTTTGTTCTGAGATTCCAGCTGCTGCCACATGTCCCCACCTGGAACCATAAGCCTAAATAAACCTTTCCTTTTATAATTCACTTTGATCATGATGTTTTATCACAGCAATAGGAAAGTAAGTAAGATATGCCTTTTCTGATTGGCCAGTGAATTTAAAAAGTTATTGAAAAACCAAACCAAACCAGCACAAAACAAAACACCTCTTTCCAAATACCATTCAAAGCATAAATCCAGGTGGGAAAATATTTTTTATGTAATTACTGACTGCAACCATGAAGGTTTTTGGAATATGGAAATTAGATCTGAGTCCCCACTTTCTGAAGTGAAACTCTGGAGAATGAAGCTTTATAATTTGATATTTCCATCTGCACTTCAACGATCTCCAAAAAGTGCCTGGCAATCTCAACACAGCCTGGCTGGTATAAGGGTGAATTTGTTACTGAGTCCACGTTGCTTGTCCTAATTCAAAAGGTCAGCAATCTATCATGTGCTCTGTAATCTCATTACACATCAAAAATCTCTTTCCAGTTGTTAAGAAATAAGTGGGACTGACTGGCTTATCACATGGGGTATTCAGTCATTTGTGTGCTGGGCTATGGAGGAGCCAGGATTCTAAACTTTTTTTGAGTGGATAGGAGGCCTTTGTGATCTTAAATGCTTTCCATGATTGACTTCTGAGTGCATTCTCTGACTACAGTGTCAGGTTGTGCATGGTTTCTCAGAAAATCTCGATCAGATTAAGAAGTACTAGATCATGGGCCATCACACACACCACAGTGAAGTTTTTCCCCTTTATTGCTTTTTGTAAGTCATAGGTTTAAAATAATTTTGATTGTTTCTGTCTTATGAGACAAGGTAGCACCATATCCCTGGATGGCCTGACTCACTCTGTAGTCTAGGCAATCCTCCTGCCTCCACCTCTCCAGTGCTGAGGCTACAGCTGTGTACTACCCCTTTAGGTTTCTATGGTGGTGAGGATTGAACCTAGGCCATCCAATGTCCTGGACAATTATTTTACCAGGTGAGCTGTGTTCTCAACACCTCATATAACCTTTGTCTTTTCTGACTGTCCAGCTTTGTAGTTTGCTGTATCACTACTTACTGTTCCCTTCCAGTACACTTTTGGAAGCTATTTTTCATAACACATAGAAGAACCATGTCTAGGTAGATACTTTATGCTTCATACATTGAAGAAATGAGCTATCATGAATAGTTCAATACCCTGAGGATACACAATTTGACATAACCCTTTTAGAACTGTATGTGTTAGCATGCCTATGTGCGTGCATCACGCTGTAGACTAAGCTGAAGGTTTTGCATAGGCTAGGCAATGGTGAGAGTTTTGATAGAGACATTTCTATCATGGGGATGATCAATACTGAAGCACCCATGGCTAACTCTTTCAATACACACTTAGTACTCATAGAATGTGAGACTGAGCCCACACAACTGTTCAGTTGTCCGGTAAACGCTCATTTGTTTTCTGTCCGATGATAATTACAAGTCTGTGTGGCTATGGCATTTAATACTTGGATGAATAGTTTGCCTTTTCTGTTTCCAAATCTGATTATTTACTCTAGCTTACTCTTGTATCTGTTGACCCTAAGATGATCTCGAGGAATCACTGCGCTAAAACCAATTTAGACGACAGAAGAAAACGCCAGTGTGGTTCCTGACCCAAAGTTCTGGTTCTTATTTCCTTATCTAATGCTGTGCTCGGATGGTACCAAACAGTGACAGAGAGACCATCGGTTTTGTACTGTGTTCGGAATGAAAGCAGTTGGTTATAACTTAGTAAACCTCTCATGCCTGCGGCCAACGCGATCCATAAAAAACATTGATAACAATCATTATTAAAATAAGATTCTTGGAAAGGCAGAGTTGCCCATTGCTTTCTCAGAGAACATGTCATGTTTATGGAGTTCGCCCTCTTCCTGTTGTCCGCCAGAGTTGTACTTCTTTAAGGATGTTTTAGAACAGATGTTTTCTGTCTTAAATATAATTGCTTCTTGTATAAGTCATAGAAGATTTGCTGTGTAGCCATACTCTTAGTTCAGAAACCAAATAAATGAGCAAACAGTATGGATCCATGGCATCAGCAACAGGTTCTTTTCAATGGCTTGAAGTTGTAGCTGGTTCTTTTTCTTTTTTATACTTAATTTTAAAAACACTTGAAAATGAACAGTGAAGGTAGAACCTGAGGAGCTGAATTATGGAGGATGGAATTTTGTCTCATATATATATGTTTTTTATTATTTTTATTTGTTTGTTTTTTAGAGACAGGGTTTCTCTGTGTAGCCCTGACTGTCCTGGAACTCACTCTGTAGACCAGGCTGGCCTCGAACTCAGAAATCCTCCTGCCTCTGCCTCCCAAGTGCTGGGATTAAAGGCGTGCGCCACCACTGACCGGCTCCAGTATATTTTTAATAACAAAACTGAATTTAGTATGAATATAGAAGGGAAGCTGCATAGTTGATACCATGGTAGTTGTATTAGACTGTATGGAAGTTTCTGCTCTGTTTAACCCAGGCTGCTTCAGATTGACTCTGTAGCCAAGGCTGTCCCTGAGCTCCAAATGTCGGGGCTATAGACATGCTCCACCACACAGTGTGTCCTTGATCATTTTCACTCAACATATTTTGATTTGTTTAGATGACAGTGTGAAGATGCCCTAATGTTTTGTGTCATCTGGTACCTTAAATGTCATAGAAACGTCACCATTCAGCTGACTTTACAGTATTGCCTTTTTGTTTGGGAATAAATTAAAGCATCAGACTTGTGTTCGCTCTTACCATAAAAACAAAAGGACCGGTTTCCTTAGCCACAGATACAAAGATTTATCTCTCACTGAAAGTCACTGTCGAAGATTTCAGTGGGAGGGTCTAGTTTAATTGCTGAGTTGCTCAGATATATATCCCTTATAGGGAAAGTTTGCTTCTGTGGTTTTAAAAAATTTGTCACAGTCTAAGTACATTTTGCCTCTGGTCTAACAGTGGAAAAGGCCTTTTTTTCTTCTAGCCCTCATGGTCCCTTTGGTCCCCAAGGAATTTTCTTTGTGATTTGTCATGGAGATGGGCTTTTGTCTCTACCTTAATCTCATTTTCCATATGCAGCTGCTGATTGTTCTGGGATCACACACGAAACAGCAGGTGGTGCCAGTTGGGGCTCAGCCAGTTTAAGGAAGAGGAGTGAGCTACTGAGCCTAAAGCCACCTTCTTGTTTTAAACTTGACAGAAATGCCTCTCCTTTCCACCTGCCAATTTATCCACCTCATTGTAAACTCAATCTGTGGTGTCTTGCCCCAGAGTACTGTCTCTGCTCCTTAGAGAAAATCTGAACTATTATGCACAGTACCGATTCACCTGGCTTTCTGAGAAGTGGATTTTAACTCTGATTTTAAGATTATTTTTCCTTGAATGAGTTAAATTTCTCATGCATATGTAGAGCCCCTCACACATAAAAAGTTTGTTGCTGAAGTTGAAAAAACTGTAGCACCTCTCCAATTCTAGGGGAACACATATCACCCATCCCCTGTGTGTAACAAAGGAAATGATATTTGTCTTATTACAAAAACCAATGTACATGTGAATACATTGTTTTGTGTTTTGTGTGTGTGTGTGTGTGTTGTGCAAAAGTATGCACACAAAAGTGGTTGTAATATTTGATTCATACTGGTTCTCTTCGAGAGCATGCACCTTCTGAGCTGGATGTAGTCTGGAACCTTGAGATTCAGTTACCTTATTTTATGTGAGAAAACTGAGGTCCAGAAAAGTCAAGCGCCTTGGTTCAAATGATGTAAGGGGGCAGCAGCAGCCATGGGCTGGGTGCTCTTGGCATCCGATCCCTAAACCCAACAGTAATCTTATTGCTTAGTGATCCTCACAAAGGGCAATCAAAGCTTGGCAGTGACAAAGAAGATGAAAGTGACAGTTTCCAGAAATGCAGTTTCAGAAATGCTCTGGTCAGGGCAGGGGGACACCACAGAGGTCACTTCGAGAGGACAAGCCATTTCTCTAGCACATAGGTTTGCACTGAGCTCTCCTGGGCGAGCCCACCCCACTAAACCTCACTCCTCAATGTTCCTTTGATTGTTTCTGAAGACCTTGTCATACAGGTGCTCCCAAATCAAAGGTCTCCGTTCAGCTGTCACATGTGGGAGGAGTACTGCTTTCTGGGCTATTGTTCAGGTGTATATGTTATACCTTAAGACTTTATAAAGAACTATACAATAAACCAAAAATATACTTGAAGTAAAAGTGTTTTGATGTAGTATTTTGATACAGCTATTTTGAATGATTAATACCTAATTCATTAAAGGCACTTGGTTTTAACTTAACTGTGTGTAGTTGCATGCTCAGCTCTTTCTACTTTCATTGAGGTGTCTCAGGAACACCACACACAACTATGCCTCCTGCAGGCTTTTCATGTTAACTTCAGGGGCCGTCGCACTGATTGTGAAGCCTTGAAGTTTAGCTACTATGATTCTATTCTTAGGAAAGGTTTGTGGTTACTAGCAAGGTATCTGTATCCTTTGTACATCCATGGGCTCTTCTCCTAGCATGTTTCATCTCAAGGGCTCAATATTTTCTTGTCTGGCCAAATATAAACCATCAAAGGGAGAGAGATCTATTTGTGACTTCAGGAAGTTTCTGGAGGATGGCAAACACATCAGTAGGTGATTGATGAATTGGATGGTGACTAGAGCATTGGAAAGGAGAAGGGAAGAGGCTAGGGGACAGCTCAAGCTACAGTGATGCGATGGTGAGAGAGAAGTGAGGCATCTCATGAGAGAAGCCTAAGGGCAGAGGGCTCAGTATGATCTGTATTCCAGGAAGAGAGAAGAGACACACTGAGCACAGAAGGGTGTACCAGGTAGAGCTTGGACTCAGTATCATGGATGACGTTTGGAACTTTGGACAAGTAACCAAGCTTCTGTGCCTTAGTTTCCTCATCTATAAAAATGGAGAATAATATATGACCCCCAAGAAGGTTTCTGTGAGAAATAAGTAAACAAGTGTCAAATGCTTAGAATAGGCTTCTTTCACCATAGTGTGCTCTAGGTAAATGCTCCATTGTTAGATTATAGATGGGACATGAACAGGATTGGTGAGAAGTAGGGCTGGGGACAGGAGTAGGCTTGCTGTACTTCATGTCCATGTGTTTGGACTTTATGTTATGTGGCTGAAGAAGGGACTTCAAAAGAAGTGGAGTGACATGACCAGATTTCTCTTGAGAAACTTCAGAGAACAGGAAAGTCTTCAGGCAGATTTTCCTAGAGACTCTCAGTATTGAGAGACATGCAGTGGGAATGAACTATGAGCAGAAAGGGCCAAGGTAAAAATTTCAAATTATATCACTGAGCGAGAGTGAGAGGAAGAGTAGGGAAGGCAAGAGTCAAAGAGGACCCCTAGGTGTCAGCCTCAGTGGACTGGTGGCTGGTGACTGGTGGCTGGTGGCTGGTGGCACTAGTAATGGGCAAAACTAATGATAAAGCAGGAACCGGCACAGAGGAGAAGACAATCAATTTGATTCTTATGTTTTAGGCTCCCCCAAAGGAACAACAGGCGTTTTAAGTGTGATACATGAGGGAAAGGTCATGACAGACATAATTAGAAGTCATCGGCTTTATGAGCTTGGAACCATGAAAAGTAATGACACGCCCCCTTGTGATGACGGAGTAAGAAGATAGTGAACTTATGGAAAAACTGGCAATCGTGCCTGGGTATTGTTCACACCCTGATATGGTCTTGGAGATGCCTCAAAACCAGTCTTAGAGTGTAGTACTTCTCCTACATTGCACTTATTTAATGGTGGTCACCCCAAGAGTGAACCTGAAACTGTCTGGCCCCCTGAGACTCCACTTGGGTAGCATGGCCAATGTGAAAAGAGCCAGGAATGTTTCTCTCTGCCTTCGTGAACAGCACTTGCCCTCTTGTCTGTTCTGGTGGTGTAACTTGTATTGCTGGAGCTGTTTGGTAATTCCAGCAATGTTCTACACAGATGACAATGAATCTAGTCATGTGGTTCCTGGGATGATTTGAGCACCCAGCAAAGAAAACCTATCACTCCACCATATAACAGTCCTGAGTGTTGGAAAGATGTGTGACTCAGATACATCTCAGGAACAAATCACAATTGCCTTGAGTAGTGACTAGAAGTCTTGAAATTTGCTTTGCTTATAATGTGTGTAGGTCTCCTACATGAAAATTTGCAAAGAAACACAAAATTGAGGTGATTTGCTTTGTTTATATTGGACGTATTATTTTTACATGATAATGTAAATTGTGAGAATATTGACTTAAAAAGTAATTTGCAGGGGCTGGAGAGATGGCTCCATGGTTAAAAGTACTGTCTAC
Source organism: Rhabdomys pumilio (assembly GCA_030674055.1). Taxonomy (NCBI): domain Eukaryota; kingdom Metazoa; phylum Chordata; class Mammalia; order Rodentia; family Muridae; genus Rhabdomys; species Rhabdomys pumilio. Next base: position 29,945,753 of record JANHMN010000001.1, read on the forward strand.
TCTTCCAGAGGTCCTGAGTTCAATTTCTAGCAACCACACAGTGACTCACAACCATCTATAATGGGATATGATGCCCCCTTCTGGCACACAGTATATGCAGACAGAGCACACAGACATAAAATAAATAAATAAATAAATAAATAAATCTTTTTTTAAAAAAAGTAATTTGCACGTTGGAGACTTCTAGAGATTTTAAGTGCATGCTAACCTTGTTTTCTACTATCTAGTAGGTTTTGGATAGTACACAAACTCACAACCCATTAAAAACTTAGAAACTATGCTAGGCATAGTCGTTCATACCTAGAATGCCAGGACTTGTAAGACTGAGGCAGGAGGATTGCTGACAATTTAAGGCCAGCCTCAGTTACACATAGTTTGTTCTAGGTCAGCTTGGGCTACAGTGTGAGACCTGGTCTCAAAAGCAAACAAGTAACTCAAACAATGAAAGACATAGATAAAAATGAATATTAGTAACAATACATAAAACCATTTTAGTAGGTCCTTAGTAAGTTGTCTAGTGGAGCACGTCGATGTCTAGATTTCACATAGAAGTTTTTTGTTTGTTTGCTTTTGTTTTTCAAGACAGGTTTTCTCTGTCTTGAAAAAAGTTTTAGGCTGTCCTAGAACTTTCTTTATTGACCAGGCTGGGCTTGAACTCATAGATCTGCCTGTCTTTGCCTCCTGGGCAAAATTCTGGAATTAAAGGTGTGTACCACCACACTCAGGCTCAGCTCTAGATAGAATTTTATATCACATAAAGAACACGATTAGAAATAAGTTATGAGATTGTATATTTATATATAGCTAAATTATACATTTATATATAGTTAAAAGAAAGAGAAATATAGACAATAAGATAATAAGTTGGTATTTGATTACATTTTTATTTCATTATTGTGTGGTAAGGAAGAGGCAGACACGTACCACAGTATGCCTGTGGAGGTAGAAGACAGTTCTGTGAAGTCATCTCTCTCCTTCCATCTTAATGTGGGTTCTGGGGTTGAGCACAGATTGTCAGACTGGGCAGCGATTGCCTTTACCCCCTGAGCCATCTCTCCAGCTCAAGTCACGGCTTTAGAATTAGAGAAACAGAAAAGTAAAAGTCAAGCAAGAGACAACAGACCGAGCAGCTGCAGGAAGCTGGAAAAGAGGGTAAGAGAGCCCTGGAAGTAAGAAGCAAGGCTAAGAGCAAACTGTAAAACAAGGGAAAGGTGGTGGCTGGACCAGGGAAGCCTGAGGGGGAAAGTCAAGGTCAAGGAGAAATAAAGAAAGGAACGTTTATGCCCTAATTAGCCAGCAATTTGTTATAAAACAGCCTTGCCACCTGGAGAGCAGAATTTAACAATTTCTTTTTGGCATAAACCATCAAGTCAGCCAAATTAGAGCAGGCTGCCAGCCAGATATCCAGCTCAGGCTGCAGTGGTCATTAGGTATTGGAGTGAGAAGAGAACATGTTCTCAGAAAGAAAGGCATAGTAAGGGGAGGATCCACTGTAAGCTTACGAGCGGTAGATATTGTGAGCTTTGTTTTGTTTGTTTGTTTGAGACTGGTCTCTATGTAGCCCAGGCTAGCCTCAAACTCTAGTGTCACCCTCCTTACTGCTGAGGTTACAGGCAATTGTCGTCATGTCTGGTACAAAAAATAAAAATGGAAAAAAAATATTGTTTTCAGACAAGGTCTCATGTAGCTCAGGCTGGCCTCAAACTCACTGTGTAGCCAAAGATAACCTTGAACTTTGGATCTACCTGCTTCTACCTCCAGATGATTAGGACTATAGTTATCTGACACCAGGTCCAGTTGGTGTAGGGCTGAAGCAGAGCCCTGTGGTTTCATCTGTGCTAAGCAAGCACTCTGAAACAGTCTTTTAAAAGTAATAAATCCATTTGGCCTTTGGCTTAGCTCTATGTTATCTTAACCCGAGTTCTCCGCTGGAAAGTCCTGTTTCTTTTTAACTGTGGGATTCAGGAGAGGCCCTGCTGTTCTGGTCCTGAATCTCCAGTGGTGTGTCTAAGTTACCACTTACACCTTCCACACAATTGCTGTTCAGCCTTGCTCTCTGGCCTTTCCAAAAGACAGTGCCATTGGACAGTGTAGTTAGCTCATAGCCTGCTGCTGTTGAAGGTGTCCTTAGCTCTCTCTCAATTTCCTGGCTTAGGTTGATATTACCCTTGTTTCTGTTAACCCATGTTCCTTGGCCAGAACAAGTCTAATCCTGACCCCTGTTCAACCTGCCCCCCCTTTTTTTCCCATGTTCAGAAGCTTGATTCACAACATTGCAGTCTTGGCACCATTCGTAGGTCTTTTTCTGGACACTAGGTGAACGTTACAGGGAGATGACATGTTAACTAATCTCTGTGCCTCTCTGCTCTGACTACATCCCATGTTTCTCCAGTGGAGATGTTGCTTTTTGTTGTTGTTGTTGGTTTCTCTTAATCCTCATTGTGCTCTGCCCCTGCTGGAGGAAGCTGATAAGTTTTCCTTTGTACCTTACTGACATCTAGTCTTACAGTGCCCAGCATGGCAGTTCAGTAACCTGCAAGCCCTCCTTGGACAGGTCTGAGTGATGCTCTAAACTTAGGACTTCTTGGCCTCCTTTACTCAAGGACTACTCACATAAATGCATTGTTCCACCTTAAAATTCCTCCTGCCAGTTTTGATTAAATGTGGGGCGTCTTAGTTTCAATCTAAATAAAAACATAACTTTAATCTGGTTGTGGTCCAACTTGAAAGCAACACTGGATGGGAGACGCTATGTCTGTTTTGAAGTCAACCAGTGGAACATGGTTTCAACTCCCACACCATAGACTATATGACAACCCTGTCCAGCAACCCTATCCCTTGTGTAGCTTTCCTGACTTCACTTGATGCTTGCCGTTGAATTTACCGGCCTTTGAAAATCCCTAAACACTAATTTACGGTCTATGCCATTATAGCCCATTGGCCTGGTCTTTTCAGCTCCAAGAGATAAGCCCTATGAAACATTTTCTTAGTGTCTTGGTGAATCCCTACTACTCTCTATCACATTACATTTGGATGACAGTCACAGCAAGGAATAAAGGAGACTCTCACACTCCAGAAAGGTGATAAGCCTAGGATGTCAAGTTAGATTTACTTAGACTGAAGTAATAGGTTAGGTCCTCAGAACAAGCCTAGGTTCACTTTAAGACGAGATGACAACTAACCTGGAGTGCTAAACAATCCCTCCTCTACCGTGTTCTTGCCTACGACTTGATTGTCTGAACACAATCAGGACAGGGGGACAGAGCCCAATAGAAATACACGGTGTTCATGAACTCATCTCCACATAGCTCATGGCTATGTATCATGTGGACTGTTGCTTCCTCCCTAAATCAACTCGAAAATACTTTTTTCCCCTAAAGCCAGACTTTTTTCTTTAACAACCAGCATGCCCACCCTTTCTTTTTGTCCTAGTTAGCATTAATTGTCAACTTGATACAGTCTGGAATCATCTAAGAAGGAATCTTAATGGAATATTTGTCTTTGTCGGGTTATCTGTGGGCATGTCTCTGAGGGATTGTTTTGATTGTTTTGATTGGTGTAGGAGGGCTCAGCCTATGGGTAGGGTATCCTGGGCTGCATACAAAAGCTAGATAAGCATGAGCCAAAGAGTCAATCAGCAAGCAGCATTCCCCCACGGTTGCCCCTCTAGGTTCCTACCTTGATTTCCTGCTCCGACTTCTCTCTACGATGGATTGTAATCTGGAATCTTAAGATAAATACATTCTTTTCTGCCACAATTGCTTTTGGTCAGAGTGTTTTGTCACAGCAACAGAACGAAGCAGGAGCGTACCTACTGTCACACTCGATCCTATCAGAGCCATTGCCTCCCTTCATTGCTTACTAATAAATTAGTAGCTTACTCTTCTGACTGAGTTGCTAGCCGTCTTTTCCCCATGTTGAAGAAGAGCACCACTCTAAGGCCAGAGAGATTAGAGACAGGCAAGTACCCGGAGTTGACCTTTCAGAGTTAAGTACGCCTACCCACAGTTGTTTGTTTCCATTCCTGATTTTTGCTAATACAAGAATGGAGCTCTGGCTTCATGAGAACTCAAGGGTGACCTGGGATGACGAGGAATTGATAAAGCATGCCATTTGTGACAGTCTTTACATGCGGTGGTGCATAGTGCCAGTTGTCCACCTGACAGAACCTAGAATCATCTTGGGAGATGAGCCTCTGGGTCTGCTGGTAGGGGATTATGTTAATAAATGTGAGAAGACCCATCTTAATTGGGGGGGGGGGAGGTATCTCCTTGGTCCCAGACCCAGAGTAGTACAGGGCAGAGAAAGCAATCTCGAGGCAAGCAGGTATTCATACCTGTTTTCCAAATGTGATGGAGATGCAACTCGCTGCTGCTTCAAGCTCCTGTTGCTTTGATGTCACTGTCATGATGTGTCCTGAAATGAGAGCTAAGATAAATGCTTCCTTAGGTTGCTTCTGTCAGGGTATCTCATCACCACAGGAAAAGAAGCTAGGATGCACATTCAAGCTGGATCCCTTCCCAGGGTATCTCCAGCACAGAGGGATGAGTCAGAGACCCATACCAAGCAAACTAATGTTGTATTGGCATCGAGTGTCTGTGGAAGACTCTTCCAAATGAACTCTACAGCATCCCGATGCCAATCTGTTCTCAGCAGCTTCATCTTTGTGATCTCAAAATAAAGCGAGTGTTAGTCTCAGAGTTGGAGGGACACTGGGATTCTTTTCTTAGAGGTGAGGTGGGGGTTGGGATGTGGACGACAGAGGGAAACTCTGGGGCTCTTGGGCTCTAGCGGTACCTGTGATACTCAGCCAGAGTGTATGCCATTACCACTGCATCCCCAGTGCCTGAATTAAAGGCACATGCCACTATTGCCCAGTGCCTCTTACCACTCCCACCCCCCAGCAAGGCAATATCTGGTTGTGTATGTTGTTAGGAAGCCTTCTCATAGAAACAGACAGGAACTGAAGCAAGAAGGGGAAGAAGCAGCGGTCATCCAAGCCTTTCCTACAACAGCACATGGAAACACCCTTTTTCTGGTGCCCAGGCCTTCCATAGTCACTACGCTGGAAACTGTGACTGATTTTGTTTGACAATGGCAGAAAGTATGCCCCACCTCAGGTGCCAGCTGGTTATTTCCAGTACTTTAAAATTCCGTGAATAGTTTGTAGTATCTGTTCAGCTTGAGAAGAGCAAAAGTAGATTGGAGGCCATTATGGAAAGCCATAATTACCAAGGTCAGCGGAAGGCATAGGAGGTGGAGCATAAGCAGTTTCAATGGTCTGTGTTCCGCCATATGGAGTCAGGGATATGGAGAGAACTTCTATGCCTATGTATACATAGGTGACTATGAAGTTTAATACTCGGTTTGAAAAATTTGGAATATATTTCTGACACACGAGGGAGAAAATACACTTAGTTATGGAAGGTTCCACTAAACCTTCTGTTTGAGGGCTTACTGAGTGACCAGATGATGGCTAAGTCACCTTCAGGCTCTGTATCCCCTTACCTTTTGTTCTTAAATTTTCATCAGACAGTGAGTGTTTAAATATTTTAGTTTCTTTGTACTCCAGTTACAATTATTCATACAGCAATTTCTCAAGGGACAATGGCAATCATGTTTCATTGTCTAGATGCCTTTAAAAAATAAAGTGTTTCAAAAATACTTAGGCATTTTTGAATTGGCAATCTAAAAATATAAGAATATTTAATGTAGCAAGAATACATTTTTTTATATACTTTTTTTTGTCTAGGAAATAATGTTTTAGTAAAAGCCAGAGCATCTACATACTGTTACTCAGTAATTCCCTGTCTGGAGACAGGGAATTTGTCTAAAGGAAATAATAGAATTTGAATAGGATTTTATTTCAGTAAATGATTATTCCTTATTTTTATCAGTAGCAAACAGTTTGGTTCTACAAACTGAAGTGTCTGTTATGTGATTCATTGTTTTTCTCTTTCCAACATTTCTATTCATTCTTTGTCAAAATCTCTATTTCCTTGCAGGATTATGGGCAAACATGTATTTTGGGAGAGGGAAGTGAAGCCTGTTAGGATAAGAAAGTTTAAGCAGGAATAGCTTTTCCCATGTGAGAAATTAGGATACTAAAAAGTAAACTTTGACAATAATGACAACAGCTATATGAATATTATATAGAAACACAAAAAGTAACAATGGTGCCTGGTGGCTCATACCTCTGGTCTAAGCACTTGAAGGCTGAGACAGGAGAGTTGCCACAAGTTTAATGCCAGCCTTAAGATAAGAAGAAGAGTAAGATACTATTTCCAGAAAAAAAAAAAAAAAAAGCATAATAGTCATACCTGGGATATTGTAGGTGATTTAAAGTTTTTTGTTTGTGGCTTTCTATATGTCTCAATGCATAGATACTAGTTTTATAATTATGTAAAAAATTTAAAAGATCATTTTTTAAAATCTGAGTTATTTAAGAAGTCAATCGTAGAGCAAGTAGACAGACGAAACGAACTTTAACAGCCCTTCAGTTCTAAGGACCATCTGCCTATGGACCAGAATCCACCAGAAGAACTTAGATCCAGTTAGCAAGAGCAGGAAGAGAAAGTGCCTTTGTGAGTTCTTTGTACCTCTGTGAATATTTGCCCCTTAACTAAAAGAACTGGCGATTGGCTTCAAGCTGTCACCCAGGACAGCTACACTCTACTTTGCTTCTGTGAAAGTGTCGTTTCCATTTTACAACTGGCAATGTCCCCAAGCCAGCAGCTGGTCACCATGCTATTCCGCAGGATGATGGGCTGAGTCCAGTTTTCAAAGAGTAGGTCTTCTAGAATACATATGTGAATTATAAAGGCAAACATGCAAAGGGCCACCTCATATTGGCGCACTTGGAAAACTCAACTGACATCAGTATAGATCTTTAAAATAGGAATGGTAAGGAATTGAGCCAATTCTTTCCTGCAAAGAATGCAAGAACATGGTTTGTAAGCTAACACTGAAAAATATTATTGGTAGAGATGTCCACATCTCTCATGTGATCCCGTTTCAAGTGCATCACGGTGGATCTAAATAGGATTGGAGTTGGATGGCCCTGTGCTACCTATTATCACCATCAAATCGAGCCCGTCTGCAGGTGGCATATTGAGCTAACAAGCTGTGTTGCTATTGGCAGGAACAACACCTCCAGAAGGCAGAGCTGCTAGGGATTGTTCTTTTGGCAGATTTGGTGCTTCTGGTCAGTAGTGCCCCTGGTGTCTGGGGTAACCAGGCCAGGTAAAGCAGCATACCCTGTCAGGGGCATACACAGATAATGATTTTCCAGTTACAAAGCCTAACCCTCACAGAGTTAATTCTGTGCTTTTTTTTTAACCTTAAAAAGTTGATTAACTTTTTGAGGATAAACTCTATCTATCTATCTATCTATCTATCTATCTATCTATCTATCTATCTATCTATCTATCATCTATCTATCTATTTATGTCTACACAGAGAAATATCCAAGCCTGAGATCATGTTGCCATATTTTCTTGCACTGTTTTATTTCTGAGTCTCTAGACCAGTGTTACTCTTTGGGAGGAGGAAATACATTTGGTACTGCTTTGGTTTTCATGCTACCTCACCGATTAAATCTTTCCTGGTTACCTGTGTGAGAAAATTCTATGAATTTTGTTTTTCTGAAACTTAATCAGCAAAGAAAAGCTGGTGGCCATCATATGTTTTGAAAGCCTTAGAAACTGAGCTACACTGTTCTGCAGTTTTGATCAAGAGAAACATAATGATGGAGAGATGGAGAGATGGCTGAGAGGTTAAGAGCCAGTACCATTCATTTAGAGGACTTAAGTTTGGGTCCTAGCACCCACAGCACATGAGCATGTGTGCATGCATACACATACCCCCCCACATACAAACACACACATGCACACACACACACTCACATAATTCCCCCCTCCCCTTAAATGGAGTAATGGTAATATCTGTAGTTTTCACAATCTACACTGAGAGTTTTGTGGTCTAGGCGCTGGGAATCATATATTCAAACAATAGACAGGGGTTTCTTTAAATAAAGAGGAGAGGAAGGATTCAATATTTGGAAGTAAAACCAACTGCTAAGATTGGCCAGTAAAGATGACTGGCAGGTTCATAGATTCCATGGCGGATTAACACTATGAAGTGGCTCTCAATCTTCTTACAATCTAATGGAGAGAAGGAGGGAGCAGTTACTATCTGCCAACAGTGCGCTGTGTTCTCCATATGCCCAGATCATCACTTCTTCCCATTGGTGTTAGGATTCACTCTGTTTCTCTCTTGCTCTTGGTTTATCTTTCCCGTCCCTTCCTTTTTCCTTTGAGACACAGTCTCAAGTAATTTCAGGCTGCCTCTGAATTCCTGAAACTTCCACTTCCACCTTGTGAGTGCTAGCTAACATCAGAGGTGTGTGCCTAGCTCTGTATTAGAAGAAGAATAACACAGACTAAGAGTTGCTTTCTTCTTAAACTCACGCTTTGTTTACAAATATGACTTATAGTATCCACGTCAGAGGGTCCGGCAGGACTGTCTCAGACTGTGCAGTTGCAGGCTATACTGCTTAACCCTTTGTCTAGGAGAAGGAAGAGTGTGTCAATAGGAACATGGAAAAGTTGTCTTGCTCCCAAATTGTCATAGTGAACATGAGGGAACTGTGTATGTACTCAGTGGCCTTGCCTAGTACCTTTTGCGCTAATAATGCGCTTCACTTTTCCTGGGCCACATACGCAGGAAGAGAGTAAAGTGTTTTCACCTACCTACCTGACCGTCTTCTCCTTGTAGTCTTTGTGCATGCACTCCCATTGCAGATCCACTGTGCCAGCCTTGATGTTTACTGGCTCAGTTAGGGATTGGTTGCTGTTCCTGTTCCCTCTCCAGTGTTCACTCACTCTATGAAGCCATGGACTGAGTTTTCAGTGTTTTTAGACTTTCTTCTTTTTTCTCCGATATTAGAAAGCTGTCCAACAGCTACTTACTCAGAATTAATTTCCCACTGTTTTTGAACTTTAATTTCAGCGTCCTTAAATTGGACCTAGGCTTATAGATGTGCACCAGCATGCTCAGCTCTGTATCTCTTCCTTCCTTTCTTTGTTTGATCCTGGTTTTCCTCCCCATTTGTCTGACTTCATGGGCCATTGCTGAAAAGTAGTCTGGTTAGGACTATCTCTTTTGCATTCAGCACTCCTCCTTGGATAGTTTCTCATTTGCATGTCACAAATATGCAAATTCATTAAAACAAAAACAACCAGACCCAAGTGAAGATGAAATTGTGAAACAGTTTATTAAATTAAGTGAAAAGAACCAGTGGCCAATCTGATGCTTGCAGTGCTTTACTCTGGCCCATGCAGTTCTTACCAACCAGGATGAAATTTTAAGGACGTATTAACATGCCACCTGTCTGTGTGGCCTCTGAGACTACATTGTGATAATGGATTCAGTCCTGTAGAAGTCACTTTAATCAATTCCTGAGATCACAGCTCCTGTGGCCCAGTCACCTCCCATTAGGCTCTGCTTCCAGCCAGGGCTGCACTGAGGGTTACATTTATAACACATTGAAAACACATAGGCAAGGAGCCAGCCTCCTGTGAAGAAATTACTTTCTTACATGTGGAGAGTATGTAATAGCTGGTAATTCAGGCTTTGAACTGTTTCTATATAAGTGATAAATGTTTTAATTGTGATAAAAGTCACACTTATCATTAAGAAGCAAAACTGGCCACATTAGTCACTAGGAAAAAAATTTCTGTTTATAATCAAATAAACTAAATCATTATATTTGGTACTTGTTCCTATAAAGTAACATACACCTGAACATTTACCCAACTTTACTTAACTGAATGTACTAGTGGCAGCAAGTGCAGAGGTGGCCCAGCCTATATACTCAATAAATGGTGAACATAAGATGTATGAAATAATATGATATACAAAAACCTTAAGCTCTATTGTCCTGAACTTGGATTTTTATGCTTTACATTTTTATCAACACATGCAAATATAAAGTTCAGTATAGAATCATTTTGAGGTATTATAATAGCTATAAGCATTCTAGTTGTATGCATTTAATAGTTTTATGAACATACTTATGATAAAATACATAATTGTTAAAAATTAATGAAATGCGTTTAACTTTAGTGCACAATTTTCTCTTTTATCCACTGACTCTGACAAACAAAACGAGTGAGTTTCCATATGTGAGATAGACTGAAGAGCGTCCCTCCATTGTGAAGAGTTGCTCTAGGTAGGAACATTCTATAGGTGAAGGGAGAGGCAGGATTCAGTCTGATCGCATGTAGTTACAGAGCCGAGTACTGCTGGGATTTATATTTATTTCTCCATCTGCATTTTATACATTTAGTGTTCACCATTACATCTGAAAGACAACAAAATGGAAATACTGATAGATTCTGAGTCAAGTCTGAGAAAGTAATTCTTAAAACTACCAGATCTGTCTGAGAGTCACTTACAATGTATAGCTGCGTCTCGTAGCCTGAGTGCAGACATTCTTAGTTACCATTCAGCGCTCTCTGGAAGAACCATGCATGTTCCATACTTTTGTAATCCCTAAGTTACAGAAGAACATTGGCTTGCATTTGGTCTTCAGTTCTGTGCTATTCAAAGTGCAGAGTGAGGCACAGATGGAGTAAGGAGGAGCAGCTACTTCTTCTCACTATGTAAATTGTACAGTTATTTTCGCTAATCAAAACCCTAGAGATACTGAAGTTCAAAATCACAGCATAAATGTGTCGATTTAGAATGGCATTGCTATTTGGGGGTGAGGGTATAAAATCACAACCTCTATTAAAGAAGTGTCTTAGTTAGGGGATCAGTTGCTGTGATATAACACCATGTGAGTGGGAAAGGGCTTAGTTACGCTTACAGTTCCATATCACATTCTATCACTGAAGAAAGGCAGAACAGCAGCCTGGCGGCAGGAACCGAAGCAGAATGTGTAGAACGGTACCGACTACTGACTTGCTCCTCACGGCTTGCTCAACCTGCTTTCTTATAGCACTCAGGACCACCAGCCCAGGGATGGCACCAGCCGCAATGAGCTGGCCCCTCCCATATCATTCATCAATCAAGAAAATGCATCACAGGCCTGCCCATAGGCCAATCTAGTTGGGGCTTTTTCTCAACTGACATTCTCTTTTCCGAATGACTCTAGCTTGTAGCAAACTGACATAAAGCTAGCCAGCACAAGAAGCCAGCCAGCTGTTCGTACTTACATATCTGGTATTTTAAGTCATTTACTTTTTTTCCTCCTAAGAATGTCTATCCAACAAACACTGAGGATGTTTTTGTTTGTTTTTTGTTTGGTAAGGTGATATCAGAGTTGTTTATGGCTTCTGTAACACATAGACTTGAAACTTCATGACTGAGTACAAAAGATGATTAATTTTGTTGATGTGGTGGGGGAGACAAACAACTCTTGAATATTCTTTTGCAGGTAATTATCTGTGGAATAATTTATGTTTGTTTGTTTAGAGATGGGCTGATAGAGCACTGTTTCCACAAACGTTTGCTTTCTGCCATCTTCCTAGCACTTTGCCTCCAGGAGGCTCTCTAAGGAAGTCAGGACACATAGATGGTGCAGTACGCTTCTCCAGACCACGCCTGAAAGATGTGCCTTCTGCTCATGTCCTGAACCCCACTGTGTGCTCAAGTCCAATGTACAAGAGCAGAGAATGAGACCTTTCATAGCAAACACCACAAACAATACTTCCCTGTGAGAGGCAGCATGGATTTTGGGGGGACGTCTGACGTCCTTCACCACAGCAGGAAAGTTACTGTGACTATTGCATTCGAATAAAAAAAGAAAATTATCCTCGGGAAATGGTGTTGGAAATGAGGTCGTTTAAAAAAAAAATAGAACTGAAAAGTATTAAAGCCAGAATTGGATACATTTAGAAATATTGCTTTATAAGCAGAGATGTTTGGTTGAAGTAGAATCTCATTTTGATAACTAATTTTGGGTTTTCTGAAATTTTACAGCAGTTGCTTCCCTGCTCCTCCCCGCCCTCAGTGAAGCTTTTTTTCAGTAAAGAGCTAAAAATCTTATTCTGTAGTTGCCCGAAAAGTCTGTTTAATAATTTTTCCTAGAACATATATTTGCAACGCGCCATCTCCTTAATACACACACAAAGCTCATTCACATTCTAGTGCTTAGGAATAACCATGGGACTGTGAGGTGGCTCAGTGGGTGAAAGTACTTGTCTTCATGCCTGACTATTTGAAATTGATCCCTAGACTCCAAGTGGTGGAAGAGTCAACTCCTGCAGCTTTTCCTCTTCACACGCGAGGGCATGTACGTGTTCTTGCTTGCACACCCATGTACCTACACTGTATGCTTTCAACATATTTTACAAGTACTTCCGAGCCCTATAGCACTTGACCCCCCAGTGGCCCTTTGACAACATCGGTATAGGTATTTTAGCTATTTAATTTGTATGAAGAATATGAGATCCTCCTTCTTTTTTATTTATTTCTTAATTTTATGTAGATGAGTACACTGCTGTCGATCCCTTCAGACACACCAGAAGAGCTTTGTCTTAAGCTGGGTGTATAGGTGAATGTCTGTAATACAGCACTTGTAAGGGGGAGGCAGGAGGATTGTACATTTGAGGCTAGGGATTATCTAGTGAGAACATAAGGAGGGGAAAGGATGGAGTGGAGGGAGGAGGAGAAAGAGAAGGAGGAGGAGGAGGGGGAAGAGGAAGAGAAAGAGGAGGATGAAAAGGAGAAGGAGGAGGAAGAGGAGAAAGAGGAGGAAGAGGAAAGAAGGAAGATGAGGAGGAGGAGAAGAAAGAGGAGAAAGAGGAGGAAGAAGAAGAGAAGGAGGAGGAAGAGGAGGAGGAGGAGGCTGTTTTGAAACATGCACAGATGAATGTGCTGTGAGTTAAAACTAATCGTGACAGGTGCTGTTGTAGGGAGTTGAATCTCAGTAGACACTGTGAGTAATTGCATTTACCAGTTTACGTTATGGAGAATAGAGGATTGGGGTGTGGGTTCAGGAACAACAAGGAGGAGGAAAGGCCGTCCTTAATAGAGAACAGCACACAACCAGCTCAAGTTCTGAGAGGTTTGAGTGTATGTAGCATAGAGCAAAATGTTTTGGTTTTTTTGTTGTTGTTTGTTTTTTTGTTTTTGTTTTTGTTTTTGTTTTTGCAACAACAGCAGCAACAGCAGCAACAACAGAACAAAAAACACCCGAAGACACTGGACCAGTATAGGAAGTTGGAGTGGGAAGTCAACTGGAAACAAAGTGTAAAGTTCAAACTGTATGTTGGGGGCAGAGGTGCAGTGTCATTCAGATTGTGGTCCAAGGACAACCTGAAGGAGTTATTTCTTTCTTATGGGTCCAAGGGATAGACTTTAGGCAGTCAGGTTGGGTTGCAAGCGCCTGACTGTACCTGCTGAGCCATTTTTATGGCCCTAAATACTAGGTTGTAAGCATATTCCTAATGTGTTCCTTTAGCCTCAGAACCTCAGAGAACAGATTCCGTACTGATTCCACCCCTCCTTTTGAAGACTCCATGTTTCTAAATGTCCCGGAAGAGTGTGGGACGCCTTCTGTTAGACACCGGAAGCGGACTCAGAAGTGTTGTTCACTAATGATTGTGTGGTGATGCTACCTTGATTAGAGTAGGGAGCCAGTGCCATGGGTACTGCAGGCTCTGGGGCTCTGAGGGAGCCGGAGAGGCACCATTGAACCCCTGGGAATTTTCACAGGTGCCATTCTGGCTGTGCTGAAGGCATTTCCTTAGAGGCTGGCTGCTCTCACAATTCATTTAGGGGTAAAAGCGGACAGCTGGGCTGGTTGTACAAACCATCTAGAAAATACATGTTCCTCTGAATGAAACACTGCTTTCACTCCGATTCTTCAAGCATAATTTTATTTACGTATGTTTATTTACAAATAGATGGGTGCAGGTGTTTTGTCTGTACACCTTGTAGGTGCCTGATGCCTTCAGAGTCCAGAAGAAGTCATCGGATCCTCCAGAACTGGAGTTACAGAGGGTTGTGAGCCCCCAAGTGGGTGCTTAGAATGAAACTGGGTCCTCTGAAAGAGCAGCCAGTGCTTTTAACTGCTGAGCAATCTGCCCAGCCCTTTCAAGCATAATTTAAAAGAGGAAGTAGCAACTTACATAAAGCAGAAATTTGTGCAGGGTTCTATATTAATGCCTCCAAAGGTATAGCTGAATTGTATCTCACTATTGGTAGTCTCGTTTTAAACTTGCATATTTTGATATATTAGTAATGTCATAAGATATTATTTAGAAAAGAACATTGTGAATTTTCACAGCTAGTGAAGCCAAAGTCCAGTGATGGAGGACAGTGATGGAGGAAGCCGCCACGGATCTGTAGTTGTAGCCCTGGCGACAGCTCTGCAAGTGCAGCATCTGACACACAGAGGATGAGTACGGAAGGTTCAGGGAAGCTGGGTGAGCCACTGAGCCTGCTTTGGGGACTTTCCCCTGCGACCAGACTGAACTCTGCTTAAACACTTTGCTCTTTCTGAGCCAGGAGCTCTGCTCCTCTTAATTCCCAAAGCACAACAATGGCTCCAAACAACAGCAGCGCATTGTCTCTCCTTCTCCTGTGAGCTTGGCTGGCTTTGCTTTAGGCTGGGCTCAGAGTAACATTCTCAGATGCAAATTCTAGGACTCTAGCTAATCTGTTTGTGAACAGAAGTCACAGGAAGCCCACCCCAAACTCATCCGATGGGAAATGCATTTTCCTTGATGGGAAGAACTGTAAATGTTTCATGATCTTACAAAATCTGTCGTGTCCCCATAAGGACTTCAATTTTTAATATGTCGGGCCACCATGTGTTATACCAAAACTTTAAAATATTATAAAATAAAACTTTAGATTCTTAGAGAAGCAAGATGGCTCAGTAAGTAAAAGCACTTCTGGCCACACCTGAATTGAATCCCCTTGATGAAAAGAGAGAACCAGCTCCCACAAGCTGTCCCTGACTTGGACAAATGTCCTCAATGAATGAATGAATGAATGAGTGTAATAAAAACTGTGTATGAAACGATCTTGATCCACGAAGTATGGCTCCTAATTTTAACCTGCTTTATCATTATGAGGAAGACAATGTTTTGAAAAGGAGTAATAAGCATGAAGATGCTTTGAAGATTTATCAATGGAGCCTTCTGTAACCTAAGGTGTTATTGCAATACAAAAATGTACTAGGATTCGTAGTTGAAACGAGAACTCCATTGATTCTGAAAAGTAGACGAGAAAGGGATTCAGACGTTATCTTCAGTCCACTAGGCATATTGTTTTGTTTTCCGGATGAAGAAAAGCACTAATGTTTTTATGAAATGCACTGTGATATGATCATTTTTTATTTAGTGTCGTACCATTTGTGTGTATAGAATCAAGCGATGAGTAGCAGTTGTTTGAAGAGTCTCCATCCCTTGGGTAGTTAATAGTATTAGAACCAGATGCACTCATACAAGAAGTCTGTGGAGCCTTCTAGAAGGAAGAGAATAGCTTTGACTAATGTAGATACACTGCTACCTCAAAAAGCTTTCCCCCAGGAGATCGCTCAGTTTATATGTTTTCTTCCTATAGATTGCTCAGGCCTTGAATATAATTTTTATAAAGATCTAAAATCTCTGATAAGCAACCATTTTATAGCATGTATTGTGACTTTTAACTTTCCCTCTTTCCAAACCTGAATTCCCTTTGGCATCTCAAAATACCATTGCACTATGCTACAATGAATTAGAAAATCTTACAGGACAGTAATGGAATGGGTGTTCTCCTAAGATGTCTTTGTTTGAAGGGGTAGTACGATTTTAGGGCCATATTGGAAGAGATTTGTGTTGTTGTTGTTTGTTTTGTTTTTTGTCCTCCCGCATTGCATGAAGCTGAGGACCAATCCCAGGACCTTGTACTTGACAGACAACCATTCTACCACTGAGCTAAATCCCTAGCCCTGGATGAACTTCTTAACGCCCTGAGAAACCTGTAACTGACATAAGGCAAAAAGCTTGCTTTTCGTGTTTTTTTTTTCTTCTTCTTTTGACTGTGTCGTTTGGATGCATTTATATCTGCTCAGACTGCATCCTTTACTATGAAGCCTGAGACTTACAAGATATTCAGACCAAACCACAAACAGATTCAAGTTTTCTCAATATATTTTAAATTAGAGTTTGTCACCAATTTACTAACAGAAGACTTACTATAAAAAATTTTGAAATTCTAATTTCTCTATAAAAATTCTGCAACATCGAGTCAGCCTTATGGCTTGAACATAATGATTTGAAGCTGATTCAGATGAGCTGTGTACAACCCGGTCACCATCACCCACAGCCCATACTTACGTAACCTGCTTGGCTGTGTTCGGTGTTTGAGTTCCAGCCAACGATACAATAATGTTAGCATGATCCAAACACCCCTCTGGTGCTTAGCAATCAAAGATAATTTAGGGAGTGCTATTAGGGAGGTTGATTTTGCATCAGTGCTAAGAGTGAAGACTCTTAGGTAGATGAATGAGAAAAATAACGAGAATTCATTTCAGAATCCCTCCTGCTTCCTCATTAAGCTCTGAATGACAGTGTAGATTGCTTGTCTCTGAATCTTATCCTGAAAGCCCATCTTGGCAGTGGACACTTTAGCGCAGATTGCACCTGCCGCCTTAACAAATCCTGCCCATGAGTCATCTTCACCAAAACATTGAAATCCAGGCCAACCCAACTTGAAATTTTTGACCTCCCTTAATGCCCTTGTAAAGATACCTAAAACAAAAAGGAGGTGGCGTTAATTGTGTGTCCAAATTGCCTTAAACTCTGAACTTAAAAATTTAGACAAACCAAACATAGTCAAATCTTTTGATCAAGTGTTGGGTTCCCTAAGTCTTTAGGAGTTTTGATGTCTAATCTGCTTTTTAAAAAAAAAAACATATACTTTTATGTATGTGTGTGAATGTTATGTGTACCGTGTACTGCCTGGTGCCTTCAGATGCCAGAAGAGGGTGTTGGATGCCCTGGAACTGGACGTGTAGGTTGTTGTGAGCCACCATGTGAGTTCTGGGAAGAAAACCTCAGGCCTCAGAGCAAGAACAAGTACTCTTAACCACGCTGAGCCATCACCACGTTGAGCCACAACCACGCTGAGCCATACTTCCAGGTTCTTGATTTATTTTTTTTAAATTGTGTGTTTCACATTTTTATCATTATTAAACTTAACCAAAAAAATCTAGTTATTGTCATATGAATTGAAATTATTTTATCTTTTAGGTTTTTTTTATTTTTTTATTTTCTAAAATTTCAAGACAAGGCCTCTGTCTGCAGGTCAGGTTGACCTTAGATTCCTGTTCCCACTCCCTCAGCCTCCCAAATACTGTGACAGGTACCTGGCAAAAACTTTGTAATTTTTTTTTAATGAATTGAAAATTTTAATGCTGATTTAAAAGCTTCTGTTTTTGAAATCAGAGAAATGGAATGGATCAGTACTGTAGAAAAATTACCCAAATTGTTTTTTAACCACAGTGGGTACCTGTGTTGTGTCAACTCCTGAGATAGCAATCCCTAGGTTAGACCGATGGAGCACACACAGAGAAAGACCCCTGGGTGACTTGCAAAGACCAGGCGTTTGTTTACCGTGGCCTTGTTTCCAGATCTGTTCCCCAACCTCTCAAACACATGTCACAGATGCCACCAAATTCCAACATTTTTTTAATGCTATTTTAAGCAAGCTTTCTGGCAGCCTAAATGAGACTTGAGAATTTATAATCATAGATATTATAATGACAGGTAACAAAATTAGCCAGAGTGAAGATAGATGGAAACTGAAATTTCCTTATAAAATAAAGACATATGTTGCTGCTGTCATGGCCTCTCTCATCTGAGGCTGTCTGAATTGTGTCAATGTACTCAGAGCTATTTTTAAGGTGTGGGCATGTGCATAGATGGAAATCAGAGTGAGAACATTTGAGTTTATTTAGAATGACATCTGGCCACAAAATACGAGTCTCACTATGCAAAACAGCAAACATCATAAACACACAATAACACTTAACATATGTGGGGCTGACTGAGTCGTGTGTGCATGTGTGTGTGCGTGTGTGTATGTGTGCACAACACGCACAAACAGTAGTGTTGAGAAGTATTATGGCCGTCCTGGAGGTAACAATGATCTGAGTCTTTGCTAATTCAAACGCCCTCAAACCTGCAGTCTGACAGCACCTGAGGCTTGAGATGTGTCACATTTCAGATCCCAGAGCTACAGAGGCAGAATGTGTGTTTTAACCTGTGGCGGATCCTATATCCACTGAAGCTGGAGCAGCACCAGGCAGCAGACAATGAATTATGCCTCAGATTAACTGTGTAACCTCTAAAATGTTCACTACGTTGTGTATTTTATTTCCTTCCATCCCTTGCCAGTAACTAAAGTTTAATTCTGGGCAAATTAACTTGATATCATCATTTAGTTGCATATAAAAGAGAGATAATAGTGTCTACTTCATATTATTGCAAGATAATAAATATAAAGTGTGTGAAATACTGAAGATATGGACAATAACTGTGTGCAGTGGTTATTTTATTTAGGGTTTTTCTGTGTGTAGTGTTATACAATAGATTGCATGACAAATGGGCTAAGAAATTACTCTCGGGCTGGAGAGATGGATTAGAGATTAACAACTCTGTCTGCTTTTTCAGAGGTCCTGAGTTCAAATCCAAGGGACCACATGGTGGCTCACAACCATCTATAATGAGATCTGGTGCCCTCTTGTGGCCTGCAGGCATATATGCAGGCAGAACACTATACATAACATAAATATTAAAAAAAATTGCTCTCAAAACTTTTATGTACAGATACATACATTTGGTTTTTAAAACTTGAGAAGATAAGATTTCTAAGATGACTTAAAGAACCCAACAGAACAGATACTGGAGCTGGATTAAACCAGCCACATGCTTTCACAGTTCTTTTGACCCCATGTTTCTCATTTAACATCTTGAGATTTTGTGGCTGCTTTATGACACATAATATGCTTGGGCTTGCTTTAATACTGTTATAGATTGCTATGTAAGTAATGGTCAGGTACTGTTCACACTATCTGAATGTGTGAGAGTGGGGAGGCAGGGACATGTCACCTGAGGTTTCACAGCCCTCAGACTGGTTACATTTAGAAGTTCAGAAAAATAGTTTAAATTATTATCTCTCTCCTTTGGCCACAGAAATGTGCCCAAACAGCCCTAAATAATTCTAATACAGAACTTGTTTTTTACAGGAAGCAATTGCTTATATGAAAACCCGTTCAGTGTTTAACAAAGCTAGCAATGTATTAAAGCTCCAGAGAAGGGTTGGATGTGGTGGGGCACACCTGTAATCACAGCATTCAGGAGGCTGAGGCAGGAGCATTTTGAGTTCAGGACCACCCTGGGCAACTTGTGAAGCCCTATAGCAGCCTATCATAGATATTAAGACCCTATCTCAAGAAATAATAATAATAAAACATTGTTCAAGAAGACTGTGCTATTGGTTTCTCTGGTAAGCCACCTTTCTGTTTGGTACACAGGCACCCTCTATGAATCACTGCAGACAAACAACAACTCCTTACAGGGTAGAGAGAGGGACTTCACTCTCTCTACTCTTCATTTAAAAATTCCCTGAAGAAACTGGGAATGGACCTCCTAGGGTAAGGCTCTTCCAGCAAGCATGAATCTTTGGCTTTCTTCCCCAGCACCAGATGAAAGGGGTCTGTAATGCCAGCACAAAGGAGATAGAGGCAGAAAGATTAGAACTTCAGGGTCGTCCTTAGCCACATAGTAACTTTGAGGTCAACCTGGGATACATTAAGACCTGCTCTCAAAAAAAAAAAAAAAAAAAAGAAAAGAAAAGAAAAAAATCACTGAAATTTGATTATTTGTTAGTAGGGCGCAAAGCACTGACTCTATAATAACTAAGAACTTGATAATTCTTTGTCAGAAAGCCTGCCCCAATTTTCAGTTTCTTGAACTTGATTGCGTTAGGATGCTATTAAAAATAGTAAACCTCCTTGGGCTTTTCTCCACTTGCTGCGTTTTGTTTCTCATTATTGGTGATGATAAATTTCCTTAGTGAGCACGCAGCCAACACATTGAATAAATATTTAAATTGAGTTGCATATTGAAGTGGATGTAAATTAAGTTAGGCAAATTTTCCCCCACTTCTGTGTCTGAAAATCACATTCCACTGAAGGGAGAAAGAAGGAAAAGAAGAGAGCAGTTTCATAAAAACCGAGGAGCACTACTTTGCTTAAGCATTGGTTTCATAAATAGATAACGACCTTTCTTATCAACACATCTCTGAAACAAAGACTCTTAAGTCATTAGGAAAGAGATGGTCTCAAGAGAACCAAGCCCACACAATAAGGATTATAAATGTGGTCATGGATCTAAAGGGAGAGCTTTGGTTACAGATTCAAAACAATTATTTCCAGCGTTAAGAGGACCAGAAGGAATTTGCTGCAATTAGGAGGAGCCTATCGCTGTTGTAAAGTTAAAGCCAGTGTGGTTTCACTTACCCTTTAGATTTACATGTTTTATAAGACATAGCTGGCATGAATATCCAGAGTACACTATGTTAAATATAGTGTACAATTTGATAAGTTTTGACCTATGCATAGACCATAAATCCATCGCTATATTCAAGATAAGAACCATATTTAGTTACCTTGGGATAGATAGATGTGTTTAATCAGAAGGGAGTATCAGACTTAGATGCCATCTTTTCGCAGTCAAACTCTGTCCTTACGCTGAACTTTAAGATGTAGGGTAGATTTGTGTACATTTATTTATGCTTATTCAAAAAGTATTGTTTTGTTGCTGTAGTTCGGAGAGGGGGAGTTGTTTTGTTTTAAAATTTAGGGTGTGGCTGGGACGCATTCTGCAGTGTGACTGCCCTCCAGTGGCGACTTTGAAGAACAGCAACTCTGTTGCTTCCCAAAGCTACAGTAGTAGAAAACCAAAAGTATAAGTCATACAATTAATTGGGGCGCGGGGGGGGGTGATAAAATGGACCGTTAGCTCTTCCATAAAGGGACGTGGGATCCGCCTCGCTTGTCTTGGGTCGCCCTACATGGGAGGAGCATTCTGAGGCTGATGGTGCTTTAATGCACACATTGCTCAGGGTTTTCCTCAAAGAAAACAGAACTATATATTGGTTTTCATTTTTTTTTTAAATTTATAAATTTAATGGCAATGAACTTAAAAAGAAAAACTGCGCGGTGATATTAGCCAGACGCAACATGAATGTATACGTTTCAGTGAGTTCGATACATTTAGAATGGCCATTCTGAAGCTGTGACGCTCCACACTGGATTCTACACTTTCAGCATCAATAATTTTATATAATTCTTCAATTTGCTATGAAAAGGGATTGATTTCTTCCTGTCGTTTCTGCAGCATTGACATGTCAAAATATTTATTTTGCTATCGTTTCTGATTTGTGCCTTTTTTTTTCTTATAGCTGTGACTAAATATTCCAGAGACTCCTAAATTATACAATTGGAAATTGTGTTTGAGAATTGTACGTAAAATTGTACATAAAATGGGATTTTCAATTTTCTTGAATTTTAATTTAAAGCTATCTCAATATGAGGCTGGGTGATGAGAGAATTAGCTGTGACTAGCATCAGACAGAAAGGCAGGAAGTACCTCTGAACGACTGAGCATATCTCTTCAAGTCATTCTATCAGTTCGGTGTTATCTTCAGTAAAGGAAGGAGAACTCTTCAGTGTGATGAGAACCAGCAAGAAGTGAAGGTTAGAATAAGTGAAACAGACATGTGCTTTCAGTTTATTATGCTTATCAAGATGCTCCACTGTAGAAATCCTCCTGCACACAGACAGAAAGACTTCATATAACTTGCAATGGTCAGGACCAATTTTGAGATAGACATGACAAATTTTAGCACTAGATTTTCTTAAACTCTCCAGCCTACCTCTTTACCAGCCTGCTCCTCCCTCTGCCTTCTCCCCTGTGCCAAGGACAATATAATCTTTACCCTTTGTCTCAGTCTCCGGTGTAAATATGTGTGTCATACTTCTCACTGTCTAGGCATGGTTCTGCTTATCTTCTCTTACAGGTTTTGCATGTGCTGGCTTTATAATACGGTGTTTCAGGCAATGAAGGATGGAAACAGTACTAGAGAGTAGTGAATTTATACATATAAAAAAAAAAAGAGGTTCTTTTAGCGCACTGTTCTGGAAGGCCAGGAGCACGGTGCAGGATCTGCTGGCTCCTTGTGAAATCTGCATGCTCCTACAATGAACGGCAGAGAAGTTTCTACATGTCTCTACATGTAGAGGAGATCATATATGAATAATGAAGTCAGAGAGCCAATGCAGACATCTAACTCACTTTGACTCACCAATACAGTCCCTTGACATAAAAAACTTGTTACTGGGAGAAAGGTGTTAACCTACTTTATGACGCCATTATCTCCTGAAGTTCCAAGACTCTTCAAAACCGTTATGTTGGTGAACAATACTCGATATTCATTTCTGTGGACTCCAGAGTATTCAAAACACACAGAAGTCCAAATTTTCTCAGACTTCACTCGCCATAGGTATAAGGATTTAATAGAGGCATTCCTCTACCGGAGAAGGGCTTGCTTTGGACAAGCCTCCATTCTCCGCCCTGGTATTTTAGGGAGCCCTTCAGTCTCCCATGTGTAAGACTGGATAGACATCTCACCAACTCTGTACTGTGTCTGAGGACTCTTCCTTTTTCTTCCACTGCCCACTACCCCATTACCAGGAGCAACCGAGGTCGCAGAACCTAAGGCAGAATCATGTCGTCTGACTGGAATTCACCTTCCCCAGAGTACTATGCTGACAGGTTGAGAAAAGTGTCTAGCGTCTACCTGTGCACCTTAGGGGGCTCATCTCAATTATAAAGTTATCGGTTATGAAGAGCACTTGGCATAGGACAGGAGTTAAATGCCTGTTGTAGCAGCCAGTCTTTCCTGTTTTATGAAGCAGACTGTGATGGCACGCTCCTCATGACTTGTGGAAATGGGTTTCTGGAAAGCCTGGACATCAGGCCACTCAACTTCAATGTAGGGCTTGACTCTCTACTCGTTTAATTTTGTTTCTTGATATAATAGCTTGTGCCATGGATCGAACCAATTTTGATTTACAAAGTCTTGATGAATGATTACTTGCTCTTTTCTGGGCAGACATTATTATTCCTTGTATTCCACGTACAGCTAACATTCTCAATTATCTCTTTTTTTCTACCTCATTGCATTCTTATCAAAGTAAGCCTTCCAGTTTCTCTATTGGGATAGTCTACTGTGACTCTCGTGTTAATTTTGCCAAGTCATGTGTTTTGATAAGTATTCTCCTGAGTTCTGCCCACAGAAGATGGGAGCTGATGTGTGTTTCTAACAGAGCTCTTTTTGCTGACACTAAGTAAACAGAACTCATGGAGATTGGTTATGGTCCTTATTAGGACACTTGACATTTTCTGTTTTTCTGGAGTTCTAGCATGGGTAGGTGTGGCTGCTTTGAATTAGTGTGTAAAAGTAATATATTTTTGGTATGTAAATTATGCATGAGTTATATGGTTTATTGCTATAACAATGTTTACTATTTTCTTAAACAAAAAGAAAATGAATATGGAGCTGATTAGTGAGAGATCTTGTTTAGAGCTACCTAATTTTTTTTTTT
>JANHMN010000001.1:29969433-30003887 GCA_030674055.1 Rhabdomys pumilio
AAACAAGTCCCTACTCATTTAACAGATTTCCTAAGTGAGTACCATGCAGGCTCTGCTTTGAGAATTGGATGGTTGAAGGGACCAAATCGGGTAAGTCATAATGATTGGCTTGGGTATGAAGTCTAAAGTAAGAGTTGAAATACTTAAGAAAATAGGATATATATATATATCCTATATATAATATATATATCCTATATATAATATATATATTATATATAATAATATATATATAATATATATGTGTGTATATATATATACATATATATTAAATATATATTAATATAAATAGGATATATATTAAACTCCCCCCCAAATTGATCCATATCATTGGAGACTTATTTTCCCACTGTCTCTGACATAAGTACCAAGAGTTATGTGTGAGGCAATTTCTTTGTAGAGAATATTTCCTAAGATGTTACATCTTCAGAAATTGTGTCTATGTATGCAAATTAGGAGTTAAATATTTTAGGGTAACTCTCCCATGATGTTTGGGCATTTTTACTCTAAAGAAGCCAATTATACAGTATATACATTTTAATGCACTTGGAGTCTGATGTTGTGTAGATTAGGGTACAGTCTAAGGTTGCATAAATAATCTCTTTTTAAAATTAGTTGTAAATATTTTGATGTAACCTCAAATGAGGTCAAACAAAATTTAAGTGAAGCTATGACACCCAAAATTCTGTAACTACATGGTTATGCTTCACTGTGGTGTGTGTGTGTGCGTGCATGTGTGTGTGTTCATAAAAGGACTCCTTTAAATCTTAGGACACACTTAATTTCTCAAGTAACATTTCAGTGCACTTGGATTTTAATATCTTGCATCCAGTAGAGGGCTATCAATCTCCATTAACTTCTAAGAACACAACAATTGTCAAGCTATAGAGTGTATTCACCAATTCTCAGGTTTGTTTTCACCCAAGCCTTTCTTGGAAGTTGGACAGTCTGTAACTAGGACCCAGTACCTTTAAATGGGAAGGAGTCACAAACTCACCTTTCCAGAAAGTTTCAGAAGGTGTGGAGCGTAACAGGAACCCTCTGCTCTGATTTATCTAAACACACCCTTTCAGGTTTCATGTGAGCTCTCCTTGGACCAAACAGGGAACATTTTTCCTCCAGTTAAAGTCCCAAAGCTGACCATGGAGTAAGGTGTATTAATAGAGTGATTTCTTGGACTGGATTTTGATTTCAGCTGTATTTGTGGTTCAAACCATTTTGTGCTTATGTTGTAAGTTAGAGAAGGTCGCACTCTATTTCTAGAGTTATGAGGGGGAAATATTTGAATAAACATTCTTCACACTATTTCATAAGTGTGCACATGACGCCTGTGTTAAGGGGCCAGCTCTGGTCTTTACTAAAACGAGTTTAGGGACCAAACATAGGAACAAAAAGGAGTTCCAATGTCTGATTCTTTGTCACTGTTTGTAAAAGACCTTGCTCCAGAACCTTCTACTTGGAATTGTGCCTACTTGGTTGTCAAATGGCAATTGTTCTTTGTTTTGTTTTTGCACTCCAAACAAAGCCCTGTGATGTGACCCTTTATTGTGATTGAGGCTGGCTCTAAATCTCTGGTTCTGGAGCCACTGAAGTCCTGCCTATCATAAGAGCTCTGCTTTGTCAGGGATGGTTAGTTTGCTTTCTCATTTATGTTTCCCCAGCTGTAAGACTCCTTCCACCACACTATGAGGACAAGGTCATGTTGGGTTTCCTCCTTACCTGATAGTTTAAAGCAGCTAACTAATGGAATAATAATAGCTAGTGATCATCCGTTTCTATACAAACTATTTTGAGCTATGATTTTATTGCATTCCTTGTCCATTCCTGGTGGGCATTTCCTCCTTTTATGTCTATATATGTCTCTCTCTCTCTCTCTCTCTCTCTCTCTCTCTCTCTCTCTCTCTCTCTCTCTGTATATATATATATATATGTATATATATACATATATATATATATTTTATGCATGCACATATATATATATATATATATATATATGTTTTCCCTCAAACAATAATTGTTGTAGTTTCTATTCACTGAATACTTATCACATATACAAAACATGTCACTTCTATTAGTGGACATTATCGCCATTAATGCTAAAAGAAATTGAAGCTCACAAAGGATAGGAAATGAACCCACCATAGGGCTCAAGTTGAGAGCAAACATCAAACTCAAAACACCTCTTTGTATGAAGAAGCTCTAATTTTAGAATGAAATCAAAACTGTTATGATCAATTAATAAAAAGGATGATGAAAAGAAAAATTATTTAAAAAATGATACATATGCATATTTTATTTCAGGCCTAGGTATGTAGTTCCGTTGGTAGAGGGCTTACCTAGCATTCAGGAAGTCCCAGGTTCGATCTCCAGCAATGTAAAATTAGGCACGGCTGTGCACCCGTATAGTGTCAGCACTCAGGGGCTGCAGTCAGGAGGAATAAAAGGTTAAGATCATTCTAGACTACATTGTGAGTACCTGAGATACATGAGACCCTGTCTTAAAACAAAATACAACATTTTGGTTCATCTAACAGACATCCCTAGATCTCCTTGCAGTGATGATTGAAATCTAGATTCTGGTAGAAATATCTGATATTTGAGAGTTTTCTACTGTTTAGGGGCATGGCAGTGTCTTCTTTTTAGACAAACAACCACACATGGGTCTTACCTTGCCACTTTTTTTGGGTCTGTACCTACTAAATTCAGCCAAAGTATTAAGATATTTGGAAAATAATCTTATTGTAGAATCTCTAGATGTTTTTAGTGGTTCTGCCTCAGTATTTTACAGTTTTATCTATACCCAGATTTCAATGACATTATTAGGGAATTACATTTAGTAAGTCCTTTGTATTTATTTTTCATATGTACATTAATATTATTTTTCATGAAAACTTTAAAAACATTTTATTTATCTTTATCTTTATATTTATGTTTGCACAAGAATACATGTATTCCATGGCATCTGTATGTAGGTCAGGAGACAGCCTGAGGAATTTGGTTCTCTCCTTCTACAGTCTAGGTGCCAGGGATCGAACTGAGTTCAACAGGTTTGACAGCAAGCACCTTTACCTGCTGAGCCATCTTGAAAGCCCATGAAACAAGAACATTTCTACACCTCATATTTTATTAGACAATAGAAAATATATTTAACTTATGTAATTAAAATAAAAAGTGCAATGAAGATAAAAAGATTTTAAATAAACATGTCATACTCTTGGTAAACTATAACTTATAGTGAGAGAAAAACATGCACATAATACATAATAGCTACCCAGCTTTAAGCGTTTACTGTATAGACATTAGAGAAAATGAGGACATGTTGTTAGCTTGTTGACAAAGCTTTTGTTCCGTTTTCCTGTAAATCTTAAGGGAAAGAGCCAAGTCATTTTTGGTGAAGACAGAATTGAAAGCTATCTTTATCAAAGTAGTTGAAATAGAAAAGGACTCTACTGATTTTTTTGTTTTGTTTTATTTTAGTTTAGAAGGCTAGTTGGATTTTCTACTTTAAAGTTGAAAAGTATGTTTCTTACTTAGGCAGTCAAATTAATTTTTCATATAAAATTTACAATTTTTGAAAAAAATTATATTTTATTTCTTATGCTGATCTATTAGATGTCAGTGAATTTGAATTCAGAAAGGTTTAATGTTTCAATTTTCTGTGAAAATTTGTATGTATACATTTTGTACTACAGTTAACTATACATAACTATAGATATGTATAGTTATATGTTCATTAAAATAACAAAAATAAACGAAAGGCATCACTTTATATTGCAAATGTAATTCCCTTTTCCCCCATGGGTTTCATTTTTACCTTTGGATGGAATTGAACTCTTGATAGGCTGGAACCTATCATAATTTACTTACTTTAAAATACATGAGACAGCGAGATGCTGGCTGGTTGGATAAGAAGGTTGGTACACAGATAATTTGGGAGCAAGGCACAGCAAGCTTCCAGTCAAGAGTTGACCTAGGTCCTACTAGGTAATGTTCTTCTACCTTTGTTGGCTTTCTTCTTTTATCTGTTGCTGACTGACAGCAAATGATGGTAAGCCCATGGTAGGCATCTGAACCTCCATGAAGGAAAACTGCCACTGACCTGGAAGTACATGATGGACCACCGTAGTGTAATGCCAAAAGTTAAGATTCATTCTTATGTGCTGCTTTGGAATCTGGTGAACTGAGAGACCCCTATATGACCTAATCTGAAGTTCTGTATACTGTACTCCAGTGAACCTGGTGTCCTATTTAAGTGTCTTTCATATCTGAGCCACCAGACCCAGTTCCTGTTCATCTCCATGTTGTGGGGTCCAGCACCCCTTTCACCCAAGCGTGAAAGCTTTATTTGGCAAAGCTGTCATGTCCTCCTCTAGGCATCTTGAAGAGCCCTCCTGCCGTGCATTGCAAAGTCTTACTCCCATAGCTGGTCCTGCTATTCTCTAGGTTAGCTGGGGTGGCCCACCGCCCTGCCCTGCCCTGTGGTTTCTAATGTACACCCGGTAGTTTTGCATTCTGATCACTGTACTTGAGATGTCATTTGACCTGATAATTTCAGGGAATAGATGATAATAACGCCTTCAGAGCAGATGTGCAGTAACTCGAGTAGGCTTTGTGATGGTTGAACTGCTGGAGGGATGGCCGTTTTTTAATTCTGTCCTTGGCGTGAATATTTCCCTTCATAGTCTCAGATGATTGTAGACAGGCCTTGTCACTTGTCTCTGCACTTTGTGTCAACATTGGTTATTGGCTTCTGCCCTTTGGGCCAGAGAGTGCAGATTTGTAGGGAAACGTATTCAGGAAACACACACTGTCTGTGCTTGCACATTTTTTAGGGGCTTCATTTCCTTTCAGTCCTGCTTAGAAATCCCTAACCATCATGTTAGCTATGTATCGCTCTTAAAGATTTGTTTATATTTTAAAGGGCTAGAGAGATGGCCCAGAGATTAAAGAGACAACTTGTTGCTCTTTCAGAGGACCCAAGTTCAAATCCCAGCATCCACATCAGGTGGTTAACAAACACCTGTAATTACGGATCAAGGGGAATCTTATACCCTCTTTTGATCTCTGCAGGCATTCATGTGTGGTATACACATAAAGTAAAAATAAATGAAAGGCATTATATCTTGTCTATATTTCTAGCTCATTTAAGTAATAGTAATAGCTTGTCTCCGAGTAGCTGGACACACTTGGGCATGTTAATGCTTGTGTTTTGATTATTGACCAGAAAGACTCCAAGATGCCTTTCTCAGAAAATGTGATTTCTAAAACAGTCATGATTTTTGGTTTTTATATCCATGGGATATGAGCTCACATAAAATAAATAAAATAAAAAATGCTTGCCATATTTAAAAATAGGAATAATAAATGGCTAGCAGTGTATTTTATCTGTCAGTTAATTAAAAATGGTTGCAAGGAAAAAGAGTATCTTCTATCTGGATGAAGAAATGGATCTGGAAGCACTTTCTGGGGGGAAAGGCTGTGAAGAACGCAGAAGCAGTTATAATTGTGATGTTTATATATATTTCGTTACTAAAGCATTACAGAACTGACAGTCATTTAAACCCAGCAAAACGTGGCCAGGTGATAGCACGCCAGTTTTCTCTATCAGATGATAACAGAGCAATGCCCCCCTCACCATAATTGCTTAGGAGCATTGTGTAATTAAAACATGTTTTCTAAATCTTTTACATTTGTTGACGTTTCTGATAAACAAAGAATCTACTATGTACAGCATTGCTATCCTAGAATTGCTGAAAATATTTATGCCCATATTTTAATTATTTGAGGTTTGAATTAAAACAGCAGAGATGGGAGACATCCACCATCCAGTTCATGTTAAACTCAGTAGAGTTGGACATACTCCAAAATTACAATTTTCACATTCCTATTGTTAATTTGAAAGAGATAGAAATCTATCTATCAGTTGTTTACTGACAGAATTTTGTGTTACAGGTTATAATTTATGTTATTTATAAAACAGCACAGTAACTCAGCTATTTTAATCTATACTTAGTGGATTTTAAATATTACTATTTTACATCTCATGAAAATATAAGACACACATGACTTAAGTTTAACACGACATAATTAATAGCTATTAAAAATAGATTTGTCCCGTGTAATATTTTTGAGTTTTCTAGCAAGCTATTTATCCAAATAATACTTCAGATTGGCTTATAAACATGAAACTTAACAAGTACCAATCACATTTTTTTTCCTTTACTGAGAGCTTCCCTTGAGATGCTGAAGTTATTAACAGTTCTTTTCTATGATGGTGTATATGCACATATGTGTGAGCCAGAGATCTAATTACAGTGTCATTCCTCAAAGACTTGTGTTTTGAGACAGTCTCTCATTGGCCTCAGGCTGGCCCAGTCAGCTAGGGTAGCAGGCAAGTGAACCCCATCCACCTGTCTTCCCCTCCAGTACTGGGACCACAGGTGTGTGCCTGGGTTTTCACATGGGATCAGGGGATGTGGAGATCAGAAGATGACTCTCAGGAGTCAGTTCTCCTTCCACTGTGTATCTCTGGGATTGAGCTCAGGTCACTAAACTTTTGTAGCAAGAGTTTTTACCCGCAGAGCCATCTTGCCAGCCCTGGTGAATTTTTATTTGGTCAAACAAGAGGATTAAGACATAAACCCCAGAGCTTTTAGAAAAATCTCTTACAAACCTAAAGCAGGTGTACAACGAATCCCCAACAGGAGTTAAAGTCCACGTCAAAGATTCTAGCCTTTAATAATCCCAGTCACATTCTTAATCAAAATCAACATATCTTTTTATATTTATATATGGATACGTATTTGTCTGTGAGTCATAGAATAAGATGTCAGTATCCGGAAGAGAGAAGTCCTGAGGACATTTGAAGATATTTATAAGTAATTTGAAACTTGAGTCCAGATGCTTAAAAACTCTGAGGCAGCATTCTGTCCAAGATCTGTATATGAGCTCTGCTCACACTAGATGGAGAGGCTCTGTCCCAGCAAGACAAGGTGTTCATCTCGAGACAGATAAGGATGCCTCCTTGTGGACCTCCTGGAATGGTGTTTGATTAAAGATAGCACCGCAACCAGAAATTGTACAATAATGAGGTGCAGACAGTGTGAAAGCTTTGATTTTAAACAAAGAATGTCCCAGTAAACGAAAAATTACAAGGTTTTTATAATTATAAAAATCTAAAAGATTATAATATAAAATTATAAGATTACACTAAGTTGCAGTGTAGGCTGATCTTCCTGTTAAGTAGCGTGTCCTCTCTCTCTCTCTCTCTCTCTCTCTCTCTCTCTCTCTCTCTCTCTCTCTCTCTCTAAATTAGGAAGGTGTGGCAAAGAGATGTTTTGTCAGACGTTTGTTTACAATGAGCAGACCCAGCCCATTCCCACAGCCAGGTAGAAGCTTACACATCTGAGCCATAGCCAGCTCCTTGTTCTTGGCGGCTCACACTTTGTGGCTGAAGGGATGCCCCGAACATGGGTTTGGGAAACATGTGGGAAGGGATGCTGTGCTTAGCAATCTTCTTCAGAGCTGTGGTTCCTTGGCTGCTGCAGATTTAGCTCTAGCCATTAACTGAGACCATTGCCAGGGTCTGAGCAGGGAGAGGTCTGTGGTGACAGCAGAGTAACTATTTATGACCCGTATGTGTGGCTTGTGTCACTTGCTAGAAATTTTCTGCTTAACTTGGAAGCACTTGGGACATGTTTCTGAGGCAGGATGGTAAAGGGCCTGAGTCAGGTACTTCTCTCTCCTAGACTTAGACTGGACTTCTTGCTTCCTACCTAGGGCAAACATAGAAGAAAGTAGTACCCCCCACCCCCCGAGCATTGCGACCTTAAAGAAATCATCTGCTTATCCAATGTAGGTTCCATTATATTATTCACAAACACTACCTTAGTAATTTTACAGTAACAAATTGGCTTATGACTTTGGCTTCAGGTAAAACAAAATGAAGGTGAGAGAACACTGAAGTCACTCATTCAGTTTGCTTTCCTCTTACTGTAACCATCATCACCTTCGAAAAACACATAGAATTTCAAATATGAACTAACACCATGAATTTGCTAAGAATCAGCGCTTGTATTACAGTCTAAGTAGGCACATCATCGTCGTCGTCGTCATCATCATCATCATCTGATTAAGCTGATTAGTTTTCACCCTGCACCTGTCCCTCCCACCATTCACACTTGGGACTGTATAGAGTGATTGTGCTGTTCAGTTGCATGGCTGCGTTCTCCTGGGTGGAGCTATGGAGGGAGGAGGGACATGGGGGATTAAGTTGCATATGGCCAGCTCAGTTGATATTGAACGCTGCCCTTACTGATGCCTGGTGTCGCAGAGGATTTTCTTTGGATTCTGATCAATGGATTGCTGCACAGGGAGAACAGAAAATGGCTGGTTTTCTCCTGTCTTTAAAATGAAGCATGTCCTCCCTGAAGGGCAATTTCTCGATTCTGCTTCTCAAATGTAAATGGCAGGGTGACTGTGTGTTCCTCACCTTTGAAGACAAGACACTGATTTTTCTCATTACCGGTCAAGATGCTTTGTGGAAGGAATCGGCTTTTGGTACACATTCAAAAGGCAGCTGGTGTTATATCTCTGTTGGAGGCTTGAGGGGAAGATTCCATTTAATGTGGTGTGTGCATCATTTAAATGGCTGTAAGCTCCTGGGACTGGAACCTGGTACCCTGTCTGTGCAGAGGTCAGCTGGTGAGTGTGCAGTACTCCCTACCCTAGGAGAGTTGATGGATTTACCCCCTACCCAAATATAATCATAGGTAAGGTTGAATTATACCAAGTCAACAAGAAGGGATGTCTTTAAGAAGTCACTTTTTCAACAGCTCACTGCTGAGTAAGTCAGCTGTAGGTAGTTTGCACTGTAGAGGGACATCTAACCTGTGTAACTTTCTTTAAAGGACTGTCTTCTGCATTCATTTCATAGAGGAGCAATGGGGAAAAGTTAAATGAACGTAGCACACACCAAAAGGACTAGTGATTAGTCTTCTTTTAAACCGCGTTTACCAATCGTCTGAGATATCTGGTTTTGTGATTGGCATGTGCTAGACACCACAGTGGTGGTTCCCTCTGTACTTTCTTTCTTTGAGGTCAGCTGGCTGTCAAGAGCCCTGCACCTAAGCGTTCCTGCTGTTATTACATGATGTCTTGGGAAAAGTTGTCTCAAATATGTTATTTGCCTTCCAGACTCATCTGCAGAGTATCTTTGCTTCTTTGTGTCACATGCAAAGATACCATGACAAACATTAGCAGAGTCACATTACTATTGGTTCTGAAGACGTGGTCAATACAGCTTTTTCTATAATGTCTCTGTCCTGCTCTCTCGTGTGATGAGACAAAGTAGAAAAGCTCAAAGAGTCCTGGAAATTAAACTGTTAACTATATTTTGGATTTGCTTTTAGTTACCAAGTTGATGTTTTTAAAATGCGAACACTGCCTGGTATAAGAGAACAACATAGTGAAACTGCTACCGGCTAATTTTCCAAGAGGGTCTGTAGTGAGCTTAGGAGGAACTAATGAAAGGAGCAAATGTTTTTGACAACAGGCACTGCTCACCTTCTGCTGTAGCATGTGGTTTTTACTTTCCTACTGAGAAAGGAGAGGGTATTATGGGATGACAGAAGCAGATCCTACTGAGGTAGTAGGAAAGGTCGACCCTAGAAGAATCCTCAGTCACCTTCACTAACAGAAAGACCACGGTAGGAGGCTCAGACACATTCTATTAGGACTCAGATTACTAAGCTAAAAGAACATCCACAAATCAGGTGTGGTTTGCTTGCTGTAAACCTCTTTTAAAAATGAGGATTTAGAAGAAAAGGAAAGGCCAGATGGCACCAGGAACAGGCAGTGCTGTGTTCTTGCTGCTTCCCAGAAGCACCCTTGAGAAAGTATGGCTTTGATTTCAGGACAGAGGAGAGGACACGAATGTAGTGGAATATAACTAGGGGACAACCGTGACTACTCTTGCCAAGGAGATGGATGAGTTGCCCCCAAATCCATGCTAACTTCCCAAGAAGCAGGGACAGACATGTGCTTCTACATACATATGAAAAAGACTTCCCAAGGAAGGGTCGGGAAGACTGAAGGCAGCATGAAGTGGATGAGGTTTTCCATGTTTTGTGGATCTGATTCTCGGCTGTGTTTGCAAGAGGATGGTAGCCCTTCTTACATAAGAGACGTAATCTGTTCTAAGCTGGCTAACCCTGGAACTACCGCATCACTAACAACACGTGACCTCGTGTTGGGGGTAGTTACTCTCTGCTTCGAACCAACATTTGAATCAGATGAAGAACTAGTGTGTCCGCATTACCACAGGACACAGTTATCAACTGCTGCCTTCAACTCGGTTTAAATGAAAAACAAAAACTGTAAATTAAGTAAGCTAAAACATGTAAGACCAAAGTATAAAACCTAGCATTTTCTCATCAAATCAAACAATCAAACAAACAAACAAAAAACCCCAAAACCCCTCGTTAGTGTGCTTTCTTCACACACTGGGGAAAATGAAGCTTTGTAGTCTTCATTTATAATCATAAACATAATTTATTAGTTATTAAAATGGTAAGTTAGCCTAGTGATGAGTTTCATTATAAACATTTTCTCAACTTATAGGATTTATGTAGACTCAGATTATACGGTTTTACTCTGACTTGCTACAGTGGTCATAATTGTTCCTCTAACGTATGAAGGTTGTAGAGAAAGGGCCTTCACAATCCACCTCAATAAACAGTGTTGAGACTCTGTCCGGTTAGAAAATGAGACACCGAGAGTCTCCAGTCATGGCCAGTTTCTGAAAATTGGATAGTATCTGTGGTTGGAGAATTCTATCTTGAGCTTACAGGTGATTTTCTCCGTCTCCCTACTGTGTGTAACAGGAGCCTCTGCATTTTACACACTATGTTCTTCCACTCTATTTCCCTAGTGAGTATCTAAGAGAACATCCAGAAATTCGAATTTTACTTGATTTCATTCCATTGCTTCTCACGTTAACGCGTAGGTTAAGACAGCTTTGCGAATTTCGAAGATACCCAACTGGGTACCTGAGTGTCCCTGTTAGAATGATGGATGATGGTTTTCGGGGTGCCTGCTTTCCTCTTTGGGGTCCTCTACTCCTGCTTCCTCAGGATAACCTCGCCGAAGCCAGCTTATACGGTGCTCACTGACATATAGCCCGGCTTGATTCCTTGCCAAAGCAAGCTGCTAAGACGGCCTCACGTGGGTCTGTAAAACCGCACCGGGGAGCCCGGGCAACTCCCAGTCCTTCCCAGACCCGCTCTCTCCCTCTCCACATTGCAAGTAGCAAGTCACTCCAGCTCTGCTCCTCTCCTCCCGGCCCCGCAGCGTAGATTCTTTTCTCGAAATGTACCTTGGAGAAGGGAAGGGCTGAGGGATTTAAGACGCAGGGATCTATGTCACGTGCTGCCCGTAGCAACCGCGGCGGCGGCGACGGCGACGGCGGCGGCAGCAGCGGCGGCGCCGGGTCCTTAGCGAGACTGCACCATTTTCTCTCGCCCTGCATAGAGGTGTGGTTGCAAGCGGCAGAGAACTCCCCACCCCCTAGGACTTTCACCGAGGTGGCCTCTTCCTGGCTCCGGTCTGAAGACAGACTGTCTGGAGGAGTCCCCCAAGACCGTTCCAACTGGTGATGAGCGCCTAAGGAAGGCTTCTGCAACTATTAGGATGCTTGTCTGCACTCGGGGCCACCCAACTGCCGAGGAGCTCCAGGTCCAGAGCTCCGCCCTCCCCCGGGACCAGTGCTGAGCGTGGGCGCTCACCTGTGCATGCCTGTGTGCAGGTGTGTGCTGCCGAGGGGCTCTGCTCGCAACCTGGGGGGAACATTCGAGTGAATTATGGGTGCTGCAGAGGCTGGAGCAAGATTATGACCTAGCTCGGGGGCGGAGTGGATTATTTTGTGAGTGTTCTGGCTGCCAGCCATTGCTCTGCTGGGGAGAAAAAAAAAATCACATCTTCACATAGCAGTAAACTCACCTGTATTGCTGGGGAGTGGAAAGTTATCCTCTGCCGATTTCGTCTCCAAAAATGGCTCACGCTGCTGCTTCTATCAAAAAAGTTAGAGAGGCTGAACTGGATGAAAAGGAAAAAAATCTGGACAGAGAGAGAAAAAAACAACGGAAAATCCCCAGGGATCGAATGGAACGGAAAAGAAAGGTATGGAGAACCTCATGTGTTCCTCCCTCCCCCCACCCCGCGCCCTTTTGTAGCACCGTGTAGAATCTTCAGCCTTTAGAACTGGCAACTTCATCCTCCTTTTTCCATCACTCCCCTGCACCATTTCCGAGCACACTTTGCAGCTCGGAGGAGCTCTCCCCTGAATTTGCTGCATTGGGAGGAGATGCCTGAGCAGGATGGAATTCCTTTGCTTTGATCAAGCAAAGCAAAATCCATCATTTCATTTTCTCTTTTCTAACCTCCGTTAGATTATTCCGTCTTGAAGCCAGGTCCTCTAGTCTCCCAAATTACTCTCACAGAAGAGGGAAGGGTTGCCGTATGGCCAGAGGGTTCTCCTCTTCTCATTGCCTGTGCGTACTACTGGACCACTGGCACTTCTACACTGATGGTATTTTCAATAAAGATCTCTGATTGGGAATAAGCCACAGGATCTGTATACCTACCTCCTTGCTTTCCTGAGGGTTGGCATTATTCCACACTAGAATAGACTAAATATATTGATGCAGTGATCTGTGCTTCTGCATTTTTAGAATTCTTATTTTCTATTATTAATTCTGTAATTTACTTTTCTAATGTGGCAATTAAGTGGAAATAGCTAGCTCACCAAGGCAGTGAATCATCGAATCTCCTAACAGTAAACCAACCACAGATTGGCTGTCTTTCTCTGAAACATTTTTTTTTAAATATTAAATTTCCCTAAAAATATAAATCTTACCAGCTGACAGTAATGAGATACTCATTCAGCCCGTGGTGTGAATCTGTAAAGAAGTTGTATCTAAACACTTTAATTAACAAAGTAGGTCACTGAATAATTTCAGATGATAAATGGTATATTACATTAGCAGAATGTAGAAATAGTGCTTTGCACACAAACTCCTTTTAAACAGATCTGGGATTAAGAGACGCATGGGGACTCACACGTTTACTAATGCATGTGCTCCATGGACCTTTCCCTGTTTCCCCATAAGAGTCACATTGATCTTTGCATTTGAGAAACATTGTCTTGGCCTTTTGGGTGGGGGGAGACGGGGTGAGACACCTAAGAAGCCTCAGTGAGTTGAGATCTTCCTTCATCCTGATTCTCTTCTACTTTTCCACTAGTTAGATCAAATGATTAGTATCTGGAAATAAAATTAGTGCATTTAATGGTTTCTCTTCTGGAGAAAATTTAATACTGTTTATTTGACCTTTGGAATGCCTTGTTTCAAGTGTGCTTTGATTCTTTTGCAGTACCCAAGTCTCACTGGCCGTCTTTTTTGGGGTTGACTTCCTTCTCTATAGCTCCTGTTGTTTTGTTTCTAATCCTTTAAATAGAACATTACTGCCTAAAGCATTTTCGTGTATTTATATCTTTTTAAATCTTTGTTCCCTCAATTACAGTGTATTTTTTCTTGGTCAAGAGTGCTTGAACACCCAGTTGAGAGCCAACAACATTGCTCAGCCTAAGTGTCTTGCATCCATTCACTGGGAACCTTGCATCTTTGCTTTGCTTGGTTTCCACTGTTATTCTTCCCAGAAACCTCATTACTCCTGAAAAAGTTGCATTGTTAAAATGGCAAGTGCCAGTACATGTTGGGAATCTCGGTTGCTTGGATGCTGTCTTGCTTTAGCTTGAATCTGTCGCTGTCAGCAAGATCATTGGTTAGTGGACAAGTAATAGGTCAAGACCATCCGGACACGTTTAGATACCATTGCCCTATAACCAGAGTAATTGCATTTGTCTTTGTTCTTCTGTTTTCAAATATACTTCTTCTATGGCAGATGCATGCAGGATTACACAGCACAATAAAGGTTTACCAAATGATGGGGTGGACTTCAGAGCTATAGCAAGTTTCTTTCCTAGATAGACAATGTCCCCTCCCCCGACATTCCAACCCAACCCAGTTATCAAATGTGATTTGAAAGAAAAAAAAAAGAAAGCCCTAGCTCAGTATTATTTCTTAGGGTGAAGAAAATGGTAGCTTCTAGAGGAATGAAAATACCTATGGCTGCACTCTAAAGCATCATCTTCAGAAAATCATTTACAATGATCATGTTTTCCACTGATGTCTTGTCATGATTGTGAGGAAATACGTCTGCTGTAGGACCAATAGTGTATGTGGAGAATCATTTTCCTATTTATGGAAGGCTTCTTACCCATAAACCCCTTTATGCAAAGAATTCAGAGAAGACCCAACCCCAGTGCAGATAAAATTGCAGACCTTGGGAAAAATACATTGATTTTTAAAAGGAAATTTTACCAAGATACAACTATTGACTTTTAAAAGAATTTATTAGGGTGGCCTTATATTTGGGCTTTATTTTAATATGCCTTTATAAACTTAATAAACTTATCTTGCCTTGTATTATATAAAATGTTTAAAATAAATTTTAACTCTTTGTAAACTTCAGTCCTGCTCTGTTCTTGATGGTAACCAACCCATAATGCTAAATGATCATCTGTGTGTTTTTAAAAAGGTGATGATTCGCATACTAAGGAATTCCATTTCAACTTCATTGAATGCAAAATGTTCAGGCTTCCTTGACTGGATAATTAATATTTAAGTGGAGTATATGGCATGTCCATTGTGTTTGTAAAATACAAGGTATAATGAATGAATTTAAGCTTTAAGCAAATGAACAAGTTCAAGAGTTGTAACAAACTAATTTGAACTTGTTTGCTCAAAGAGAGTACACCGACCTATCATTTATGGGGTAAGAGGGTATTCTGTTCTAATTAGCACCATAGTATTAACTGAATAATCTTCATATGTACCAAGTCTAGTTCCTGTACTAGAAGTCTAGTATTTGAGACCCAAGGTAGCAGATGGAATAGCTAAGCATCAGAAGTCTTATGCCAGAAAGACAACCCTAGCCCTAAAATGTAATTCCAAATATATATATATATTCTACAGCTATCTCCAATCTGTACTTTTTAAAACTTGAAAATCATGCATAAGGAACCCATAAGAGTGACAGCACAGTTGCATTTCTAAAGGCAAAATATATATACTTACGTGACCTTTCTCCTCTAATCTTCAGTTCACCATGAACTGTCAAGGAAGCTTTTGTGTCTCTCATTTCTCAGCATGCACTAATCATTCTTGAATCCATCATGTCTACACTGCTCACTAGATTCATAAAACATGACGTTTTCCTAGTGTTCACCATTAACTTTGGTCATGCTTACTTTCTTCCCTTTCCTCTATCTTGTTCCATCTGGTCCCTCCCTCCTGCCTCGTAGTCCTCCGTCTACTGCCCTTTCCTTTAAGCTTTCTCATAAAAAATATTTGTCTTGTCTAGTCTAGTTTATTTTGATTAAGTGATAGTCACACTATCCATTTTTTTTTGGCACAACTTGTTCTTTATGGTTGAATAAAATTCCATTGTAGGGGCTGGAGAGATGGCTTAGAGGATAAGAGCCTCTTGCTGTCCAGGCATGAGGACACAGGCTTGGATTTTTATTAGCCATGTAAAAGGCCATCTTTATCAATTTCTCTCTATTTTTCTTTCTTCTCTTTTTAATAAAGTCTTACTATGTAGCTATATATCTAGCTTGAAACATACTATAGAGAAAAGGCTAGCCTTGAACTTATAAAATTCCACTTGCCTTTGTCTCCTGAGTGCTAGTATTAAAAACATACATTGCCATACCCAGATTATCTATTTATTTTTAACGAATAACTTATTGATTCATATTCTTAAAACTGCTAGGCCTTTTAGAACCTTTAAAACATAATTTATTAAGCACTGATGGACCTTATATTGGATACATACATATTGGTTCATTTAGCTGCAATAATAACAACTATATTTGTTAGACATCTTGATTTCACAGACAAGGAAACTGAGATTCAGAAGTGGAACTTTCTTAGTCATAGGTAGCTATTAAGTGGTAGACTTGCGATTTGCACTTAGATCTGCCCAGGTCCAAATTTCACTAGGGAAACAAGATAGGATGATTGTACGAACAATGAGCACTGTAAGTAAACTGTTTAAGCTACTAATGTTGCAAATTTATCACCCCTGTAATGACATTCTACAACTGAAAGAAATTTAAGCACTTTAAGGACTTGATTAAACAATGCATCCAAGGGAAACTAGATAAATTTAAGGATGTGATTTTACTAAAATGAAACCTTTTGAAGTCAAGGTTTGCACCTTAAATCCTAGCCAGTTGCTGCCCATGATAGACTATTAAAATCACTTTTGTTAGTTTTTCTTTTTGGTCAGGATTTCTAAAATGCACCTGCACATTTATATTTATTAAACTTCAAGCTGGTGGTGTATGGGACACAAGAGAAATTAAAATCAGTCTTTTCTAAGTCTGGTTATTCTGCAAATCATTCTGCAGAAAAAGGAGCATCTCTGGTCATCCCTTCACTTTATTTTACTATTCATACTGTTTTGGAGGAATAAGATCTGTTGTTTACAGCATTGCCTCAGTGAAATAACCTGACCAATGTCTTTCTTCTCTATATTTTCTATTTGGATATACACTTGATGACAGCAAGAATACTTAATGGGTGTATGCAGTGGACCAGGAAGACTTCTGACAGGAGTACTGGGATGTTTTTAAATAGAAGTATGTTTTATTTATTTGTACGATGAGGGGAGTATTTTCTAGAACTTTGAGTAGTTTTGTATGAATATTTTGTAACCCATCAGACCCTCAGTTATCCAGTTTGGTTTACCATGGTCTCAGTGACCAGGGATCAAATGAGATTTGAAAACATCCCAGAAGCAAACAACTCATAAGTTGTTAATTGTGAGCTATTCTGATTAATGTGGTGAAATCTTCCAGAATCTTGCCCTGCCCTTCCGTGACTGGGATGAGAATGTTGCCTCCCATATGCACCTGCCTATGACCTACCGATAGTCCTCTTGGCTATCAGATAGCTGTATCATACACCTCTGTTATAGTTTCATGCTTAATAATGGCCCCAAAGGGCAACAGTAGTGATACTGACAGTTCAGATATGCTGTCCTTCCTTTAAGAAAATAGTGAAGGTACTTTCATATACCTACAATTGAAATGTATTGTTACAACTTTTCTGTTTCGTCGTTAGTTGTTTTTAATCTCCTACTGGGTATGCTTTATAAACCAGCCTTCTCTCTAGATCTACATATATATGAAATAGTTACTGTTCATAGTGCTTAGTGCTATCCCTAGACTCTACTGGAGTCTTGGAATGTATCATCCTCCATGAATAATGGGAGCCTGCAAACATATAAACTGTAGTGACATGCAGTGTTGGCTTTTCCTGTGGTCTGTGGGTGAGAGCAGCTGCGTGGGAACAGAGTGGGGAAGCTCATCCTCATTCCTGTCCTTGAGCCTTCTGCTCATGCACTAGGCAGCCAGATTCCAAAGGCTGGTCGCATTCTGGAAACAGTGACACTTACTCAATTTAGAACTGTAAATGTACAGAGATTTCTGGACACCAAACTAAACATAGGTTTAAAGGTCCAAACTGCAACCGAATAATGTGGCCCCATGTGATGCATTATATTCCAGAACTCTCCACACATGGAAAATTTCAACCAGCTTCCCTCCCTCAAGATAGGGTTTCTTTGTGTAGCTCTGGCTGTCTCAGAACTGGTTTTGTAGACCAGGCTGGCCTTGAACTCTGCCTTGAGATCTGCCTGACTATGTCCCTGAGTGCTGGGATTAAAGGTGTGCACCACCATGCCTGGCTTCAATAATCATTTTTAAAGAGCTACATCTTTCTGTAAATTTCTACAACTCCTTCAGCATGTATTTATACTAACTATACTAATGCAACTATACTATACTGCCGTATAGTATACTGTACTATACTGTGCTGTATACACAACTATACTGATGATCATGATTGGAGATGTCTTTCTCAAGACTGGGGTTCACTCATAAATAAATATTGAAAAGTTTTGCTACAGTTAGTTTACATTTCTTACACAACTAAAAATGTTCTAGGATAGCTATTTAAATGTGAAAGCTTCCATACATCCATGCTTTTTTAAAAAAAATATATATTTTCTTCTTTGACAATCATCCTATACCTTGTTCTTGGCTCAATTTGCAAGCTCCTTATTGGCTTTGCATAAGAGTGGTGCCCTGCATGGACACTTTGAATCCTGAGATTTTATTAGTTTTAATTATGAAGACCCTTCTTCAGTCACTGAGTGGATGAACGGCTTAGGATTACAGCTATCAAGTTTCTGTGATTGTACATAGTCTCGATTTTGTGGCTTGAGGTAAAATTTTAAGACATGAACAAAAATAAAATCTTAATTTAGAAAACTATTTTGTCATCAAACAGGATACTGAGCACGTTCTGTACAGGTGTTGAGTTAGTGGAAATACCTGGAAGTTAAGACTTCTAGTCACATCATCTTTGATAGTCATTTTTATAACTATTTCTCTTTTAAGCCATTCTTTTTTTTTTTAATTCGGGTTTTCTCAAAATTAATTCTCTGCAAAACCCACTCAGCTTTATTCTCAGTGAGAGACAGTATGTGGTAAAATAAATAATAGCTAAGAAGGCTTTTTCTGCAGATTCTAGAAACTCGTGTATGTTGTTAGTGGAATCAGCTTCTTGCATGTGACTTTTGTTTCAGAGATAAATATGATTTTAAATGTTTATTGCGACTATTTATTCTTATTCCTCTGGTTTGATCTCAAAAATAACTCAGAATTCCGAGGGGGAGTGTGAGGGGAGACAGAACATTTCCTACATTAAACAAATATTTATTTTATGTGTATAAGTATTTTGCTCTAGTGTAATTTTGTGTGCCATGTGTGTGTTTGGTACCTGAGGAGCCCAGAAGAGGGCATCAGATCCCCTGGAACTGGAGTTTTACATGGTTGTGAGCCATTATGTGGGTGCTGAGAATGAAGCCTGGGTCTCTCAAAGAGCAGCACATATTCTTAATGGTGAACCATCATTTCAGTCCTACAATCTACATGCTTTTGAAGTTCCGCAGTGTTAGCACAGCGAAGCTAAAACAACTAGAATCAACATTTCCACTTCTCCGCCAACCTATGTTCTTCTTCGTCTTGAAATCTAGATCAACAACCATGTACTTCTAATAATTATATGTGTGAGTCTAAATTGCCATTGAGAAAAGAATTTTCCATGTGTAATAGGAAACCTTTTGGAAGCTTAATAAGGCTAATTAGTGTATGTAGCGACCAATTAATTCTGAGCACAGAGAAGAGGGAACAAGTGTTTAAGAGTTAAGTCCGAAGGCCTCATGGCCCACAGTTTACCTGTCTTTGTAACAATGGGACCGACTTTAGGACCAGAATGTGTGTGTGTGTGTGTGTGTGTGTGTGTGTGTGTG
Organism: Rhabdomys pumilio; assembly: GCA_030674055.1. Lineage (NCBI taxonomy): Eukaryota > Metazoa > Chordata > Mammalia > Rodentia > Muridae > Rhabdomys > Rhabdomys pumilio. The sequence continues at coordinate 29,988,931 of JANHMN010000001.1, forward strand.
TGTGTGTGTTACAGAGAGAGAGAGAGAGAAAGAGAGAGAGAGAGAGAGAGAGAGAGACAGACAGACAGACAGACGCATACACAGAGAGAGTTTTGATTTAACTCAATAGAAAAAACTTTGAAGGAATATTCTGCATCGTGATTTAAATGTTCCATGTTTAACAGTTGGCATTGTTGTTTTGAAGGAACTCAGTCCAATGTCCTAGGGATTTAATTATTCACTTAGCAGCCAGGGAGACCTCAAATGTTTAGAGGAGCTGATGTTCCTCTAGCTCCTAACACAAGTCAGAAGCTGCCTATTGTTTCATATGCTTGGCTTGGACCAATCCTGAGGAAATCCCAGGAAATGGCATGAAAGGAGTTGGGGAGAGATGGGGCATCTCCGAAAAGGCTCTCCTTGGCTTGAGCGCCACCACTCCTCCGCTCCTTACAGTGCCAGGGGCTCTGTTTCGTTGTTGTTTTAGTGTTTTTCATGAATATTTTTCTCAACTGCTCTCTCATTCTCTTATGGGCTATGACACCTTTCAGGGCAGCCAGAAAAGAATTCCACACTTAGTTGTACAGGCTTCTAGAATGTTCACTCAGAATATTAGCATTTCTGCCAGAGAAAAGCAGTCTTCTGTCTTATCCACTGAGGCCCTTTCCTATGTATGTCCTTTCACTGTTTGCCAGTGATGTGCTGTTTTGTCATGGGGAACACTTCAACAAGAGAATTATCAGGGACCAACAATTACCATTAACTAATCTAATTAACTTATTTGGTTATGAATATAGTATTCTTTCACATTTTATGTATTTCTTGGCTGTATGTATGTATATTTGCAAAACAGACTCATTAATTGCTGATTTAACTCACTTATTCAGATCTGTTAGAAAGTTGAAATTAAAAAATAATAATAACATTTTTGTGTATATAATCATTCATCTTTTTCTTCCCCATATTGGTAACTGAATCTAAGATCTCATGTTTGCTAAATAAGGACTTCTGTCACTGTAATATCTCTAGTCTTCTTTTTAATTTTTGAGACAATATCTTACAAAATTGCCCAGGCTGACTTTGAACTCCTTCTATAGGTCAGGATGGCCTTGAACTTACAATCTTCCTTCCCTAGTCTCCCAAGCAGGTGGGTTTGCACGATACTGTATTAGAGATGGCTTATTTTTTAAAATAAAGTTCCATTGATTAAGGACATTGTTTTTCAAAATTTATGTCTTTCCTGGGGCAATAGTAATTTGTATCAATATCTCAAAATTAATGACTGAGAATCTGCTTTGATTATTAATGTAAAGCTCAAATATTAAGTACTGCTAGCCCTTCTGAAATACTGCTCACAGTGAGAGATAAAAGTGGGATTTAAAATGATAAAGGACAGGCAACAGGGGCTTGGTTGTAAAATACAAGTGCAAGCATGAAGAACTGAATTTGAGTCTCCAAGAGCCATGCCAAAAGCTGGGCATAGCAGTCACGACTGTAATCCCAGCACGGGGGAGGCAGAGACAAGAGAATCCCAGGAGCAAGCACACTGTCCAACTGGTGTAGCAGAACTTGTGACTTCCAGGTTCATGAGTGACCCTGTCTCAAAAAATAAGGTGGAAATTCACTAAAGACGACACATATTGACATCTGGTCTTCATATTCACATGAATACAAGTGCACACCTCCCCTCATACATACAGAAAAACAACATACTTGGCAATTGCTTACTAATTTTGTAACTGACCTTTACACAAAGTGTCTAAAAGCCTTCAGAGAAACAAAATTGGGAAGCCTGCACTCAATTCTATTTACCAATGGTGATCTTTAGTTCACCCTTGGTGACCTTGGTTCAAGTTGACCTGATCTCAGTTTAAACAGTGGCACAATGAGATCCTGAGATCTGTTAGCATCACTTGATGGTTCCCAGTGGCTCTGGATAATATTTGATGATGTCTTTGTCACCTCTCATTATTATAAGTGAGATAGTTTGATGGAATTTCAAAGCTTTTCTTCATTTAATATGTCCCCCGCCCCCTTTTTGAGCCAACTCTCTGCCCCAGACACAGTACTGTCCTTGGAAGATTCCACAGACCACCTGTGGTGATGGGACCTTCCACAAATACAGGAAGAGAGCATAATTTGGCCCATTAAACTGGGTTTGTGATTGTCTATTTTTGTATGTATGATGCAAATTTTCTTTAAAAGGTCTTACCTGGCAGTTGAAGTGGTGGAAAGAAATGGTTCCTGCCGTTGTGTTTGTCGGTCTCTGAAAGGTTATTTAGGCCTCATTTAGAAAATGAGGTCACCTGTAAAGTGTGTGGTTGTTGTTTTGTGTCTCCTGTGTTGATTTGAGTCATTTAAAAGAAGTCTATTGTGGTTCATTTATTTTCTATTAGGGGTTCTGTGAGCTGACATTGCCAGGATAAAAAGCCCACAGAGAAACATTAATGTGGTGGGGTTAATCATTTCACAACAATCTCCGCCAGGAACGATGGCTGCCTTTGAACTTGCAGAACACCAAACTCACAAGCACTTAAAGTAAACTCTTGAAGATAAATTCAGGCATGCATGAACCATTCCACTATATACTGGGTGAGAATAACAACCCTCCACTTCTTCTAGGGTGGTGACATCAACCTCCTCCTTCCTTATGGCCCCCAAATCACCCTGGGCTGCAATGCTTAATTAAAGCATGCCATTTAGTGAAGTGCAGGTGGGCCAGGCGACCTGGCAACTGTGACTCTTTTTGGATAGAAGTCACTTGGGACAGGAGGAGCTTTTCTTTGAGGAGGTCACCTACTAATCACAGGCTTTAGTGTGGGCTCAAAGGGAGCAGTCATCAAAGCCTCGATGTGGGTAGGAGAGGAAAAAGGTCACATCACTGTGAGCAGAAATGAAGGCAGGTGACTAAGGATCAGGAGGAAGGCAGTAAATCTTCATGGCGGCACAGCAGTGCAGGGGCTTTGTACAGGACATAGAACATGCACAACCCATCATTTTCCACCAGAGGCTCCAGTCCACAACTGTGAGCTCTTACACCAAGAAGCAGATTTGAAAGGTAGCAGAATCTGTAGTAAGTTAAGAGCTGCTTTTCCAGTGAAAGAAAAAAATTGCTAAGATATATGCCTAATTTGCAAAATCCTGTTGTGTGCTTCATAGTTGTGGAAGAGCCTGTGGTACAGGTTGGCCTCTAGAGTCCTTCAGTATTCAATAAAATTAGGTTTTAAATTTTAATCATGTTTCACATCAAGACAACCAGAAATTATTTTTATCTATCTATCTATCTATCTATCTATCTATCTATCTATCTATCTATCTATCTATCTATCGGTTTTTATAGAAAGAGGTTCTTGGTGTAACATAGCCCTGGCTGTCCTCAGCTTGCTTTGTAGACCAGGTTGTCCTCAAACTCATAGAGATCTGCCTGCCTCTGCCTCCCAAGTTCTGGGATTAAAGACATATACCACCAGGCTTGGCCAGAAATTCTTTTAGGTTGTATTTGTTTTATTTTTCTTTATTCTTATCTTAGATAAAAAAATATCCTATGCATCCCCATTCAAGTCTCCTTTATTGGTCCAGTGTGGGTTCAGATGTATATAATTCAAACAACTCAGGATTTAACCATCCCTTGGATCAGAAAAATATTAATGAGTAACCACTGTGCACCAAATATTATACTGAAGATGACAAAGGTTATTGACTAAGAGAGGAAATGTTTTCTTTCTCTCTCTCTCTCTCTCTCTCTCTCTCTCTCTCTCTCTCTCTCTCTGTCTCTCTCTCTTTCTCTTTCTTTCTCTCTCTCTTGTAACTTTGCTTTTTGGGAAACTATTTAGGGTTACTATTAGTGGAAACAGGAAAGAAAAGTGCTACGTTAGGTCTAATAATTTGTTACTCTTATTGAAGTTCTGAGGACTAAACTTTGCACATGCGAGGCCAACACTCCACCACTAGGCTACATCCCCAGTGAATAACTAATTACTTTTTGCAAAGAGAAAGTGCTTGAGGGATGGCTCAGGTTTGTTAAGGTGAAGGGTTTCTTCTCTCAGAGCCTTGAAGGCAACAAGCTTATTGGAGTAAAAAGGAGACACAACTATAGCGAATAATTACAGGAGAAAGCAAAGCTGGAAATGCCAGCCAGAAAAGCCCTAGACTAATCCAAGCGGTGGGCAGAGCTGGGCTTTAATGGCTACACAGAAGATCAGCAAGGAGGGAAGCAAGATGGTCGCAGACACAACCTGGAAGGAGATAAAGGATAAATAAACATGATTGTGAGACAACTGGACAAGGTGCAGAGAGTAGGAGAGCACTCAGCCCTACATCAGATGTCCTGTCGCACCCCTCCCCTCAAGGCTCAGGGATCTATGCAGAAGAGGAGGCAGGAAGGGGAGAGCCAGAGCTGATGGGTGAATCCAAGGAAACAGTGTTCTCCAGACACAATGGGAGTCATGCTATGTGAACTCACAGAGACTGTGGCAACACATGTAAGACCTGCACAGGTTCAAGCCAGACAGAGTGCTAGCACTGAGAAGGGGAGGCGGGCATAAAGCCTCAACTCTAACCAATAAGATACTTGAGGCTGATGCTGCTGGGATAGGGAAAAATCAGTTTTCTCCAATGGATACAGCAACCACACTCCAGGGCAGGCCCAGGCCCAGGAATAATTGTCTAACATAAAACAGACTCCCTGTTTTCGTCTTTGTTGTTATTTGTCTTTATTTTGGTGTGTGTGTGTGTCTGTGTGTGTGTGTCTGTGTGTGTCTGTGTGTGTCTGTGTGTGTCTGTGTGTGGTTTTGTTTTTTGTTCACTTTTTGTCTCATCATTTTTTTGTTTTGTTTTGACTTTAGGTTTTGTTTTGTGTTTGTTTTTGTTTTGAGAGAGAGAAAGAACATGGAAGTCGGGTGAGAAGGAAGACAGAGAGGACCTGGGGGAGGGGGAAAGATATAGTGAAAATATAGTGTGTGGGAAAAAAAGGTAAATAAAAATGTGAGGCACTGCATTTCAGTGATATTAGAAGTGGCAATCATGTACCCAAACAAATCTCAAAAAGATGCCAAGGGAAAAATAAAAAGTACATTGCTTTATATAGAGAGAGTGTGAACGGGTAGCAGGTGGCAAGGCTTACATGGCAGAGGCTTTGCATATAAATGACTAACATAAAAATGTTCTATCTTTTCTGCTTGGCATAGTAGAAATAGTATAGGGTTAGAAGTCCTTACATTCTGGATGTGTGATTGTTGGTCACAATTTTGTTATAAGTGATTGTGTGTGTGTGTGTGTGTGTGTGTGTGTGTGTGTGTGTAGGTTGATTGGTAGGTAGGGTTTTATTGCTGTGAAGAGACACCAGGACAAAAGGAACTCTTTCTCATAAAGAAAAACATCTAAGCAGGGCTGGCTTATAGTTTCAGGGTGGGAAGTATGGCATCACGGAGTCAGACTTAGTGCTGGAGAAAGAGCAGAGGTGTTCTACATCTCAATTTGAAGGCACCCAAGAGGAGACTCTATTTGTTTCACACTGGGCATAACTTGAGCATTTAAGACCTCAAAGCCCCATCTCCACAGTGACAAACTTTCTCTAACATGGCCACACTTCCTCCAATAAGGCAACACCTCCTAATAGTGCCATGCCCTATGGGCCAAGCATTCAAAAACATGAGTCTATGGAGGCCAAACCTATTCAAACCACATATATCTATATATCTATATATCTATATATCTATATATCTATATATCTATATATCTATATATCTATGTCTCTATGTCTCTATGTCTCTATGTCTCTATGTCTCTATATCTCTATATCTCTATCTTTATCTCTATCTCTATCTATATATCTATATCTGCATAATTATATACACATATATATGAAATATATATGAAAAAGTGCAGTTGTAGAGGCTAAAATGAAACAGTATTGCCGAGAGCACTGTTTGGAACATATTTATATATTATAATTAGTATATATTACTTTATTATATCAACAGATTCTTTCCCCTTTTTCTGTGTGAGAAAAGAAAATGTCATTCAAAGATTATAAATGTCTACAGAAGAATTAATACGAGCTTGTTGTTTTAAAACTCTACAGAAACAAGTATAACGGAAACATGTAGGGGTGTGTGTGTGTGTATGTGTGTGTGTGTGTGTGTGTGTGTGTGTGCATGCGCATGCACATGTGTGTATGCTTCCCCTAGCTGTTACACTCAGGGATCCAGATGTATTGACATGAAGGCAGTAATTAGCATACCTAGCCTCGGCCTTGGTTTCTCAATGCCATTTCCTGCAGAAGGAGTCAGAACTGAAAATGCCTGACTCAAGTAAGGACATGCAGGGAAAATGATGGAGCGTCTCAACCTGCTAGTCTCTCAGGGATGCTGTATAAATTTGAGCAAATACACAAAAGGAAAATTATGCGTCATGCTTTTAAAAAGAGTCTTTCCTAATGTAAGTAAATAAACAAATGAAAAGACAAATAAGTTGATGAGAAGGAAAATAGGGTCTCATTAAGCAAATCTTGAAAAATATAAGTTATAACTAATAAAGATTATTAAGTACTAAAACATAGGCTAATATTTCACTTGTCTATCTCCATATTTTCTTGATAAAACATTTAGATATACCGCTTTCATTCATTCTGAGTTGTAACCAAACGTACAGCGATATTAGAAACTGTGCATATGCTGTTAAGCAGTTTGTACACCACTCTAACATTCACTAAACAACAGGTCAGTATCTATATTAAGATTCCATCTGTCTTCCTTACATAAATGACTGATGGCGTTGTGACAGCTAGTGTGTCTACTTTAGAGTCTTGAGGTATTCCCTCTAAGTCTATGAACTCCAAAGGTTCAATGCACCAGAGTAAAACTTCTTGCCAGTAGCAGCCTGTGCATGCAGCTTTGCTGTGCTGAGACCCGATCATGCAAAGACCACTGATATCTCCCGATATCATGTCAACATTGCCTAACATGTGACAGATGCCCTGCTGACTCTAAACACCTACTTCCCCTCTTCTAAATACCAGGTTGTTGTGGGCTAATCTTAGGAACCAAACCTAGAAAGAAAAGCTTTTCTAGGCAACCTATAGATTATAATAAGCACAAACAATTGATTCACAAGCGAGCCAGATCAGGGTTGTGAAGTTGTTTATATAAAGCTGTTCTTGATATTATAAATTAATATAGAGATTAGAGATGTTTTGAAGGCAGGAACAAAAGTTTTCTAGAGGTATATTTTTGTCTCTTTTGGTAAAACCTTAAATGTAATGTGTCCTGCTTGTATTTAGTTACAGTGATATATACAACAAACTAATGTTTTTATTCATTTTATAAATGTTCTCTAATTTTAAATAAGAATTCCAATTCTGTAGCTCACGACTCTCCTCTGGGATGCATGAACTCTATTGCCATGGGCTGGCAGTCCTCTCTCGTTCACACTTACCTCACTCTCCTGTCCCATAACCTTGATTATTTGCCACACTGCCGAGTCATGTTGAACTGTTGGAAAGCTTGCCTAAGCTCTGTCATTTTTCTCTTGACTCTGACTTGACAAATGTCACTCTTCTCTCATGAAATAGCTGCATACACTTGACCCAGGCATGTGGGTTATCTGAGCGTAGGCTGCAATACTGAGATTTAAACTTCATTCCTTGAGGAACAGACTCCAAAACTTTCAAGTCCCTGATGGCTGCAATTTGAAAGCCGCTGAAGAGTTTGCACACCATTGGAATGCACCAGTGGATTAAGGGGCAGAAGTACTGAGCTCACCAAGGCTTTAGTAGTCGTGGCAAGTCTGTGTTTTAATAGACTCTTAAGCGAAGACAGACCTGTAAATCAGAGCACCCAAGGAACACTTGTGTTGCAACAAGCAGTGTATTGTGACTGAATTTTCAACGCCCTGACATTCCTGCACACAAGAGTGCAGTGGATTTCAATGGGATCTTTGTGATTCCGAGAATCCTGAAGGAGCAGTTTCTCTCTGTGTGAAACTACATGCATTTTCATAGATGATGGAGAGATAAAAACACATCTGGCAAGATATTAAAGTGATATATATAGACAGAAAGCTTAAGGGTTCAAAGGCTTTTTCTTTTCTTTTTCCTCCCCGCTTCTCTTTGAGCTCAATTACCATTTAATGCCTTGGGTCCTAGAGGCCAAGAATTTGACCAAGCAGAGTAATAAAGTTGACTAGGAAAAAAACAAATCTTCAACGTGTAAAAGAGAAAGCAGAAAACTGTTCCTAGTCATCTAAACTATCCCGCGAGTGCTTGGTGTAACTTGATTACGTGTTTTCTTTCTCTCTCTTTCTTTCTTTCTTTCTTTCTTTCTTTCTTTCTTTCTTTCTTTCTTTCTTTCTTTCTATAAATTAGTTATCATCACAGGAGATTCTTGAAGGGGGGAAAAACAAAACAACCAACAACCTTTGTGACTGTTTCCATGGTTTGATACAGATATATGTATCTATACACACATATACATTTGTACTCTATATTTTTCAAATGTATTCTATTTTAAGTTTTAATAATTTATTGTTTACATATATGAGGGTTTTGCTTGCATGGATATATGCACCATAGGTGTGTGGTACCCCAGGAGACCAGAAGGTGTCAGAATCCCCTGGGACTGGACTTACAGATGATTGTGTGCTGCCTTGTGGGTGCTGAGAACTGAACCCTGGTCCTCTGCAGGAACGGCCACTGCTTTTTACTGCCGAGCCATCTCTCCAGTCCTATACTTATTTTTAATGTATGTTTAAACTCAGTTTCTCCTTTCAGTTTGTTCCCTAAGTTTTCAACATATTCACATTGCAATACTGCACTTTTTCTGTACTCTCTATTTCAAATGTCAGTGTGATCATTTAGATAAGACATTTTTTTAAACCACTGAGAATGATTCTTTTGATAAATATATGTAATCGAAGGAAAACTTTTTTTCAGTTAAAAAGTATTGCAATTTAAAGTACAGAAACAGAACTACTTCCTGTGTTGTGGACAGGGGCATCTGAGACCTGGCATTAGATCTGTGAACAGGGTTAAGAAACTGACCCAGAGGAGATAGTTGTCCTGGCAGCTCATTCACCATATTGTCACGTTTTTGCCTTGTCCTTGTTGGAAATCATCAACACTGCTGTTTCCTTCAGGCAGCGGACTACAGTCAGGGGAATTCCAGCAACATTTGGAGATCACCAAGAAGGGACTTAATACTTGTGCTTTGCCAGGCACTACTAGCTCATATTTATATGACAAGATTCAGTGCTGGGAAAGAAAACATACTGCTGAATTACCCTGAGGGTCGTACTCCCCAGAGCCCTAATGATGGCAGTCCTCCAGCAGGATAGGGATGAATTTAGAAATAAGTTAGTCCTCCTTACCACCCAAGGAAAAAGAAACAGCAACTTAATTACTGGTTGTCCCTAGATATAGGGGAAGGAACAATGACTTGCTTCTCAGTGGAATAGAGAAGTAGGGGGCTGATTCCTGAGAGGAGTCCACTGTGAGTCACCAACACCCGGAAGCCTGAAGAGGTTTGACCCATTTATTCCAAAATCAGGGTGAGTGGCGTGTGGGTGGGGATGTAACAGGGGACCCCGGCAGAGGAACAGGGTGCAGATGTCGCTGCTGTGCACTGCAGTGTATCGCGGAGTTCTCATATGAGGCAGATATTTTTAACTTCTCTTTTTTGGGGGAGAAGGAATATGGGGTCTGAAAATGATTCATTCCCTGCCCCCTAAATCTCAAATACATATTTTAAAGGACAGACCACAAGTGTGGGATTCAAACTCTATGCCTGCTCTCCAGACCATGCCAGTACATGAAGACAGGACTTAGGATGTTTTGTATTTTAAAATTATTACATGCAAAGAAGATAACTTTTTTAAGAGTCACCTGATTCAATAAGACAATGAAGAATGCAGCAGAGGAGTAATGATATCAGCTAACGTTCTGGGCAATGCTATGGACCAGGTACTGTTCCAAGCAGGTCTAACAGAATTTAGACCTTGCTACCTAACACACATGTAGCAAGACTTCCATCAGAAGCAGAAAGTGAGATTTAATAAAGAAAAAAGTAATAAGACTAAGAACAATTTGCCTCTCTGCTTCTCCAGTTGGCTTTATAACAGTCAAGGAAAGACGATTAAACAGAGAAGGCGTTATCAGCAAACACAAAGGTGTTGCCACCATTTCAAGGAGCAGAATAAGCAGAATATCAGATAGTCTCATAACTTGTCTTGTATTTTTATACTACATCACAGTCTCCAATAATAAGGTCATAGGGAGAAGTATAGAACACTCTGAATTATCAACTCTGGAGCCATCCACATTTCCCACATCCCTGGTGACCCAAACAGCATACATGCAGGTATGTAAACCCTAGAAGTCTTCAACAGGAATTTGAAAAGGTCTGGAGTGAGGTGAAGAGGTCCTTTAGCCACAAAGAAGAAAGTGGTTAGTTCAGAGACACTTCAAACAGCAGCTAGACACAGCTCTAAACTTTCTTGTGAGCTGTTTTACTGTTAGTGGTATTTGTTACCTAAAACAGAGAGGACCAAGGAACAAGTGAACAGGAAAGGGAAGGCCACTGGGGATGAATATAAAATGTTGGACTACGGATCTAAATGGCTCTGCTCTGTCCAGCAGGAAGATCAGGGATCTATCTGCTTCTTGTCACCACAGAGAGATCAATCTTCCTGCACCATAAGTAAGATAATAGACTAAGCCCTATCAAGTTCCAGAAGATGCAGAAGGAAGCATCTTATCAGAAATAGATTTCAGTGTTCAATGCCCATCAGCTACAACTCACTGTTATTAAAATAGAACACTTCAGCAAAATTGGCATTTTAGACATCCACTGTTATAAATAATTCTTTTTGGAGAAGAATTTGGCATAAAATTAAATGGTTATGACGTTCTTGGTCAACTAGGTAAAGCACATATTGTGTGTTTAGTAAAACTGGACAAAATCTTATTAGAGCAACGAAATTATCAAATATGAATTCAAAGAGTCAATTATGGTGGCACATGCTTGTAATCCCAGCTACTCTGAAAGGTGGACGAGGTGGGGGTGAACCCAAGACCAGCCTGGGTTACATAGTGAGACTCTGCCCACCCCTCAGAAAAAATATATATTAAAAAAGGTAAATTTTATAAACATAGGGATTTCAGAATTGAAAACTGTAATTTTAAACTATGTATCATTAGAGAAAGGAAACAAGGCAGAATTTTTCTGGCATTCATACTTTCAGAGGGATAGTTACTATGGGTACACATCTAAATGACATTCAGTAGTGGGATTAAAAGAAGACTGTCATATAGGCACTTGCAACAATCTTATGACTATGGTGTATTTTGCATTTATGCATCTCTGAAGTTATTGATGGTCACCATATGTAAGCCATTAAAATTTTCATGAAAGGTAAAACACATAAAGAATAAAGAAATGTATGAGACAAATAAGGAATAGTAGTGGAAAGAAGATAGGGGCCATATCAGAGAAACGGTGGCCATAGAGACTATGGCTGTGGTGACGGCTGGGATGACAGAGGTGGTGGCCATGATTAGGGCTGGGTGATTGTAAGGAAGGACCTGTTGGTCTAATGTGTGTGTGTGTGTGTTGGAGCCAGCAGTGAAAGAACACAGAACATCTCTACAAAGTAAGAAAGAATCGAGTGAAAAGGAGTTTTTACTGTACATAATGTCTTTATAGATTCATGATAGCCAATCCTCAGAAGTGTGTGTGTGTGCATGCACGCCCTTATTGTAGGAGTAATCCATAAACCTTTACAGAGAACACTCTGCATTGCCCAGGTCAGCACAGTAATTTCACTCTCTCCCTGTGCATATCCGAGGCTATCCTGCTAGCCCCTGTGTGCTCTGCAACTCCATCCTTATCTAATGAGCCATCTACACAGTGGCTACTATTGCTCATGAGGTCATTGGCATGTAGGATCTTTTCATTATTCTTCATATTCAGATGATGACTAATAGAATCAGTGCCTGGACTATTTCATAACAAAATCAAGCATCTGAAAAAATAACCATATCAAGAACTGGCAGGATGGGAATGAGAACAAAACAAAGGGACATTTAATGGTAATTGGATAAATTGCTGCAGATTGCTATTCCGAGAGATTCCATTGAAGCGTTTCATTAATATCATGTTTGCATCTTCTTATTTAGATGATGGGTTTGGGCCTAGCATGTGGTGCTGAATAAATATTTATGGGATAAATGAAGTAGATGTTTGCAGAAATCAATCATTTTAAACACACTAAGGAAGATTTTTACTGTTCAATTTGTTTTCTCCCAATAATTGTCTGTGCATACCTGCTCTGTATGCTAGCATTGCCATAAGTGCTAGGGACAAACAGAACTGATGAAATATGATGTCTGCACGTCATGAGTCCATATGGGTTAACAGTCACCATGATGCCCCTATGCCAACTGCAGACCCCTAACCTTGGCTAGGCAGGGCTTCAAAGAGAAGTCTTATGACTGCTGGCGATAAAGGAAAGGGGAGCAGATGGAGGATTGACTTAATAAACATCCAATAAGCAATTGCCTGGAATAAAAGACAAAGGGCATGAAAACCAACATGATTGTTGGGAATCAGATCTGTACTGCATTAGTTTTTTTTGTTTTTTTGTTTGTTTGTTTGTTTGTTTGTTTTGTTTTTTTGGTTTTTTTTTTGTCATGAGGGTTTGGGGGTTTCCAGCATACTGCGGAGACTTAGAAAGGTTTCTATGGGTACTGTGTGGAGGAATGGATTGAAATACAGCAAGACTACAGTAGCCAATGGTCTAGTTCAGGCTCAGCAATTCTGTAAGGAAGTTTACTGACCTGAAATAGTAGCAAAGGGATAAGAGTGAGAAAACTCTGTGGGAATATATACGGGAAAGGGAGTAACCAAACATCCAGGTACCCAGGGATGCTGTGTTACCTTCCCAGCTGGAGAAGGCTGTGCCAGGAGTGGAGGTATGCAGGACACTGGCTTAGGGGAGAGGCTCTCTACTGACCTACCAAAGTACAGAGTATGTTTACTCCTCTAAAAACTCAGTAGAACGAAAAAGCATTAAAAGTATTCCTTAATGCTCTTAAATGACAAACACGCTAATTTTCCGGACTAACTCTTCATTTTCTTATATCTTCTTTACTCCCTGTCTCTCTTCCCCTCCCCCTCTCTCCTTCCTTCCTCTTCCCGTACAGAAGATATTCTATAAGCTGACCTAATAGTATGATTTATAAATGTCTGACTCTAAAGATTAAACACTTACAAACATTAGCATGAGTCTTTTTTATTACAGCTCATTATCGTAGAGAGGGGAACACTAATGTTCAAAATAGATCCCCTTGCAGCATATACCCAGCAACAACTTAGCTCAGAGGCCCAGAGACCTCACTGGCAATAATTTTAGAAGAATAAATTGATGGTATTGATTTTATAATATTTTATGTCTTGTACTTATATTCCCAGAGTTTCTGATTGCCTGTAAAGTGATTCTATCTCAAAAGTAATTGAAAACTTAAAATAATTCTGCCCCTCTCCAGAGAGAACAAACAATATGTAATCAGGATATTTATACTGCAATGAATAATACATAAGGACTAGAAATACTGCTTTATACTCTAAGAGTCACAAAGGCATTTGTTTTAAAGAGACCTTGAAACACTGGCTAAATGAATTATTGGGTGGATGATGAAGTTTAATTTCTTTTTGGTGCTCTGTGTTTGAAACAAATTGAGTTTAGTCTGTCTGTCCACTGTCTTAATGCCACTGCTTCTTATTAAGCTAAGTGCATGCTCAACACACAACTTAAAATAGAAGACGCCATATTTACAACCGTTTGCTGAAGTAAGTGAGCCTTGCAGGGGTTCGCTCACTTGATTCAGTGCATTACACAGAACAAAGGAAACTGGGACCAGCATCACAGTAAGCTAGAGAGCATTCTGTGGATACACCCCCACAGTATCCAGTGTGCACAAGACTGGACGTTTATCTTGAACTTGAAGTTTTCTTGATTGGCTAATGCCTGGAAGCTGTATGTACTATGCTATTCTTTTTTTTTTTTTTGATTGCTTGTTCGCTTTAGTGTTTGAATCCAGGACCTTGTACACAGGAGAAAAGCACTTGTATGTTCCTAGTCCGGCATGCTGTATATTTCAAATGTCTGTATCTTCTGTTTGATTTCGAATGTCTGTTTGTGTGGATTTTGTTGGGAAATTATTATCTTGACATATGTAGAAACCAAGACTGAGGTGTCAGTTTCAGTTGGTCAAGCTGTACAAGCATGAAGATCCAAGTTTGGACTCCCAGTTCCCATGTAAAGATTTGGGAAAGATGTGGAGACTGGTAGGTTTATGAGAGTTGGCTGGCCAGTCAATCTAGTTAACCAGTGAGGTCTTGGTTCAGTGATAAAAACTGTTTAAACAAACAAAAACAAAACCCCAACCAATTAGCTTTATCGAGCTAATTGATTTTCTTGTTTTAACTCTATCATGGATTTGTGTTTTGTTTGTTTTTGTTTTGCTTTGTTGTTTGTTTGTTTTAGTGGTGGATAGGTGTCAAAATATAGTTGACAGTGAATGTATAAAGTCTAGTGTGGAGCTCGACAGTTTGCAATTGCTAGTCAAATTATAGATGTCTACTGAGATGTATATACTTTGGGTCTGATGAATTTCAATGTTTGAAGTTTGTTTATCTGAAATGTTTTAATTATACTTTTATCATTTAAAATCATTTTGATTGAAATATATTTTGATCATATTCTTCCCCTTCCCCAAGTCCTTTTAGGTCCTTTCCCCTCCATATTCAGGTTCTTTCTGAACATACAAAAATCTAAATATAACAAAATTCCCCAAACCAATAAAATAACACTCAAATAGAAAACAACAAAACAAACAAAACTCCACCAAACTATAACCAAATAAAAGCGTGCTCTCTCTCCTTCTCTCTCTCTCTCTCTCTCTCTCTCTCTCTCTCTCTCTCTCTCTC
>JANHMN010000001.1:30003897-30024609 GCA_030674055.1 Rhabdomys pumilio
TCTCTCTCTCTCTCTCTCTCTCTCTCTCTCTCTCTCTCTCTCTCTCACACACACACACACACACACACATACACACACAACACACACACACACACACACACACACACACACACACACACACACACGGCACGTGGAGTCCATTATACGTTGGCCAACTACTCCTGAACATGAGGCCTGCCCTGCTGCAACTTTTTTAATAATAAAGTTTAACATTCAAAGGATGGAGGAAAATTGAGGAGGACAGACAATACTGACCCCTGACTTCCTTGTGCATATGTGCACACACAGATAACCACACACACAACCACACACACACACAATTTCAAACATACTTGAGATCATTAGGTGAAAATACTTGCATGTATACTTACATGGAATTTATAGTTAAAAGAACATTTTGATAATGCCAATGGATCGAGATAATTAAAAAAAAAATCCTTTTGTGACATAGGTCAACATATATACAAGAAATGATCTCTCTTGACTATCTGAATGTGTGTATAAACAGCATGTAAATGTGTATAGCTTGATGCCTAGGGACCTTCGAAGGAAAGCAAATCCTAAGTAATTTGAGAATGAATAGTATGGAAGGAAGACACGGCTTCATTTGTTGGTCTCAGTGATGGGTCATTCAGTTGAGCTTAGAGCAAGAGAGTCTTTGCTGCACGCGTAACAGTCCTATGTTGATGTGCTATATTTAGGGATTGCATACAATTCTCACAGTACAGAATTGTTACCTGTCCTGTCTAGATGTTCAAATGCCGTATTTAACTGCTTGGCATGTGTTTTTCTAGTTTCTTTTTTGATGGAAAAGACTAGACAGCTGTGGCATGTGGCATACAGAGCTCAACTGGACAGCTTTGTCTCAGACTCTCACTAACAGTCTCCTTGTTAAGAATGTCAGTCCTCAGGGCATTACACATTAACCGAGAACAATGCCACCTACTATTCCTTTTACATTCACCTTAATTAAGTAGGGTTCTGGTTATTCCTTTCAGCTGTTTTACTTAGTTCAGAAAGGTTAATAAGGTGAAAAAGAAACTGGTTTGGGTTTTAAAAATAACTTTTAAAACTGTACTATAACCTGGCCCTGATTTTGGGTTTTGGTTTTAACCACTTGCCTGGCTCTTCCCAGGACACTCCATTGTCAGACTAGTTTGTGTTGTATATACACATCTTTTCTTCAGATCAAGTCGGAGCGCACAGTGGCTATCCTGCACTTTTAAATCCCCTTCACAGAACTTACAATTATTCAAATGGTCTTCTTGGGACACTCTACCTTTCTTGTTTCACAGGCTCGTTAATGTCAGCAAGTGACATTTACTGAGTGGCCACTGTGTACGGCTACAGAGTGCTGTGGCCTTTGGAAAACTTTGTAAGTTGTTCGACTCTCTGTTAAGGAATGTTGTCCTTGTTATGCCACACGTCAAGGAGGCAACAGTCTGGAATGAAATAATAGCTGGAAGGGTTGTAAAAGTAAATTGGCTAATTGATGTTGTGGGGCCCGTGAATAGCTTGGTTTTATTCATTTTGGTGAATGTGGGTAAAGCACACACAGTAGAATTCATTTGCACTGACCTCAATCAAAGAAGTGGAGCCACCCACTGATACAGGGACGCTAGTGGAAATCCATACCTTATGCGCTTTTCTTTATTGATCAATTACCTAACAGATTCAGCTGACAAAAAAAATCATTATGAGTTTTATTTTTAGCCAAATAAATTATATCGAACGGGCTGAAACATGGAAAAAAATAGCATGCCAACTGGGCTCCTGCACAGAGTGTACTAGTTTTATTTCCATAGTTCAGTGATTCAGAAAGCTGGATTAACTTGTTTTTGGTATCACCTGATGGTGTTTGGGAGAATTTGTTATTCAATGGAATAACAAAGTATTAGTTTAGTCAGATGGATACATTTGAGTAAACAGTCAGCTTCAAATTATACCGAAAAAGAAATGTCAAAACAATTGTAATCTAAGGAGATTTCTAAAAGATTTATATTTTTAAAAAAGATTTATGAACTTTATGTGTATGAGTGTTTTGCCCACATGTATGTGTGTGTGTATACTGTGTGCATTGCATGTCTGATGCACAAGGAAGCTGTAAGAGAGTATTAGAGCAAGAAATACAGAGGGTTGTAAATCATCACGTGGGAACAAGGAACACAACATAGGTCAAACAGCAAACACTTGTTTGTTTTATTTTGAGGCAGGATCTCTCCCTGGCCTGGAAGTCATCTATTGAGCAAGGCCCTAGGCTGGCCGGCCAATGAGAGGATTGCAATTGTGTGCGCTTGACATTTTATATAATTTTAAAATGTTTATTATTTATTTATTTATTTATTTATTTATTTATTTATGTATGTGTTCTGTGTGGGAGACAGATGGATCAAACTTAGAAAATCATGCTTGCAAGTCAAAAACTTTACTGACTGCTCTGTGTCTGCCTAGTTTTACTGAAGAATTTTAAATTCAGCAAAAGTAACATAAAACTTATTTATGAACAGTGAACTATAAAACACAGTGTTAAATAGTTTATTAGGATAGTTGTTTTGTAAATGAGAGTGTAAATGGAAAATCTCTGCATTGCCTTTTTCATTTGTGTAATAACCCTTACAACTTGGAGGTAAAAGAAAACGTTACTTTTTAAAAAAATTATTTTTATTTATTTATGTGTATATCTTGTGGGGATGTGTGTGTGTGTGTGTGTGTGTGTGTGTGTGTGTGTGTAGTTGCCAAAGAAAAGGGGAACTGAGCTGCCCAGTGTGGAAACCAAACTGAGGTCCTTTGAAAGGGCAGACGTTGACTTTAATTGCTGAGCCATCTCTCTCCAGGACCAAGAAAGAAAAATTAACTTTCATATGTCTGAGTGAAGTTTTCTTTCTCTTTTGTTCTTTAATAGACTTGTCATAATTGAAAAATATTAATGTAATACTTTATGAACAAGTTAATCAAAATTTTGGGGGAACACTATAGGCCCTCTTAGCCGATTAGGTCTTATAGAGGTTTCTAACTGGGTCCTGCAACATAACTCTGGAAGAGGAAGTCTGCCTCCAGGCTAGTGTTGCCATTGTTTTACAGTGCTGGACTCAAATCTGTAGCAAAATTGCCAATCCAGTTAATGTTCAAGGAAGACAGGGCAAGGGGGAACTCTTCTTGAGAGGAGTCTCTTGGGTACCCAGGTAAAGTCCATCGT
This sequence comes from Rhabdomys pumilio, assembly GCA_030674055.1. NCBI lineage: Eukaryota > Metazoa > Chordata > Mammalia > Rodentia > Muridae > Rhabdomys > Rhabdomys pumilio. The sequence goes on from JANHMN010000001.1 coordinate 30,007,094, forward strand.
GTTCCACCATGGTTCTTTGATAATATTCAGGAGTCCTCCTGGGAAAGCAGAGTGAACAAAGACAACACAGCAAGGAACACTTGTCCCCCTACCTGTAAGATGGTCTGACTAGACAGACAGATGATCAGTCAGCTTCAACTACCATTGAGTGTTAAATAGTGCTTCAAGAATTAAGAGATCGTTGTGTCCTAGACGATGAAAACCCCAGAAGCTTAGAGGGAGATAGCGATCTAGCTGAAGAAGTTCCCAAAGCAGAAAACCGAAGCACAGATTTGATAATGTTTTATAAACTCACATGGGTCAGCTAGTGGTCACACCAGGACTTCAATGAATAACGGCTGCCAAGAGCTTTTCAAAACTCCCTTGCAGAAGGCTGTACATCAAATGACATAACCGAGATGGGGATTTCTCCTCCAAGTGTGACTTTCTTGATGATTTTGTAACCTTGACTCCTCACTTAAACGATGAAATTGAAAACAGCAATAACCGTTGGGTTTTTTTTTTTTTTTTTATTTTTTATTTGCTGTTTTAGGAACTTGAGCAAAGACTTTCACAGCAGAGAAGCTAGCCTTTGTTCTCAGTCCGTAATTGTTTTCCTCTTGTAATGGATCAAAAGACCAATACAGATGAAATAATAACAGTAAAGTCTCCAGGAACTTGAGAAGATACCACAAATGTCACATCATGAGGGGTTTTAATTTCACCTTTGAAATCGCGTATCAAGTTCATGTGTCCTGCTCCAAGTGTGGTCAAATATGCAAATATTTGCTTTCTGAGTAATTTGCCCTAATGACTTTGAAGCATTTTTAAGGAACAGTAGTGACATTGTTTTTCCCTCGGGCAGCAAGCACATCCTTTGTCAGATGTTCTGAGAGACTGAGCCAACCAGAATGTTTTTAAGGCATTTGTTAGCCTCATCTTTAACGTGACAAAATGTTGGGTGTGTAGATAACCATATCATCTACGCTTTGGAGACACACCCACCTGACTTTTAGCTATTTCAGCTTTTATTTTAATTCCTCTGCAGACCCTTAACATGTTTGTTGTCACTTAGAAAGTGCTGGATTTATTTTTTGGAAAAGTTTTAAATGATTGTAAATAGGAAGTCACTTGTTAACGATTCCATTTTCACAGATATTGTGAACTTTTGGGTTGATCATCATTTAAACCTGGCCAGTAGAAACTGGGAAATTCCAGCCATCACAGGATCAGAAGGATTTCTATTTACCTCCCCTCTACCTATTCTTAATCAGCAGTGAGATTTGAGCGCTAGCACATGTTTGCTGGGCAACCTGGTGATGGGAATATCACTAGGAACAGAAAGTTTGAATGAAAATATTTCCATGGGGAAAGAACCTTCTGAGAGTTGCCAACACGCTCCCTTAGAATACGTTACCTTAATATCCACCTGCCCCTTTTTACTCAACAGTAAAATATAATCTGCTTTCTAGTAAAATTCACATCCATACAGTGTTAATAGTTTTTTAAATACTTAAAGAGATGTTTATTGTTAAATCAGAAAATGAACTGAAAATTTTGTCATGGTGAAAATTGTTCAGTCTGTTACTGTTCTAATGTATAACATGCAGTCTGCTCTAATATATAGAAAAAAGAAATTAAGGTCAATATAGCTTCGTTAAAGATAGAAATGATGACTGTGCGTTTTGTTCATCTTCTTCACGTTTTGTGTTAATGCATTCCAATAGGTCAGAAAAAGTCAGTGAGAGAGACAGCAGGCCCATGTAAAAAAAGAGTAAAAGCTGATAATGGTTCCAACCTTATTCGAGAAGATATTAGAGTAAATCAGTAAGCAATAAGATGCAAAGGACTTAGGGGTGACGGGGAACTTCTGGTAAAACGTGCATTGAAACGAGAAAGAAAGACAGAGTAGTGAGTATGGATGGGGTAAGAGAGAGGATGCCGCTTGGTGAAGAAGCAAAAGCCAAGGCACCAGTTAGATATCGATGAGACAGAAAAATGCTCGGGAACAAACTCGTGCTGGCAAAGCACAGCTGGAGTAGCTAAATGTCCCATTTATTTATACATAAAAGTACACTTCCAGACCTCAGCTCCAGAATGAAACAGGGAACCTAGAGATGGTTTGTAGAATCTCCTTCCAGGCCCTGCAAGTTGCATAACTCCATATTAAACATTAGGTCAAATGTGGAATTTTTATATTTCAAAAATGTTAAATTAATTATAAAGTGTGGGGGAGTACATCTCTTTTAGTGGCCAGAAACCCTGGTTTATATTCTGAATAGCTCATGTATATTTAAGAAATATCCCTTGCAAGTCTTTGAGGACTGTAGATCTCCCCCAGGCTCTGAGAACCTGAGAGGAAAAGACAGAAAATTTAAAACTGTAGCTTTTGGAGAGGAGAATTCTTTTAATTTTTTAAATTTTTTTATTGAGTATTATATTTACATTTCAGATTTTATCCTCTTACCTCACTTCCTCCCACCACCCAGAAACCTCCTATCCCATCCCCCCTCCTCATGCTTTTATGAGGCTGTATCCCCACCTACCCCCCCTCCCTCTTGCCTCAAGTGTGTGGAACATTTGGGGAGAAATCATGGTGTTGTGACGAGTCGGCTGTTTCCACTGTATACAATGATCCAGCTAATCCAAAAGCCTTTGCCTCTGACACTCATGCCCATCTAACCTTGTTACTGAAACCAAGGTACTGTCTTCAGGAATATGTTCTTATCACACTTTAGCATTGAAAGTGTTTGAGAGTGTGTTCCTCTTTAATGGAGTGGAGAATGTGTCCACATATTTTCTAGTATTTTTGCATCAGTCAATAGATTAACAAAATCTGGTTTTAAAAGTTACCTTCTTCTATAGTTGGAAAGTAATTTCATTGAATAGTGATGCCCTCCAGCAACTGGAGGGTAGGGATGAGATCTTTATAAAATGTAATTTATCACCATAGCCTCTGGAATGAGGTGGCCTGAGATCCTGTGCGAAACAGTAACTCCCAGTTGCCATAGTTTGAAAGTATTTGAAGAAGACGACTTTTATACACACATATGCACAGTCACCTAGAAGGTGCCTTTTAATGGAGGCAGTGGTATGAAATCCATAGTAATGTATAGCACATCCTAGTATTCCATCTCAGCTGGCCATCTAAGTCCTCCATGTATAGAATTTATCTTAGTGAGAAACTAAATGTTTCAAAAACCTCGTCTAATATGATTTCAAAGATTGTACTGTGTTGAAAGCCAAGTTGAACATTTTCTCACGCAATATCTGAGGATATTTCAAAAATTAAAAATTAATGAGAATTACAGAAGAATCAAAGTGTTTGCACGTATGGAGACACTAACCGGGTATGACATGCTGCACATAAGTGAAAACTTCCACATGGGGTTCAAATGAACCATTTTGACTGATGTGTTTCCTATGAATATTGTAAAGGGAATATAGTCATTCTGTTTTGTGATTGACAATAAAGGTAGGGGATATCAACCACTTTGGATGCTTCTCGGTTTAAGCAATTGCAAAATGACAGTTGCGTGTTATGTCGGTGGAGCAGAGTTATTAAGAGAGTTTGTATTTTGTGTGAGAGCAAGAACAAAGAGGAGGGGAAAAAAATCAAAGGATTATGAGGAATTTATTGAGGAATGCAAAACTTCTCTTATGGAGAGACATTTTGCCCAGCAGGAACTTCAGGCCATGCATGAGGAAGGCTGCTTGCATGGAGAAAAACAAAACAATACCACCCCCTCCCCTGCTCCCCGTCCGCCTCTCCCCCCTCACTCTATTGACATGCATAGCTGGCCTGGTAGGTGTAAAAATAGACTGGCAGTCCCTGAACTGGAAATGGTCACTGAATGCAGGCTACAGTTGCTGGGGTTTTGAATTCTCTCTGACACCAGCAAGCCAGGCAGCAGATGGGGAAAACCGGTGAGGGACATGTCAGAGCACTGAGGACAGGAGCCAAGGATCATGGATTGTCTCTGCTAGTGGATCCCTGGAAGCCCAGGCCAGGCCAAGGGTTGGCCCTTTGACAGCAGGAGCTGTGGAGCTGAGATGGGGAATTCTGCTCTCTGCTCCTCTTGCCACTCGAACAAGAGCGTCAGGGCACAGGGAAACATGCTGGAACTGGATACAACCCCAGACTATTATGGCTGTAGCAGTGATGATGTCAAAGAGCCTGACCTACCGGTAAGTGTTAGGTCACAAATGGGAGGACATTGGTCTAAGAATCAACAGTGATTCTCATTGGTCAAATCTCTCAACTTCCTGGAAGGAAGCTGACGTAAAATCAACGTGATTTTACCACCTGACTGTGTGATATTCAGTGGCCTGTTGCTGTTTGATCTGAAGGCTATTGTGTGCATGTGTTGGTCTCTTTTTTTTCTTCTCTATAGTTACAAATTGACATAGGAAGAGAAGTGTTTAGTTTGGACTTTTGGCAAAGCTGAGTATGCATGTATGTGTGCATGAGTGTGTGTACACGCGCGCACACCCACACACCCACACACCCACACACCATTGTAGAGTGATTTTTAGTGGTATTGTGGAGACTCAGGTTCAGGCTGGCAAATTCTTTCCCCTGTTTATATATTCTTACACAGTTCATTCTTTCATTAGGCCAGAGGGCATTTTACATGCACGTGCTAACTGAGAATCCCAGTTCTTGCTATGAAGACAATGTTCACGTCATTTGTGAATAACTTCAGTGAGGCCTTTAGACAGAGGTCCAGCATAGATGATCAGGCTACTTGGTGAAAAGGCTTAAATATGGAGAACTCGGATATTTAAGTTGGCCTTCAGATTTTAATCATGTCATGACATGGTGTGTAAAGACTCACCATGACTGAAATCAAGGAAGTGGTGTTGGCCCAGGTTAATGTGTGTTGGGAGAGTCAGACGTTGACCAGAATTTCCTGCTGAAGGTTTGTGAGTGAGAGCATCAAGGGCTCTGCTTTTCTGTGCTCTGTGCTGTTCCCAGGAGTGATCACCAACTATGAGATTTTGAGGCAAGTCCTCGTTGGCTTTTACCCTGACCGGATCTTTGGCATTGTTAGATTGTAGTGAAACTGAAACCTGGACTTAGAGCTTGTCAGTAAAAAACTATTTGCAGAGTGGTGCTGTTGCTGACAGATGACAGCAGAAAGCAACCACGGAGCAAGTGCTTCCCAGCTGGGAGTGAAAGGTTTAGGAAGCCAATCCCTCCTCCAGGGAAAATATTGGCCTGAGGTCACCCAGGCAGGGGGAAGCTAGGAACAGGCAGTTTCTCTTTCTGGGTCAGAGTTTAAATTAACCACATCCACGAATCTCACAATGAGCTTTTCTAATGCTATGGAGCTGAGCTGAGGGCAAAAAATAAGGTGGGCAAGGAGGAACTTTGTGCTTGGCAGTTGGAGGTTAAAAATACACTCTGTAATAATATACCTCGTTTAAAAACTGCATGTTCCTAGCTTTTAAAAATACTAAGGGCATTCAAAAATATTAGCTAATAATGACCCTGATGTCTTTAAGTTGTACATGTGTTTCTCATTTATTTATCTTTTAAGTATCAATAGGTCTGGAGATGTAACTCAGTGGTAGGCCCCTTCCCAGCACAGGTTAGGTTCTGGGTTCCATAACACAGCACTGGAAAAAATTATTCAGGTCAAATAATGCATGGAAGGAAATGAGAAGCACCTTAAGAATTAAATACAAGAACAAAACAAAGATAAGCTTTTTCTTTTTTTCTTTTTTTCCTTTAAAAAAAAAAAAACTCACAACAAGGATTTTTCCTGTATAGCTATGACTGTCCTGAAACTTGTTCTATAGACAAGGCTGACCTTGAACTCACAGATCTGTCTGCCTCTGTCTGGCCCAAGGATAAGCTTTTAAATGTAGAGGACAAAGAAGGGTAACTTCTTGAGTTTCTATGAAGTTGGTATGTTCTTTGAGGTAAAGGAGAAGTGACAAGGTGATCTTGAAACCCCAGGGATACAGTGAGAAATTTATTCAGAGGTTCAGAATTTAAAAAGTCACAGCCAGTATCAGTATCCACTGATTGGTTGGTGTCGAAGCAGGATTAGCTGTCAATATTCAAAATGTCACTTCTATTAATGGAGAAGGTAGAGACTGAAGTAGATCTTGGAAGCTGTTTGAAATTAGTTGTTTGGATTGCTGTGTGGAAGAAATTTTATTAATCCTTTCAGTAAGCATGAATGAGCCAGGCCTTGGTCTGAAGGAATGTCTAATGATCGATCGAGCAAGTAGAAGTTCCATTCTGGATCTCAAGGTGTTGTGGATCATGGGAAGCTGACAATTCAGTTTCCATAAGGTCTGTAAAAACATCAAGCTATTTTAACTCATGTGAAGAGCACCCAGTTAATCTTGAAGCCAGTGGGGTAACACTAGAGAGAGATAGAAATACCATACAGCTGTTGGTCAATGAAATTTGGGCAAAAAGCATAGGATTGGATTATTAAGAGATGGATAAGCCAAGATTTAAAACAGACTGCATACTAGAAGGAGCAAAGGTATTTTTGGAGAATGGTTTAGGTTGTGTTCATATGGCATGAGCTACCTTGTCTTTGACATGACCAATAAAATGCCCTCCACCTACCTTGGAGGGGCTTAGGGAATGTTTGTGGAAAAGGTGAGTGAATTCATTTGGAAGTCACCCAAGGAAGCAGATCTTACTGTAGACATTTTCTAGATACAAGTAGTATACCCTCAGATCTGGCAGAGGTGGTAAAATGGTAGAGTTACAAGATATATATTTAAAGGAAGAATTTGAGAAATTCTGTTAACTTCTACTCAAGAAGCGAATGAACTTTAATTTACATATTATTTTGTGAAATAATAGATATTTCCTTAAGTAGTTATTCTCTCATGTAGCAAATTGTACACAAAGAACAATAGGTACATTTTCAAGACATAGTAAAAGATTGTATTGTTATAAGAGGAATAATTTAATGTAAACAGTAATATCTAACTCAGCATCTGGAACATTCTTCTGTATCAGTCTTAGGATGAGTACATCCAAGCCAAATATTTGTCTTTATTTGAACTATGTGTTGATTTCTTCTTCCATATTTTATAAGATTAACTCCACTGTATGCACAGTGTCTTTTCAAGGTCACATGTCTGGGATGTAGCTGAGAATTCATGGGAGAGAAAGCTCTTTTATTTTTTCGACTGTATTTTGCTTCCTTCCCAAGCCGACATCTGCTGTGACTCTTACTCATTTCCAGATCCGGATTTCATTCCTCAGTTAAATTTATTATGCCACAGGAAACATCCACTTGTTTTGTGATTCCTTTATTTTCATTTGAGTCTCTTTGAAATTTATATATCACAGTTGACTATAAAAATCTTAGAGGTTTGGCTTTTTAATACTTCAGTCATGTTTGTGTGGCTTATGTAAGTGCAGAAAGCTTCCTCTTTTTTTGTACCTTTTTGAAATATTTTCCCATAGGAGCTCAACCATCACAATGCCTACCTGACAGACAATCATTGCCGTAGCACTCTCAGGCAAGTCAGTTATATATGGAAACCCTGTGAAAGCTGAGGGTTTAGAAATAGACATTGTTTGTTGAAACCAGGTTTTGAGGAATTATAAGTGTTTCTGGCATAGAGTTTATTTAAAATCTTAATATTTCTCTTCTTCCCTCTCTGCCTACTAACATCAATAAGTGACCAAGGGAGGATTGGAAATAATCTTAGATTTTGTTTTACCTGATATTGTAGCATTCTCTACATTTTCTAAGTAACTACATTTATTAAGTAACTACACAGTGCACTAAACTTAAATGTTGAGAATGGTCGACTGTCTACTAAAGAATTCTCACTATATCATGGAAAAATAAAAGAAATTAGAATTTTCCCATGATAGAAGTAATCTGTTTCTATTTCTTTCATTCTGCTATTTTAGTATCTTACCTTTCTAAATTGTTGACACCCTAAGGAAAGGAGGAAGCACTCACTGAGGCACCTAGGAAGGCAATGATGTACAGAAGACTGTGAGACGGTTTTGAAAACTCCTGGTTGTTAAGTACAGCCCTGAGCTGTAAAGGAAAAGGCATATGTATTCACTACATTTTTATTGTTGTGATAAAATACCATGACCAAGGGGACATATAAGAGAAAAGGTTTACTCAGCCTTACAGTTCCAGAGGACAAGCGTCCATCATGGCTGCACATGGCAGGTACTAAATGCAGAAAGCTCACATCTGAAACTGCATGAAGGAGAAACAAGCAAAGTAAAAGTGTCTCAAGTCACCAGACTCTCAAAGCCCATAGAAGAATGCTTGCTCCAGCAAGGCCACAACCCCTAAGCCTTCCCATGGTCCCACCGACTGGGGACCAAGTGTTCAAATACACGAGCCTACTGGGAGCATTCCAATTCACATCACCGTAGCTTGTTAAGGGATAAAATATGACCAACTATTTTCTATTAATAAGGTGGAACTATGCATATTTGTCCATACCACTATTCTGTTTGATTTTTTTCTTTTCAAAAATGGTGCATGGAGGCTAAGTGTGGTTGTGCATGCCTTTAATCCCAGCACATGAGAGGCAGAGTCATGTTTATCTCTGTGAGATTGAGGCCAACATGGTTCACAGAGTGAGTTCCAGGACACCCAAGGTTGTACAGTGACCCTGTTTCAATCAAAGAAAACACAGTAGGACACTGGAGTATGGTGTTCAACTTCCTATGCTTTGTCACACGATACTTTGATGGTTGATGATGACTTAGTTGAAAAAGCATATTTGGTGTTGTGTAATAAATACATAGCATGAAAGGTCTAGTTAGTTTTTTAAAGGTAGTACATCTCAAAGTGTATTTTATGAATAACTTATCTGAAAGATCACTTGTGGGGTTGTAGAACTGCAGAAACTCTTGGGACCTCCTGAACCTGAATCTCAGATGGTAGCCAGGAATATGTGTTTAGCAAGATCTCTGAGTAGCTCGTAAGTGAATTCAGGTAGGATAACTATTACTTTGTGTTGAAAGTAGTGGGTTGACTTTTCTGGAGAGACAGGGCTGGGCGTTTACTGTCAGCACACAAGGACACAAGAATGTTAATAAGCCTTTCCTGTCCAATATGTTGGCAACACTCTACAGATAATTAAAGAAGCCAACACCACACAGGGCCTGTGGGAACAGAGGATGCGCTGCCAGCAAACTCGACCCCTGCTGGTTTGTGCATCACCTTAAAAGTCAGAAAGGCTCTGGTTTATGTTGCAGGGAAATTTTAAATCACAGCACTTAGAACACACTTAAATCCCACCCTCAAAAGCAAGTCATTTCTGTGCACTTACAGAGAGTACTTTTATTTATCGTCTGGCCTTTGTTAGCTCTCATCAGAAGTCCAGGCACAGAGGCTCTAAAGAGGTCATCAATATGTGTTCCCACGTTTTAGAAATTTGAATTTTACTTCACTGTCGAGCCCTTTGAATAACAATGTTGTTCAGAATGATCTGTTCCTCCCTTGGAATTGAGGTCCATTCTTTCATTCAAACATTACACACACACACACACACACACACACACACACACACACACACCACATGAGAGATGATTAACTGTTAAAAGCAAATGCATGGACATATTAGAATTCGTTTGTTTCAGCAAAGGGCACCTGATGAACCAACCCAGAGCCAGGGCTGGGCTCAGCAACAGGCAGGTAGGATATGGACAGAAAGAAGAAATCCTGTTTGCAAATGGCTACATCTCTGTACTAGCCTTATTAGAGGCTGGTGTGAGAAGCCATTGCTTCCTCTGGACGTCATCTGATCAGCTAGCGGCCCGAGACTGTGTAAAGCTCATCTGCTGTTTGGCCTGTACTCAGCGACTTATTGTAAGAGAGTACTGTTTGCTACATTAGGTCATAGTTTGCTACAGAGGGACTCATGGTACAGAGTACTCAGACAGCTTCTGGGCAAACTGTACTTGATTTAATAGAAATACATGCAATAGAAAAACCATATATATAATTTGTTTTCATACAGTATAGTCTGAATAGGGTTTCTCCTCTCCTAACTCCTCCTGGATCCTCCCACCTCACCTATCCAAAGCTACACTTTTTCTTCCTCTCTCTCAGAAAAATAGGTGGACATCTAAAAAATAATAATAATAAAGTAAAAATACTAACAAACCTATATAACACCAAACAAACAAACAAAAACCAGAAAAAAAATCAAAGAAAAAAGCACAGGAAACACATAAAAAGGTACAGAGAAACACACATTAGCACACACAGAAATCTTATTACAAGTCACAATCAGAAACCATAACAAACTACAACCAGAAACATAACAAAAGACATATAAGGGGAAAAAAAAAACAGAGCAAACACCATGAGACAAAAATCCTCCAAAACTACCATTTAATTTGTTTTGTGTTGTCATCTACTGCTGGGCAAGGGGACCAGCCTGAAGAGAGGTTTGTATACCCAGTGAAACTCCACTGGGGAAAAAAAAACCTAATTTATCCTTTGGGGGCTGTTTTCAATTGGAGACAATTCTGGGTTAGGTATTAGGGCATGTGTCCTTTTCTCCTCTCAGTGCTGGGTTCCCATCTGGCTTAGCCATGGGTAAGATCCATGTGTGCTGCCACGATCTCTGTGAGTTCATGTTGCACCAATCCTGCTGAGTCTAGAGGGGCTTTGTTTCCTTGATGTTGTCTATCCCCAGTAGCTCTTGCAGGTTTTCTGTATCCTCTTCTATAGAGTTCCCTGAGCCCCAAGGGAAAGCATTTGATGGAGACATCCTACTTAGGACTGAGCATTCAAAGACCTCTCACTCTCTGCGTTGTTCAGTTGCAGATCTCTGTATTTAATCTCATCTACTGCAGGAAGAAGCGTCTCTGATGATGGCTGAGGAAGACATCAATCTATGAATGTGTTGTCGTACTATAGCAGAATGTCATTAGTATTCATTTATTGCTATTGCTAATATTCCTATTAGCAGAGCAGTAATATTTGGCTTTCCACTAGGTACTTGATCTATTTACTCTCAGGTTCTCGGTCACCCTAGCAGGGTTGGGCATAGGTGCCAGTTCATCAGATAGTAGTTGGTTACTTCTGTAACTTTTGTGACACTATTACAGTAGTGTATCTTGCAGACAGGTAACCATTGTCATTAAGAGGGCTGCTATGCTGACCCTCTAAAAAGAGTTTATCTTTCTCCTATGGTAGTGTACAAAATACCTTACAGAATATGAACATTAGTTCGTAAGGGTTAAGTTTCCATATAGACATCAGCTCGACTTTTCTGTGCTCAGTGAGTTATACAGATATTATCTTCAGCAATAGGGTCATACTCAAAGTTTGTGAAGAGCAACCAATAGCCTTGTAAATAGCCTAGGTTGAGGGTTTCCAGGGCATGTTTGGCCAACAGCATTATTAGATGTAACCCAGTCCTGACACTGGAGGTTTCATTTGGTGGCAAGAGATATTCAATTGAGGTACCATTTCTCCCAGTATTTGGCAGTTATACTCAAATCACTTTTATGAATGTATACATTTTAAGAAGCTTCTGGTTTCCAAATGAGCACTTCCATTGGCCCTTAGTGTTAGCTGTTTCTCCTAAGTTCCCTCTCTTAACTCCTTCTCTTCCTTCTCCATTTTATCCTTCATCTCATATATTTTCAATTGGCTACTATAAAATTTGATTTTGAATCAATGCATTGCAAGATAGTAAATATTAAATTTTATCAAGTCTCCTCTCCCTCCTCTTCTTCCTTCCATTTTAAAATAATTTGGACATTTTATTATAGTTAATGGTTTGGAGGTCAATGAGAAATGACACTTCTATCACTCATGATAGACTTCACTAACATTAACTTTCATAAACTATTAATAATCATAAATGCAATTGTTTCCTAAGATAAGTTAACAGAAATTAACCACTTTTTCAAATTTCACATGTAGAATATTTGTTCATTTGCTTGAGATTGTGTCCCATCCTGTCTTAATACTCTATAGAATAGGCAGACCAGCCTTAAACTTATAAAGATCCACTTTGTTTCAGGTTCTTCCATTTATTTTTGCTTTTAATAATCTCTTATATCTCAAAAAGAATGGAAAATCATAAACATATATCGACACATATAGATAGGCTCACGGTAAAACATTTGAAATTGAATTTAAAAGGATTGTTGAAGTCATAATAGTACATTACTTTAACAATTTATACTTTCATGTCACACACATATTCTTTTACAATATACCTTTATATATTTCCTCACGTCCATAATAAGCAACTTCATTTATGTCACATTTATTTAGACTTAAAATCAGTTTGGAAGAGAGAGTTACTATAAATACATTTTCACCATTTACTTTTTAGCAAGAAAAGGAAATTTACTACTGTCATTTCTTGAAAGTGTGATCAACCTTTAAGCAGCAGGTGGAGTTAATTAAGAACAGCTGAGAGACATTCTGGAAGCTTCTGGAAGCTTCCCACTCAGGGAAGCATTCTTGTGTGCACATTGGAAATTTTCATGCTGCTTAAGAAACCGAGGATTAAATGGCTGTCTTTGAAGCTACCAGTGTGAGGTGGCTTGGAAGGCCTTTTCCTTTCAGGATAATAGTGACAGTTGTGATGGCAATGCTACTCTAGTTTTATGTGTTATGTATAACTTGCAGTAGCATTTTGAAGTAATGCAATTGGGTCCTTAGGACTTACAACTATCATGTTAGTTCCATCACAAAAAGAAATCTTCCTTTTCATTTTGGATACAGTTCAAACTTCTGGCTCTGCCCCAAGACAAGAAAAGGAATCAGGCACCAGTGGATCGGAATGAACACTAAGCCAGGAATGTGGTGGTAGTATCCACCTGTTCCCCAGTCAGCAGAGGACTAATACTCAGAACTGACGGCTGGATCTGTCGAGGTGTAATGAATGGGGAGTCTCTCTAGCAAGACAGGGTTCACTCTCAGCTCTATCATTTTTTACCCCCAGATCCACAGGCAAGTGGCACAGTCACATTGAGCTCAGGCTTCCTCATTTGAGAAGCTTATGAGGATAAAGTCAGATTATGAATGTATTTGACATGTAATAAGGCTACTGTTTATATTGTAGTACCATGTACAGGAAAGAAATAACCCAAGTGCACACTGCTTATTTCCTAAAGGTGCTGAGAATCTAGTGGGGCAGCCAAAGTATTCAAACAAAACCAGGTTGAGTTCTTAGTCTTATAAATGGATAGAATAGAGAGAAGATAGATTCCTATCAGGATGCTGTGCTTGCTAAGAAAATATTTATCATTAACAAGTCACTAAAGCTGCATGCCTACCTATATTTCTATATTTATAGACACACACACACACACACACACACACACACACACACACTCACATGAGTCATGAAGAATTATTGACCGTGATTACTCAATGTGTTCATTGGCAAGTGCTACCTTAAAACAAATGCAATCCATAAAACATGTTGTAATTAATTCTCTTGCTTAAAATTGAACCACAGAAGGAAGGCACGTGTCAGGGTAAATCTTACTGGTGCTGGTGTCTGTTGGACATAGTCAGTGCTAACTCAATAGCTGTATTGGTGAGGAAACTCAGTTATATAAACATTGCATACCATTGGTGAGGAAGCTTAGAAAACACAAGTGGTTCAGGCCTTGGGGTACAGGGCTGAGTGTGGCCCTGTGTACTCACCAGGCTATTCTTTGTATGGTGGTTTCCCGCTTTACACAAGGCCAGCTGGAAATGGCAGGATCGCAGCATTCTCTCTACGCCCTTCTCAGTATCTCTTACTTTTACAAATATAATGACCAGGACAAAGGGGATCTGCTACCTTACTCTTCATCAACGATCAGTAATGAAAATGAGATACCCTAACCAATGTATTTGCAATGCAACAATAACTTCAGGGAGTTTTATTGGGTTCCAGTAGAACTAACTGCAGTATATAAGCTAAAGGAAAACCTGGATGCTTTGTGAATTTAGGATACTTGATTCTCTAAGCCTTTTCCCAACTGCTGTGTCATGTATTGTAATCTACCACACATACTCTTCTCTAAGCCAATTCCCCATCTTATCTCTGAGTGTAAGATTACATCCCCCCACCCCCAGAGAACTGCATTGAGTTAAAATTAAATTGTGCAAGCCATTTCTGACTGAAATTTATGGCACAAGGGTTAAGTTTGGAATGTCAGCAGGTCCTACCTGGGAGGAGGAGGTGGCTTCTCAGTGTGTCTTGGCTTCATGAGGAGAATGGCAGCTGTGTCACCTATCAGTGTGCTCAATGTGGGGTTATATGCCACACAGAAGCCATTTTCAGTTTCACTTAGTACACATGCATGCAGACGTGCAGAGAATTTCTGTTCTGTCAGTCAGCACTTTCTGTACATCCTATAAGTGTGGGCAGATCGTCTGCGGTCCCTTCTAATGGCAGAGCAGTGAGTCCTTCCTTATTCCTTTGACGATGCACCTGCCGGTTCTGTGCTAGCATGATTTCACCCACGATCTTCAGAACCCCGAGCAGAACGTGCTGCTGTCTTCTCTATTCTTGTGTTTATGAAAAATAAGGATGAGGGCAGGGATGGATCATCTTAGTTCTTTTTCATTTACCCTTTAACATATAACCATGTGGCACAGAGTAGGCACTTCAAAATAACCAGCTACCCACAAAATAACTTGTAGTTACTGATGAGTTATTTTTAACCAATTTTTCCCCTCAAAAGACTTACTGACTTAAATCCTCTATTTCTAAATGGAAAGCTATCGTTTTCCTGCATTCGTACATTTACACTGGTACAGCTGTGAATCCTATCAGGAATTTTAAGCACATTCATTTAGTGAGTCACACTGGGGAATAATTTCCTTTACACGTGGCACACATAATACAGGTGCCTTTCTTCCTTTGTTGTTTTAAGTTTAACATTAGATTTCTTGTTACTGGACTGACATGGTTAAGGTAAAGACATAGATGTAAAGGAATTTTACGTGTTTAATTTGGCATAATCCTGGCGTACTAGAATTCTGCTTTTTTCTTCTAGAGTTCACTGTTTATGTCCCACACACATGTGGACCATAACCAGTATGCAAAGGCCTCTGGGAGATGTTCATTCCCCGGTAAAACCCACGCACTTCAGAAAATGGGATAAATTAATATGTTTTCAACAATTAAATGGGCATCAGGAAGATGGGCTCTTGACATCCTATAGAAGTAATGAACTTAATAACATATCCATGAATGGGATTAGAGAAGAGCAAATGATTTCTCATAAAAAGCATAATTATCATACTGAAATTTAAGACACCTAATAATTAGAAAGATGAAAAAAAAAGCCAGGAACTCAAAGGATTGCATAAACAATTTTCAGGCATACTATACACAGAACATTAAAACATTGCTATGGGACAAAAAATGATATTAAAAAATAGTGAATTTGAGTTTTTATGCCAGTCCAGGGTAGATATTAATATTGTCAAAAATTAAAATTTGAGTTCAGAAGTTTTTTAGTCCTGTGTGTAGCTTATGATGTGTGGTTGTTGACTTGTAATTATATGATACCCTTTAAAAAAAGGCAATCTCACTGGGAATTAGAGGCAGATTCCTGAGTATTGTAAACAAAAGACCTTAGACTTTGTATATTTCCATGCCCACCGCAGTGGGGCCACAAAAACACCAACTGAAGGAATTGTATCCTCCCCCCCCCAAAAATCTATGCAGGTTTTTAAAAAATAGTGGTTATAATGTCAGGGAAGTCACGGGGGCGGGATTTACCTCAAGACTTGATACTTGGTTCAACCTTGATTAATTCAATGTGAAAAAAGCAATCTAGGTTAGACTCTGCTGTCTGTGAGGCAGTCTGTGCGGTGCCATGAAGCCGCCGCTTCTGACTGATGGATGTCTGCTTTCGAGCACATGGTCTCTGAAGCCAGAGAGTAATCAGCCCTATGGGGATAAAAATCACATTGCCTATCTCAGGGGACAGTAGTGAATTATCACTGTAGGACACCTAGCATGATAAAAGATCGATGAAAGACATTTTCACTTGATTGGGTCTGTTTTTTTTTTTCATATTCCGAGAGTTGTAAAAGATGTAAAGGGAAATAAGCTTAATTTAAGTCCATTTATCCTCATCCTGAAATATTTCACTGGGGTACACTTTAATGTCCTTCTTGGAAAATATGCTGTCATATCTTAACACACTGATTAGTCTGGAAATGAAAAGCATTTCATTCCGATATATTTTAATGTGTCAGTCAAACTGTTGTAACATGGCTCTCTCTCTCTACCCCTGACTAAAGTTGAATATTATTCATTTAGAAAACAAACTCTTCGTGGTTGGTGAAGATCCAACAGGGAATCCATTTGAATTTGTGTGCATGTTTGTTGGATACCTTTGTGTTTTCATTCTAGGAATGCTAAACTGATTCAGCTAGAACATTCTCAGCAGAGCTGCCTGGCTAGTTAGAAGTTAGCAACACGAGTAGGTATAGGATTTGTCATTTTTTAAATTTTTATTTATTTTTTAAAAATTTTTTATTGGATATTTTATTTACATTTCA
Organism: Rhabdomys pumilio; assembly: GCA_030674055.1. Lineage (NCBI taxonomy): Eukaryota > Metazoa > Chordata > Mammalia > Rodentia > Muridae > Rhabdomys > Rhabdomys pumilio. Next base: position 30,023,584 of record JANHMN010000001.1, read on the forward strand.
GATATTATCCCCTTACTCCATTTCCCCCCACCCAGGAATCCCCTATTCCATCCCTCCTCCTCCTGTTTCCATGAGGATGTCCCCCCCAACCCCCCACTCCCACCTCTCCACCCTCGAATTCCCACACACTTGGAGTCCAGCCTTCATGGGACCAAGGATCTCCTCTCCCACCTATGCCTGACAAGGCCATCCTCCCCTACATATACAGCTGGAGCCATGGGTCCCTCCCTATGTGCTCCCAGGCTGGTGGTTTAGACCCTGGGAGCTCTGGTTGGTTGGTATCGTTGCTCTCCTCATGGGGCCACAAACCCTTTCAGATGCTTCAGTCTTCTCTCTAACTCCTCCATTGGGAACCCCTTGATCAGTTCAATGGTTAGCTGTGAGCTTCTGCCTCTGAATATGACAGACTCTGGCAGACCTCTAAGGAGACAGCTATATCAGGCTCCTGTCAGCATGCACTTCTGACATCCACATCAGCAACTACCTTTGGTGACTGCACATGGGATGGATACCCAGGTGGAATGGTCTCCAGACAGCCCCTCCTTAAGTTTCTGTCCCACACTTTGTGAGGATTTGTATTAAGATGGTTTTGAGGGCTGGTGAGGTAGCTTAGTTGATAGAGTTCTTGCCTGACAGGTGTGGAACAATGTGATTATTCTCAGAATCACATAAGCCAGTGAAGTGGCCCATGCCTACAATCCCAGCTCTCCCGCCACGGAGGCAAAATCATTCTTGGCTACATAATAGGTTCAAGACCAAGTTGGAATATATAAGATCTTAAAACAAAAGAATGAAAATACATTTCCTTTTTATCCAAACAATATTAGCAGGAGGTCCTCAATTGATATCTGAGGAATGTTTCCACGGCAACAGAATGTAGATGTGTTAATGGACTCTGTGTAGGAGCATGAGAGATGGCTTAGAGGTTGAGAGGACCTCCCTTCCTGCAACAGAATCTCACTATGTAGCAATGGCTGACCTGGAGTTTGCTATGTAAAGCAAGCTAATATCAAACTCACAGTGGTG
>JANHMN010000001.1:30029609-30040258 GCA_030674055.1 Rhabdomys pumilio
GAAGTATTCTTTTAGTGTATAATAGGACTTAGAAACACACATTCCTCTTTATATTCATGCTGGGTGTAAGGACAATCCTATTTTGCTGATGATCAGATACAGAAATGGAACTGTGTCAAGACAAATTGAAGAGGAAGCTTTTTGTTTTTGGCTGGAGATGTCACATGAAGGTTATAAAGCGGGCACACTTAATGATAACCATATGTTGCATATTAAAATAGGCGGGACTGAACATTTGAATTCCTCCCAGAGAATGAAGCTTTATAGAGCCAAGTACAGTTGGTTATAGGGTTTGAGGGTCCTAGGGACAGATACAAATTAGCAAAACAGAGAGAGGGGTTAGCCTCTGGTTTGTCTAGACCTTCTCCCAAAGGAGTTACTGTTGCTTCTTTTTACTTTACTGAGCTTTGATGTGAGAACTTTCCTGGCTGAAAGAAAAGGAAACTGTCTTGAAGGCTCGCTCTCCTTCTGCTAATCCTTGAATTAAATCTCTATTTTTATTTTTTTTTCATAATTAGAGTAAAGGCAGATTGGCAAAACTCTCTCTTCTCTTCTCTCCTCCCCTCCCCCTGCCCATGCCCCTCCCCCTCTCCTCCCCCCTCTCAGTGTGTGTGTATGTGTCTGTGTGCTTGAATCCTCTTTTATCTCCTTATTGATTAAAAGTAACTAGGCTCCTGTTGTCTAAAGCTGTTTTGCCAAGAGCTGTAATCACAGATTGACCCCATTGTAGAACAGGGCTCTGACATGTGTATTTGCTGACGTGTGCATGCAAGAAAGAGAAGAGTATGCATTTGAACCTAAGTCTACTTCATTTTTTTTTCTATATACAAATGTTGGAAGTTTATTTTAATTCTGTCCTTGAAATTCATGTTTTTAACCACGTGATAACAGCTTTATTTACTTCATTTCCTCACTTTGGAAAAACTGAGTCCTTTCATGAGGTTGAAGAAGAATTTCACATGTATTAAGCTGCTTAAGAGGTTTCTGCAGCATCGCAAAATGATACATTTACTACAACACTAGGAATTTCATTTGCTTAATTCCAGGGGTTTTCTCTAAATCTTAAACTTGTATCTTTTTTTTTTTTTTTAAAAATTATCTCAGAAAGAGACATCCAGTTATAAAAATAGTCTGTAACAACAAAAGCACCTGCCACCTGCCCATTCTTCAGAGAAACTTGGCAGATGTCCTTAAGGACTTCCTGGTGTGTAGATTGTCTCCTAAAAATAAAAGATTAATTTGTAGTTTTGTATATGTGTGTATTTGTGTATGCTACACATGTGTGGGTGCATACAAAGGCCACTACAGAGAATGGAGTGCTCTGGTTATATGCTGCCCCATGTGGGTGCTGGGAACCAGTTATGTATCTTCTAGAAGAACAGCAAGTGCTTGTTAACCGGAGAGCTACCTCTCTAGCCCTTTTGAATGGCTTTTTATTGATGTGTATTCAATGCCAATTTTCTCCTCATTCCCAACTGAACAAGATTCTGGGTTTTTCCTCACTCAGAGCTTAAGTTTTTGGTAGTTGCAAATAACAGGAAGTCGAAGCAGATGCAACAGGTAAGAATTTCCTGTCTAGTAGTGATGTCATAAATGCTACGGCTTACGGAGATCATGTAGAAGGGGTAAATGTGGTCATGCCAAAGGAAATGAAGCCAGTTTATCAGTGAGGAATCTGCAGTGTTTTCTGCTTTGATAGTTTGCATAGCTGGGGGGGCAGAATTACAGAGAAGACTTCTGACTATGAGTCTGATAAATGTGAAATTAATCTTCAATCTCCCCCATCCCTGAGTAATCATATGACTTAATAAACTTCTAGGCATCTTTTCTCATAATGACATGTATGACATTTTTTTATAGTTTTACTATGGATATTAATTATCCTTTAGCTCTTTTCTTGGTGCACAGTAAACAATAAATATCACCTACAATTATTTGCTTCGTGTACAAATTGGCAGTATTTTGTTTATTCAGTTTTTAAATGAAGTTTATTTTGGAAAAACTGTGTTTACATAATATTTTTATATTTCATATGTGGGACTTCATATTTTCTTTTCATTGATTTATAGTAAAAAAAATAAGTTGGTTTTTTTTTTTATGAGTTCTTCATAGTGCTTTGTGGAACACTGAGCTATGTTTAAGTGATATAGCAAGAAATCTGAAGGGGAAAATCTCACTGGAATTTAGCATTAGCTAAAAACAGCAAAATCATTTCATAGCAGAAGCATCTTAAAGTGAGTCACAATTCAGTCCCTGCATCATTGCAGATGGACTCAGGGCACTCTGCCATAGGCCCAGCTTTCAGGAAGGATGTAGCACAAGGCATGCTGGGAAGGAGAACATTTCCACACTATTCACACACAGAGGCATTTCCAAAGAAGCAGAGCATGGATTTGGGAATGTCTAGATTTCAGCCTTTCCACTCTAAAGCATCTGTGTGACTTGGAAACCTGTAACCCATGTGGTACTCGGATTGATGTGAGATAATTCATTTCTTGGCTTTTCAGGGTACCGGTGTGTAAATCACTTAACAACGTGAGAGCAATCATGTATTTGAAACTCCCTGAGAAAATATTCCCAATTCTATTACCTGCCCTTCATCACAGCTCTCTTAAAAACAGCTTTGACGGAGTGTGCCAAGAACCCCTGCCAAGTATAGTCTTCTTCTTCGAGGGAAGGGAGCTGTGCAATCTACTAAGGAGGGTGTCATCAAACCTGAAAGAAAACAGAAGTCACCAAACTCAGTTCTCACATCCAAATATAAGAATTACATCCCTCTTCAGACCTCTTTTCTCTTTGGCCAGATATTATGCCATAAGAAAATTTACAATAGTTATGTAAGAGCCTTGAACCCTAACAAAAGGTTATTGTCACTATTATGTTAAGGCTTAAAAGTCAGAATATTTATCCAAGCCTGGGGTGATGGTGTAAATGCCTTTGGAACAGCCTTTTAGTCACTTTACATCCCACTCACTGCCCACCTCCTGGTCACCCTATCCCACAATCCTTCTCCCACCCTAGCTTCCCTTCTCCTCTGAGCAGGTGGGGACTCCCCAACGAATCTCCCCACATCCTGGCACTTTTCATGAGACAAATGAGATGATTTTTCACAGAATCAGACTTTTAAAGACTGTGGGAAGATGAAAGAGTTAAAACAAAGTCTCCATCCTGAGAGCTATCATCTTTACCAAGATGTTTCAGTCTGGTATTATGTCAGCTGGTTCACATTTAATCATGTTTTCCCCAAATCACTAGGAGGACAAAACTTGCATTAGCCTAGTGCACACCTGCCAGCGAACGCTTTCCCCTCTCTTCAAAGCATCTTATTTTCTCAACATGAGGCTGGACAACTGTAATGACCCATCTCAGCGCTCTTCCGCTGAGTCGTCTGAAAACTAAAAGTAAAGGAGAAAGAGGAACCCAAGCAGCTGTTGTTACATCTAGTTTTAAAATTCTTTTTTTTTTTTTTTGACTTGCCGGTACGCTCAGTGTCTGTTCACTAAAAACCCAATGTGAAAGCAAATGGATAAAGGGCTGTGGAGATGGCCCAGTACCTGATACACTTACTGCACAAGCTGAGGACCAGAACCAGGATTCCCAGAACCCACGTAAAAGTCTTAGACAGCATCCCCATTTGTTGAAGATGCTTTCTTTTTTCCATTGTATGGTTTTGGCTTCTTGTCAAAAATCAAGTGTCTGTAGGTCTGTCAGTTTATTTCTGGGTCTTGGATTCGATTCCATTGATCGGTGTATCTGTTTCTGTACCAATACCACACAGCTTTTTATCATGATTGCACTACAGTACAGCTCAATACAATACAGGTCAGGGATGGTGATACCTCTAGAAGTTCTTTTCATCAGTGGGAGAGAAAGAGCCTTGCCTCACAGAGACGTGAAGTGCCAGGGTAGGGGGATACCCAGGGGAGCCTCCACCTGGTCTGAGGAGAAGGGGAGAGGGGATGGGAGAAGGATTATATGAGGGTTGACTAGGAGGTGGACAGTGAGCAGAGTATAAAGTGAATAATTAAAAGTAAATAAAAAATTAAAAAACAAAATCTTAGCAGATGTGATGGCCACTGTAACCCCAGTGCTAGAAAGGCAGAGGCAGAGGAGCCTAAGGGCATGCAGACTAAGTAGATTAACCCTCTGGAAAGCTTTCAGTTCTTCAAGGGACAGACCCCACCACCATAAATAAAAATAGAAAGTAAGTGGCCACCTTATATCAATCCCAGGACTTTGCGATCATGTGTTCATGCACGCCCCCTCACGTGTTCATCCCCACACATGTGAACACCCTTGCATACAACACTCAAGCATGGAAAAGTTCTAAAACGAATGACAGTTGAATTTTGCATAGGGTAGATTCACCATTGAATTGGCTGAAGACTAGGAATAAAGCAGTAATGTACTTTTTTTTATTTAATGGTTCCTTTGTATCCTTGTATGGACAGAGTGTGTTTCTCATCAATGCCAGCATCCTTAAATTACCATGTGGTTGCTGATGAATGACTCCTCAGTGTCTTAAAGCCAGCACTGAAACTTTCCCAGCCAAGCTTGTCTAATGTGTAGGATTAATACTCCTGTCTTCTTGTTTTTGGTGTATTTGATGTTCTGTGTGATTAACCAAAAGCCTATTCTTTCTCTTGCAGTCTGACAGCAATGCCAGCTTCCTCCGCGCTGCCAGAGCAGGCAACCTGGACAAAGTTGTGGAGTATCTGAAAGGGGGCATTGACATCAACACCTGCAATCAGGTAATTGCGGCCATACATTAAGAAGCACTCAATATCCAGAGTCTCAGATACTGATACTCTTTTCTGTTTATATTGATTTACTGATGTATCAGAAAGTTGATCTTAGGCAACCTAATTTTTTACCACCTTAATGACTGTTGATGTATTGATGATTGTTCTTAGAAGTACCATTGTTGGTGAAGTATAGAAAAAAAGTGAATGAGGTGAAATGAGGTGAACTACTGAGTCTGGTAGAGTGATTGATATGGTGTATTGATTGGTTAAGAATAATATATTACTTAGTTCAAGGTCATCCTCAACTACATAGTGAGATCAAAGCCAGCCTGGGTTATAATAAGATAGTGTCTCCAGAAAAAAACCACAAACTAACTAACTAACTAACTAACTAACTAATTAACAAAAACCAAACAACTCTCTTCTAACTGGTTTAAGGAAATATAGTTAATTCTGAGACTATGTAAAAGTACTATATTCATTTAAATGAAGTATTTGGATTGTTTATTAGAGAAAATTATTGACTTTTGATATTATTTGTCCTCAAGACTATTAATGTTATTGCTATTTGACAAAGATTTTTGTACCATAAGTTAAAGTGTCTAGAAACCCCAGTAATTACTAAAGCTTATAAATGTTGTTGGTTTGGGGTGTGTGTATGTGTGTGTATGTATATATACAACAGATAGTATAATGAAAAGCAAATGATTATGGCTAATGTCATGTTCCTTGGGGGTAAATTTCGTTTTTTGATTCCAAATAATCCAGGAGTGCTTGGATGTTGTTCTGCTTCCTCCTGTGTATTCAGCCCACTTTTAATAACTCTTTAGCGTTTCTTTTTGTTTTTTTTTTTTTTGGCATAAAGTATTTATATATATATTTTTATAAATACAGGGTTTTTAAAATGTTAATCAAAGGCTTTATAAGTTTGGTAATTGAGCATTACAAAAGGCATATTTGGTAATGCTCAATTACAAGATGCCCACACGATCAGAAGTGTAACCCAATTCCCAACCTAGATATATCAACTATCTTTGACTGGCAGAGACACGTGAACATCTGCCTCCATGTCCCCCCACTTGTCACCTAGTTCCTCCTCTCCTTACTACTCCTCTTCCTCTCCTTACTCCTCCCACCTTAGCTCCTTCTGGTTAAAATAAAACTTTTCTCTTAAAATACAATTAGAGCATAACTATACCAATTTGTGTCAGTGAGGTGCAAGATAGACCTAATACCCAGTCCATCATGTTGTTGACTAAACAGAACCTCTGTCATCCCTCCTAACTAAAAGACTTAGTTTTGAACCTGGCTTTTTTCTTGGCTTTAGAATGAATGTCAGCTGAAAACCATCCTCTCAAATCTTTTCCCTCAAAGTAAATAGCCGGGATTGGCTATGAGACTATAAGTGTTCAGCCCCATCAAAAATCCAGAATGACTGAATTAACTGAAATTATGGGAAGCACAAAGCATAGCTTTTAAAACTTAGCCAATTTATAGAGACTGCTGAACACCTGGAAAGTCCCTATACTACAAAACGTTGGAGCATCTGATCTTCAGCCATCTGGCCCAGGATCATCTGACAGACCTAGTGATGCAGAACTATTAAGGGCTGATTACTCTGTTTTGGCAGATATAATCAGTCAACTATTCTGCAAGTGTGTCCGTTTCTGGACAGTGATTTGTCTGTAGGTGACATCAGGCAATTCTTGCCTGGTGGCTGTCTCACCACAACTGAAGTAACTCCAAAGATGCTCAATTTCTTCTTAGAATCCAAGACAGGAAGCGGTCGGGAGCAGACAGGTCTCTAATCAAAATGAATATTAATACAGAAATGTTTGTAACATCAATTCTGTGGACTTCTGATGTTTTGAAAACCAACTATCCATGTAAGGCAACCTGGACTGTTGTCTGTTAACTCCTCTCAACTATTTCTAAATAAAATATAGAAAACACCCTAACAATACACTCAGAGCCATGAATTTGCTATAGGCCCTTAACTCACAAGCTAACCATCTCAAATCAGTTAGAAAAGTTAAAGAAGGACTGGGTCTAAGCCTTGTATTCCTAAATGTGTTATATAGGCACATTGCCTATGACAGTAACAATATTCATGTCACTTTTATATCAAGAAGTTCGTACCAATGAAAACCTTAAATTTGAAATCAAAGTAAATTTTGTGCCATTTAAGAAATTATAACTTCATCTTAATAACAATTATACTTATTTCTACCAATAGGTTATGGCTATTCAATAAATCTTAGCTAATCCTTTCTGTTACAACAAAACCACTAGTTTTCCCTAGAAAGACAGCCCAGTATTAACCACTCCACTCCCTAAGCCCAGGGAATAGGGGCACTGACTCTTCATTAACTTCTTCAAGCTGATATGAGCGTTGAGATATTAGAAGAGAGGCAGGGGGAAGAGTAAATTGATAAGTCTCTAATGCTGTGTCTTCACTGCATCCAGATGGAATTCCAGGACATCAGAGGTTTGAGAAGGTCTGCTCAGCTTGCTTGATGAGTAGATACACCAAGGCTGTGTATTCTGCAATATACAATTCTCAAAACAAATTTTAGTATTAAGAAAATCTTTTGTTTGAATTCTGGAATGTAGTCTTCTGGCAGCCTGCCTCTGTCATGTCTAATCCATATAATTCTGGGAGTTTCTATGAGGGTGTGCTCCCACCATCCTCCCATTCCTGCCTCCCTGCTCTGGAATTCCCCAAAACTAGGGGATTCAAATTTTCAGGCACCAAGGCCATCCACTTCCACTGATGCCTGGCAAGACCACCTTCAACTACCTATACAGGTAGAGTCATGAGTCCCTCCCTTTGTGTTCTTGGGCTGGAGATTTTCGAATGGCTACTCATGCTTGTTTCTTAGGACCATTTGCTTGAAAAATTGTTTTCCAGCCTTTTACTCTAAGGTAAAGTCTGTCTTTGTCACTGAGGTGGGTTTCTTGTATGCAGCAAAATGCTGGGTCCTGTTTATGTATCCAGTCAATTAGCCTATGTCTTTTATTTGAGGAATTGAGTCCATTAATGTTAAGAGATATTAAGGAACAGTGATTGTTGCTTTCTGTTATTTTTGTTATTAGAGGTGGAATTATCTTTGTGTGGCTATCTTTTTTTTGGATTTGTTGGAAGAGAATTACTTTCTTGCTCTTTCTAGGGTATAATTTTCCTCCTTGTATTGGAGCTTTCTCGCTACTATTCTTTGTAATGCTGGGTTTGTGGAAAGATATTGTGTAAATTTGGTTTTGTTGTGGAATATCTTGGTTTCTCCATCTATGGTAATTGAGAGTTTTGCTCGGTATAGTAGCTTGGGCTGGCATTTGTGATCTTTTAGGGTCTGTATGACATCTGTCCGGCATCTTCTAGCTTTTATAGTATCTGGTGAAAGTCTGGTGTAATTCTGATAGGTCTGCCTTTATATATTTCTTTGCCTCTTTCCCTTACTGCATTATTTTCTTTGTTTTGTGCACTTGGTGTTTTGATTATTATGTGATAGGAGGTATTTCTTTTCTGGTCTAGCCTATTCGGCGTTCTATAGGCTTCTTGTATGGTTATGGGCATCTCGTTCTTTAGATTAGGGAAGTTTTCTTTTATAATTTTGTTGAAGATATTTATTGGCCCTTTAAGTTGGGAATCTTCACTCTCATCTATACTTATTATCCTTAGGTTTGGTCTTCTCATTGTGTCCTGGATTTCCTGGCTGTTTTGTGTTAAGAACTTTTTGCATTTTGCATTTTCTTTGACAGTTGTGTCAATATTTTCTATGGTATCTTCTGCACCTGAGATTCTTTCTTCTATCTCTTCTATTGTGTTGGTGATGCTCCTGATTTCTTTCCTAGATTTTTATCTCCAGGCTAGTCTCCCTTTGTGATCTCTTTATTGTTTCTATTTCCATTTTTAGATCCTGGATGGTTTTGTTCCTTCACCTGTTTGGGTGTGTTCTCTTGTAATTCTTTAAGGGATTTTTGTGTTTCTTCTTTAAGGGCTGCTACCTGTTTACCTGTGTTCTCAAATTCTTTGAGAGTGTTATTTATGCCCTTCTTAAAGTCTTCTATCATCATCATTAGAAGTGATTTTAAATCTGAATCTTGCTTTCTTAGTAATACAGGGAATTCAGGACTTTCTTGTGTGGGAGAGCTAGGTTCTAATGATGCCAAGTACCCTGTGTTGCTGATGCTTATGTTCTTATGCTTGCCTTTCACCATCTCCTTAGTTCTACCTGCTCTGTCTCTGACTGGAGCTTGTCTTTCCTATTATTTTGGTTGTATTAGAACTGTGTGAGGTGGGTGTTGCTACTGGGGTTAGAACTGGGGCCCAAGATCTATCTGCTCAGTGCTCGGGCTAAGACTGGAAGGAACCAAGGCTTTGGGCCAGGAGTGATTTCCTGGGTCCTAGTGAGTCCCAGTTACTGTTTGGGGCTGGTGTTGCTTTCTTCTTACCTAAGATATTGCTCAGGTTAGAGCTCCTGGAAGGCCTGGTTCCTCTGGGTTCTGTGAAATTTGGGGCAGAGCTACCACCCAGGATCTTCTCAGTGCTCAGGCCCAGACTGGAAGGGCTCTTTAGCGTTTCTTAAACTGTAGATTATGACCCATAAGCAGTTATAGAACAGAATATGATTGTCACAAAATATTAATGACAAGAAAAGGTTTCAGAATGTGCAGTAACCAAAATTAATTTGAAATCAAATTGTAATGAATCTAGGGTGTTTCTCTCAGTGCTTGCCCTGTCACATAGTAGGGCTTCATTTTAGTCTAGACACACAATATGATCTCTTTGGCTTATGTTCCCATCATTCAGCATTATTGAACACATAAGGAAATTTTTAAAAAATAATTTATAAAGAAATATAATAATTTAATTATAAAAAACAAAAGGTTTAAAATTTTTTAAATTAAATTTAAAAATTTAATAATTCCTGATTATCATCTCTCAACATGCAAGTACCAAATTAATATGTGCTTGGATTATATTGCATAAGAATTTTAAAAATTACTGTATAAATTCCTGACCTAAGTTTCATTTAAAAAAAAAAAGCATTAAAAAAATTTTGGCTTGGGATGTGGGACAGAATTACCAATGATGTCAGAAATGATATTAAACATATTTCTGCTCTTTTCTAATATTTACTCATGTGAAAGACATCGTTGGAATTGGAGAGTATAAGACCAAAGTACCAGCTAAGTGACAGTGGTGGCACATGCCTTTGATCCTAGAGGCAGAGGCAGGTGGATTTCTTGATTTTGATGCTATCCTACTGTACAAAGTGAACTCCAGGACATTTATATCCAAACAGAGAAACCCCGTCTCAAACAAACAAACAAACAAATCAATCAGAATACCCATCATCTCTACAGATCTCTGTCATCAAATATTTGGCCAACATTTAAGTTTTGTGTAAAAATCAACAAGCATACCCATCTCAGTAGTACATAAAATTTATTTTCATCTTTAAAATAAAAACTGCTTTAAAATAAATTTCTTTATGTTGAAAGGAAAAGGGACATAAGTGGAAAAGTTTTAAAAGCCTTGCTCTAGGCCACTGAAATTGGCTCTCTCAAATATTTTCCAAAAATGCTATCAGGTTATTTATGACCCCCAAATTATTATCTTCCTAGATTCTTATTTATTAATTTCTTCCTGGTTTTGTTACCAAACATTCGGAGAGTCACCACACCAGGGAATCCAGGTCTCCCCCAGTGAGTTTTCTTCCTGTTAATAAAATAACTTGAGAACAAACTCAAGCAACAGCTCCAGGACAAGTTTATTCCAGTTTAAAAGCAAACCCCAGGGAGGCAAGCTGCTGGAAGGAAGCTGTTCAGGGAAAGAGAAAAGGTCTGCTCTCTGAGTTAAGCTAGTATGGAGGTCAGTCCTTGGCAAGGAGGGGAAATTTG
>JANHMN010000001.1:30040358-30064187 GCA_030674055.1 Rhabdomys pumilio
ATTTAATATAAACTAGTTACATTTCTAAGTTGGCAGTATATTAATAAACAGGAGATGTGATTGTTACTTCATTTATATAAATATTAAATAAACATTTTATGATTAATGTTAAAAATAGCATTAAGTAAAATGAAACTAACCTATTTCAGACTGATTTCAGGTCATCTTACAGTAATTTGTGACAGGTCAAGGTTATCAATTTTATTTTTTGATGCCATTTTAAAAGGGAGTTCTCTCTCAATAGTAAATACTTTGTTCATCAGTGATTGATGCTAAGCCCACCTTCTTGAGCTGGTTTGAAAAGTTTTCATCTGTCTTTCACATTTTCTCTAGAAGCCTTCTATTTCCTAATGTCTCACCTAAACAAAATAATATTTATTTCTCTGAGACATGGTATAATAAGCCGTAGACTCAAAGCCAAGTTCTATCCCTTTTGGGATGTTATTTCAGTTCAGAAAGTAGCAGTTCTCTACTCTCTGAACAGGGTAAAAGCATGCTCAGTGCTTCTTTCCCAGGATGCAATAACATCTGAACTATGAAATCGGAAACTTAAAACATGATTTTGTATAGTTCCTACAGTCTAATTACAACTACTGTATATATTCAATGAAGACTCTAAAATTATAATTGACTTCCACAAAACTATGAGGTTGACTGTCTCAACTCACTCAGACTTAAGTAGTTGTAAAGCAGATGTTGTTGCCTGTAGTTTATGCCTTATTATTATTATTATTTAAATATGTGTTAATTAGAAGTTGTGGAGCTAAAGTGAGTAATATCAATTTAGGAGTTATGTATCAAGTTTTATGCCAGGAGTTTTACATATGATGTTTTGTCTTTAGTTGAGAGAAAATCCTGAGATGTGGGGTAAGCCTCAGTTTATTGATACAGAAATTGAGTCCACATCTGTGTGTCATGTTCAAATTTTATCTGCCACAGGACATCTTGAGTAGATATTTGAGCTGTCTTTAACAATATGTACCACAGTAGCAACCTTCATTCTAAAGTTTGGACCATATAAATAACTTACCATTATTAATAGAAAAGAGTATTTATTCCTCCTCAGATTAATGTAATAAAGAAATTCCTAACTCAAAGAAAACCATCACCAGAAATTCTATTGTTTTTACCAAGAATTCTACTGAAATTCAAACAAAATGTAGAACTAAAAATAATTTCCAGATACATACATATGGTAATAGAGACAGCAACCATCGAAGCCAAACTTAACCTATTTCTAATTATGTGACATTCAAATACTATGGTGTAGAGACAAAGAGAAGAAAGAATATCCTCTGTTTTTCTTCTAAGTTGGGGTTTCCAGGGAATATTATGTCACACAATATAAAAAATCAGAACTCTCTTTACCCTGTTGTATTTCTCAATGAAAGATAATTTGGGCTGTGCCAACTTTCCAAAAATATTGCATGTGTTAGGGTGCTAAGAGTCCTAAAACTGAAATTAGGACCAGATTTTTTTCAAAAAGTAAGATGGGCTTTATATATTATCATGTGAACTTTGAAATTTAATAAAGAATAACCTTAGTTTGTAATAACGTAAAGGAAATATAGGGCCGGGAGGCAGAGCTTTGTGATGAAGAATGTCCTTAAAGGGAATGGAGAAAATTAGTCAATCTGGCAAAAGAAAATACCCTAAAAACTTCATGTTTCATTTTTCTTTTCCCAATAATTGTAAGTATGACCATAAGCTTGTTTTCGTTAAAAGATTAGACTAGAATTTATTAGTCTTGTTAGTTTTTCCTCTGTTAAAAAGACAATTAACCTTAACATTCATTCCCTTACTGAAACTCATAAATACATTTCCTATAAAATATTTATTTAATAATTGTGTCTGAATTGATATTATAGTGTTATAAACAAGGCTGATGATACCTAGGTGGTAAAAATAAGCTCAGTAACATTTTCGTAGACATTTATAGCCAGTTTAAATATTAATAAAAACCCAGGAAGGTTGAGATACTTTTACCATGTATCAAATTTATTAATTTGATTCACAACAGTGACTTCAAAATAAAGGGCTGTTGCTTGGCACCTCTTACATATCTCAACAAGGACCAACGGTTTTTAAAATGTGCTCATTTGGGGTTTTATATCACTGCCACCAAATTGTAGCAATAAAGATGCAAATGTATCAGTTTAAACCCATGTTTTCTTCCCCCCAAAGCAAACAATCTTTTTGTTTATGTTTTTGTTTTGTTTTTTGTTTGTTTGTTTTCAAGACAGGGCTTCTCTGTGTAACAGAATCATGGATATCCTGGACTCACTTTTGTATACTAGGCTGGCCTCAAAACTCACAGAGATCCTCCTGCCTCTGCATATCGAGTGCTAGGATCAAAGACACACATCATCCACCCAGCACAGAGGCCAGTCTTAAAGACTGCCCTACCTAGGAATCCATCCCATATACAGTCACCAAACCCAGACACTATTGTGGATGCCAAGAAGTGCATGCTAACAGGAACCTGATATAACTGTCTCTTGAGAGGCTTTGCCAGAGCCTGACAAATACAAAGGTGGATGCTAGCAGCCAACCATTGGACTGAGCACTGGCCCCAGTGGGGTCCCCAATGGAGGAGTGAGAGAAAGGACTGAAGAAGCTGAAGGGGTTTGCAATCCCATAGGAAGAACAGTAATATCAACCAACTAGCTCCCAGGGACTAAACCACCAACCAAGGAGTATACATGGAGGGACTCATGGCTCCAGCTGCATATGTAGCAGAGGATGGCCTTGTTGGGCATCGATGGGAGGAGAGGCCCTTGGTCCTGTGAAGGCCCTTGGTCCTGTGATGCCCCAGTGTAGGGAAATTCAAGGTTGGGGAGGCAGGACACCCTCAGAGAAGCAGGGGAGGGGGTGGGATAAGGAGTTTCCGGGGGCAGGGGACCAGGAAAAGGGATAACATTTGAAATGCAAACAAAGATAATATCCAATAAAAAATGAATATTAGGGAAAATACATCATTTTAAGGCAATGTGTTTCTAGAACAGCAAGCCTTCTGTAACAAGATGATACATTCAACAGTCACTTTAGAAGATGTCCTCTTAGTGTGACTCAGACAATTTTTGGAAGTTATGTTAAAAATGTGGGTGTCAGAAACCAATTTTTTTTCCAGATAAGAGACCCTGGGCAATCTACCTCCTCATGTCTGAATTTTTTCAACCTCAGTGTTCATAACAACCTAATGATGGAGCTGTTGGTGACTGTAGAGAATGTTTGAAAACTTCCTAAAAGAACCAGCACTCCATAAATATTATTGAACATGACAATCCACATTAGAATAATGCAGTCATCTCATATTGACTCTTAGCCTATCTGTCAGCAGAAGCAGTAGTATTTTCATAGGCCTGACAGAATCTAAAATGGCATGTCTATAGCCTGTGCCATCAGAAAGGAAAGATTATACTTAATTGTAATTTGGTAATAGTTACTATTTATCTGGATTGTGTTAAACTAAAATATTTTTCTGCAACTAAAATCTTTCTCACAAATGTCATTTGGATCCATCTGGTTTGGACCGGCCTTTAAAAATGCCAAGAACAGTACTACTAGTCTAGGACTTAATAAGGGCAATAAAATTGAAATAAAAATAATTGAATTCATGGAATTACTGAACCATTGAATAAACTGTAGTTCTATAACTAGTTAAATTAGACACAAATATATTTGTACAATATAGTTAAATTTCAGCATGGTTGTCATAGTTTGCTTTCTATTGCTATGATAAAACACCATGACCAAGAGTAACTTGGTGAGAAAAAGGTTTATTTGGCTTATACATCTAGATCACAATACATTACGAAGGAAAGTCAGGACAAGGACTCAAGGCAAGAATAACCTGGAGGTAGAAAGTGAAGCAGAGGACATGAAAGAAGACTGCTTATTGACTTGCATGGTTCACTCAGATTCTCTTTTCATGTAATCAAAGCCCACCTGCTCAGAGATGGCACTGCCCACAGTGGGCCAGACCCTCACACATCCATCAAGGAAATGCTCCATAGGCTTACCAACAGATCAATATGAGGGGGTATTTTCTCAATCAAAATTCCTTCTTCCTAGATGGTCCTGGCTTGGGTCAAGTTAGACAAAAACTAACCAGGACACTATTTATTGCTAATGCCTTATTTAGTGAAACAAAGTCTTCCTGCCTTATAGTAGATAGTGTTTGAATAAATATGAAAGCTTGAAATAAATTCAATTTTGAAATAAATATTGCCTGTCTAATCTTTTGTATTTCAGCATTGATAGTTACTCAGTAGTAAGCAATTCTAAGAGACATTCATTAAGTACTTATTCAAAGCACTAAAAGTTTCGACTGTATTTGCACCTCCTGGAACTGAGAAGGAGATCTGAAATGTAATGACTTGTCCGTTTTGGAAACCAGGGGTGATCTTATTTAAATTATTTCTGTGGCTGTGCTCTTACGTACTGTCTGCATGGTTTAGATTAGAACAGGACACTTTATATTCTGGGAATTCTCTTGAGTCCTCTCTTTCTGTGACCAAGGACACAGATTGTATTGCTTGATTTCCCAGCAGCCTCCCATTTTCCAACCTTGCGTCAGCTACCATAACCACAGCATTCTTCTCTTCCAATCTAATGTCAGGCACAGCACCTGTTCACCTGTTCATTAAACCAAAGTTTTGGTGCTGTGGATGCAGTAGGGCAGAAAGAAGCAAGACCTCTGTTCTTAAATAAGAATGGCTTCCATAGACTCAAATATTTGGCTACGTGGTCTCCAGTAGGTAGAAATGTTTGGGAAAGATTAGGAGGTGTGGCCTTATTGGAGAGATGTGCCATTGCGGATAGAGTATCAAAAGACTTCCACCACTCCCAGTGTGCCCTTTCTCCACTTCCTCTTTATGGGTGATGAAGCGAGCTCCTAGCTCTTCCTGGCAACATGCCTTCACTTTACCATCATGACTTTAACCCTCCGAAACCATAAGCCTAATTAAACTTTCCATTTGAAGATGTCTTGGTCATGGTGGTTTTTTGTTTTTTGTTTTCACAGAAATAGAAGAGTAGCTAATCCATATGGACCAATAAAGAGCAGTAAATCAGTTGGGCATGGTAGTGTACGCCTTTAATCTCAGCATTTGGAAGACAGAGCCAAGTGGATATCTATGAATATAGAGTCAACTAGTATCTATAATAAGACCGATATTAAAAAAGGAAATAAATAAAAGGAAAAGCAAAAGCAGTAAAAGACATGGAAGAGAAACATAACAGCAAGAGAGGAGAGAATGGAACCAGAGCAGTGTGTCATGGCTGACAAGATGCCCAGGAAATTACTCAACAAAGCTGAGCATGAAGCCATGCACTACTTTCTTTCTTTTTTTCTTTTTTCTTTTTTTATTGGATATTTTATTTACATTTCAGATGTCATCCCCTTTCCCCATTTCCCCTCCATAGAAAACCCCTATCCCATGCCCCATTTTCCTTTTTGCTTTTATACAATTTTTTAAAAATGTTAATCAAAGGCTTTATAAGTTTGGTAATGCTCAGTCAGAAGTGTAACCCAATACCCAACCTAGATATATCAACTATCTTTGACTGGTGGAGACATGTGAACATCTGCCTCTATGTCGCCCCCTCTCTTTCTCTCTCTTTTTCTCTCTCATCACCTAGCTTCTCCTCTCCTTCTTCTCTTCATCTCCATACTCCTCCCACCTTAGCTCCTCCTACATATCACCCTTCCTGTTAAAATAAAACTTTTCTTTCAAAATACAATTAGAGCATAATTATGCCAATTTGTACCAGTGAGGTACTAGATAGTCCTAATACCCATTCCATCATTTTGTTGACTAATCAGAACCTCTGTCATCTCTCTTAACTAAAACACTTAGTTCTAAACTTGGCTTTTTTTCTTGGCTTTAGAATGAATGTCAGCTGAAAACCATCCACTCAAGTCTTTTCTCTTAAAGTAAATAGCCAGGATTGGCTATGAGATTATAAGTTTTCAACCCTGTCAGAAATTCAGAATGACTGAGTTAACTGAAATTACTGGAAGCACAAAGCATAGCTTCTAAAACTTAGCCAATTTAAAGAGACTGCTGAACACCTGAACAGTCCCTATACTACAAAACGTTGGAGCATCTGATCTTCAGCCTTCTGGCCCAGGATCATCTGACTGACCTTAGTGATGCAGAATTATTAAGGACTGATTACTCTGTCTAGGCAGATATAATCAGTCGACTATTCTGCAAGTGTGTCCTTTTCTGGACAATAATTTGTCTTTAGATGGGAAAGGAAATTCTTGCCCAGTGGCTGTCTCACCACAACTGGAGTAACTCCAAAGATGCTCAATTTCTTCTTAGAATCTAAGACAGGAAGCTGTCAGGAGCAGACAGGTATCTAATCAAAATAAACATTAATACAGAAATGTTTCTGAAGTCAATTCTGTGGACTTCTGATGTTTTGAAAACCAACTATCCATGAAAGGCAACCTGGACTGTTGTCTGTTAACTCCTCTCAGCTATTTCTAAATAAAATATAGAAAACACCCTAACAATAAACTCAGAGCCATGAATTTGCTATAGGACCTTAACTCATAGGCTAACCATCTCAAATCAGTTAAAAAAATTAAAGAAGGACTGGGTCTAAGCCTTGTATTCCTAAATGTGTTATACAGGCACAATGTCTATGACAATAACAATATTCATCTCACTTTTATATCAATAAGGAGCTCGTACCAATGAAAACCTTAAATTTGAGATCGAAGTAAATTTTGTACAATTTAAGAAATTATAACTTCATCTTGAGAATCATTATACAGATTTCTACCAATAGGTTATGGCTATGAAATCAATCCTAGCTAATCTTCCCTGTTCCAACAAAACCACTACTTTTCCCTAGAAAGACAGCCCAACATTAACCATCTTAGTCCCCAAGCCCAGGGAATAAGGGCGCTGACTCTTCACTAACTTCTTCAAGCTGATTAAAGACATTGAGATATTAGAAGAGTAGATTGATAAGCCTCTGATGCTGTGTCTTCACTGCATCCAGATGGAATTCCAGGACATCAGAGGTTTGAGCAGGTCTGCTCAGCTTGCTTGATGAGTAGATACACCAAGGCTGTGTATTCTGCAATATACAATTCTCAAAACAAATTTTAGTATCAAGCTAATTTTTTATTTTTATTTTTTTCAATCTTTGCTTTCTTTTTTATTTAAATTTTTAATTTTTTTAAATTGGGTATTATATTTACATTTCAGATTTTATCTCCTTACCCCACCTCCTCCCACCACCCAGAAACCTCCTATCCCACTATTTTCAAAAAGTACTTTTTACAAGTTTTGATGAGAGAGCTACACAGAACATGGTAATGTGTCCAAGGACCACCAGGGAGGTCAACCTGCCTGAAATAAAATGAAGGAGAAGAAGAACAGGAGGAGGTTAGGGGAAAACAGGCAATGTTAGAGTTTGTAGGTTATTTTAAGGAAATATAAACTGACTTGACTCAGGCTCAGTAGTAGCACCCAGACAGAAGGGAGAGAGGACAGCCTAGGAAAAAGAGCTTTAATTATTTTAGCTGAGAAATGAGGTGTTTTACCGTAGGGCAACAGGCAGAAGTGATGAGCCCTGTTTGGCTTCCAGGTAGAATTTAAGGATAGAATTGTTTGTTGGTGGTTGTGGAGGGGGAGATTCTGAAAACACCATGGCATGCACACTGTGGCCTCGTGAGGCGAGACTGAAGTTGTTCCACACTATTCTCTACCTGGTGTTGGTTCAAACTTCGGGAGTCTGACCCAGGAAGTTTATTTTAGGCACATTTAAGTACAGCATGATTTTGGGAAAAAAACCGATTCCTGGTGATAATTAACTTAATCTTACGTTTACAATAAAACTTAAAACATGATTAGATTGAACTTCTTTTCAAAGTACATGTGACCTTTTCCATAAAGACAGATTCTATTGACTAAGAAATGGTGCTCAAGTAAGGATATAGGGAGATGGACTGAAATAAATGTAGCAGTCTGAGGGAACCAGGTGTGGCCTGGCTTTACAGATAGCTCACAGGTCACCAGGCTACCCATATCCATTCCCAGACTTCTGGGCAGAGAACAAGTTTTGCATCTCTTCCTGCTTCCCCTAGTGTTTATCTGTGAGCACAAGGACCTTGAGCCCTCTACAGACAGATTCAGCACAAGATGATGGCAGAAGGGAGGGTGAAGAATGAAGTTTTAGGGATGCCATGGGAAAAGTGACTGTTGTGTTTTTTTATGAACTGTGGTGGAGAGGTCTGTAAGATGAGCTGTCTTGAAGGAATAATCTGGACAATTTTGAAAATTTTAAGTTTACTATGTGGTATCCATTAAAGATTAGGGAGTTGGACACATGAGTCTGAAATTCAGAAAAGAAGCTTTGACCAGAGCTGGAAACTTCAGTTCAGTCAGTGTATAGATAATACTTAATCCATAGAACTGGATGAGATTATCAAACTATTTATAAGTATCTATGAATAACAGGAGGCGTTT
Source organism: Rhabdomys pumilio (assembly GCA_030674055.1). Classification (NCBI taxonomy): domain Eukaryota; kingdom Metazoa; phylum Chordata; class Mammalia; order Rodentia; family Muridae; genus Rhabdomys; species Rhabdomys pumilio. The sequence continues at coordinate 30,048,851 of JANHMN010000001.1, forward strand.
GAAAGCTGAACCTTAGGGCACTCAGGGGCATGAGAGTGGGCAAGAGTGCGAAGATACACCTGGAGCGATTGTGTCATGGGAGCCAAATTAAAAAAGTTATTTTTGGATCTATGAAATGGTCAACTTTGTGAAATACTGCTGGTCAAATAATCTGAAGAACTGGATAGTATCTGGAGCATGTGGCAATAAGAGATGATTTCATTTGGACATCAGTGGAGGGTGGAGTGGAGTCAGATGGAGTTCATTCACTAGACAATGGACAGACAAAATAGTCCTCCAATGACCCATTTTGTAAAGCACGGAGGACACAAGAGAGTAGCTGGAAGAGGAAATGGGATTGAGAAAGGCATTTCTGTTTAAGTAAAAGGAGCAATAGCATTTCTGTTTCATAATTGGAAAATGTCAGCAGGGAAAGGAAAGAAATCCATGATTTAAGGAAGAGCCAGGTAGAGACTAAAGATACAGGAGAATGACCAAGGGCTCCTTGATTAGCTGCTAAAGTGATCAGGCCTGGTACACTGTGGAGAGCTGACTTTTCCTAAGGGTCAATAGTTAAAGAGAGAAAGGACACGTGGGTAAAGTATCAGGAAGTAAAATGAGTATAGGAATGGAAGCTCGGGGTGTGGCGGGAGCTTTTAATTGCCTTCTTTTTGTTCAGTGAAATGAGTCAAAGCTACTATCTGAATTATAGGAGAGAGGTGATAGAGGTTATGGAGAGAGAAGGTGTGAAATGATCGAATCAGAAGATAGGAGAGAATGCATAAGATTAACACCCTGATGGTTGTGATTGCCTAGCAATGTTAAGGACCTGCTTGAGATCATGAACATGGATTTGTAGTGAATCTTGGTAGCATGTGTGCATGTTCTTCTGAAGTCCAGTTCAGGCAGAAGATGGCATTGCTTGTGATTGGGAATGCTATTTAAGCAAGCATGTATGGCTAAAGCTAGAGAAATGCAAGCAAGCTTAGGATACATGGGAGGAAACACGCACATCATTCCAAAGAGCATGCGCAGAATGCGTGGCGAGTAGACAGAGGGCAATGGGGTAAACGAATGGATTCTAGATATCAGTGGTGGAAGGATTGCTGGCATTGGATAAGTGGTAGCCAAGGAATTGAGTAGCAAACAGATCTCGAAAGAACGTTCTCATCTTTTGAAATGGCAAGGACTAGGGTGTGATCTTGGAGCGAGTATACGAGGTAAAGGAAAAGATGTGTCGTTGGTAGAGAAGAATTCTGGAACCTTAAATTATTTTGGTAAGTCCATGAGTGAGTGAGTGGGAGAGTGTGGCAGTCAAGTTATAGTCTTCAGGGGATGAGAAATGAGAGCCAAAGAACCCAGGCAGAATACAGTAGGCTTATGAAGGAGAAGGAAGCATTTAGAAGATGGGACAAAGTAATGAGCAAGCGCTGTGGGTAAGATGGAGGTGCGTAACCCCCATTCATAGTCTGGTAACATCAAGCTGTATAGTCCGGATTTAGCTAGAACAAAGTTTTTTTTTTTTCTTGCCTTGAGTTTATTTGTAAAAACAGCATAGGACACTGGTCATCTGCAAATAGTGTGTGGGCAGGTGTGTCACAGCAGTCCATCTGTCTTCACACTGGCAGGAGCCTTTTCTGTGGGGCCTTCACAGGGGCCTGGGCACCTTTGGGAGCCTGAGCTAGAGCTGAAGCCTGGGCCTTAGCTGGAGCTTTGGCCTCTGCCTTGGAATGAGGTTTAGAGGAATATTCTGAGAAGACATTTACCACAGAGAGATGCTACTGTTCAGGCCAGTCGTGATTAGAGGGCTTGGTGTGAAATTTCAGGAGTGGGAAATATTAAGAGAGAGAATCAGAAGAGGATTACCTAGAGGCATTCAGGAGTTAAGTTTGGATACATGAATGCCAGCCTAATGACTGGTTTCAGTTGAAGAAAATGAAATGACAAATTTACCCCAGGCAGATCCAGAGTAAGCAGCAGTTGAGAGCTCAAAGGAAGAGTAGAGAAAGCTAGCTGGGGTTTGCTTGTAAGTCTCTTTAGAGTTCCACCTTGATCTCTGCTGTTGGAAGCTTTGATCAAACATGTTCTCAACATGACTCTTGTGGGAACTACGACCAGATGCAGGTGAGGTATGAGGAGGTATATATATATGAGGGGGTGAAACCTTTTAGCAGTAGCTGAGATTTTGCCCACTCAGATTCTCCATTCTTCTAACAACTTTAAAGAATCTTTTCTCCCTTCTAAAGAAGTTTTCTCTCTCCTCCCTCTCTCTACTTTTTTCTTCTCCAAAGGCAAAATGGACTACCCCAATTCTAGCCTTTTTGTCTCCTGGAATAAGAAACAAAACAGGAAAAAAAAAGATAATCTTGTTTTTAATGCTAGCTACTTCAAATTGTGGGGAGCCAGTTCTTAGAGATCAAAAAAATGCATATATTAAAGATAATTTGGCAGTTCCATATTAAGAAACAGCCATCACACTGATAATGCGCATGATTCAGAGCTAAATCTCTCTCTCTCTCTCTCTCTCTCTGTGTGTGTGTGTGTGTGTGAGTGTGTGTGTGTGTGTGTGTGAGAGAGAGAGAGAGAGAGAGAGAGAGAGAGAGAGAGAGAGAGACAGACAGACAGAGAATTCCATCTAATCTCAACAGTTCAGGTAATAATTTAGTTTCCTAAATGAGAATGTCTGTGGCATGATGGGTAATGTATGCCATGTGTGTGGTGTTGTGATAAGGATAACTTAAAAAATTGTCTTCTGTCCCATACTCTGTTTCTTTCCAGCTTTTTTTTTCTAGAAATGAAAGGTCTTTAAGGTGAGAGTCCAAAATTTAGAGAAGCAAGTCAGGGTGCGCACATGCTTGTGTGTGTGAGCACACACCCTAAGGAAGTTCTTTGTTCTGGGTGCTGGTTGATGGCTGGTCTGAACCTTAGTGGATGTGCAGAGTCATTGGGGGCCTGAGTGAAGGGGGTCTCTGCCCCTGGGGAAAAGGCTGGCTAGAGAATTTATGGAATAATATTGTCTTTGAGAAATGAGAGAAAGTGTGTAATTCAGCTTATGGAGGCTGAGGAAGAAAGTAGAGAACAAAAAATCCATGTTATCACAGAATTGGGGATGAAGTCTCTCATCCAAGACAGCAAGGAGTTATTGTCAAAAGTTATTATTCAAGTTCCTTAGAATTAACCATTTGGATACTAAACACAGAGCTCTTTTTCTTTTCCAAACAGCTGTACTTTAATGTGATTTCCACGTCTATAAAAAGATACTAGAACTTTATCAACAAATTTCATTCACTGCTAAAATTTTACATTTGTATATGTGTATATATATATTTGTCTGCATGCATGTCTATGTACCATGTAAATGCTCTGTACGTGTGAAGTCCAGAAGAGGATATTGGATTCCCTGATACTGAAGCTACAAAAGGTTGCGAGCCACCATGTGGGTGCTGGGAATCGAACCGGCGTCCAATGGAAGAGCAGTCAGTGTTCCTAACTACTGAGCCACCTTTTCAGTGCTAAAAGTTCAGCAATATGCAGGAAAGCAGGCAAGTACCTCATGTTAGGAACAGGAAACATAAGTAACATAGGAAACAAGAGAGTCTGGACTGATGCATGCACTGTTTTGTTGTTGTTGTTAATCTTTATAAATCCTGTTAAAGGAAGACAACCCAGGTTTTCAACTCCTTTAAAAAAAACACTGCTGAATATTTTAAAATAGTTAGTGACACACATATATATGACCTTGTCTAGTGGATTATGTCTATAAAAAGGTATAGTGTAACATGTAGAAAAAAAGAACTAGAGAGTCTAAATATTAGGGGATAAGAAAAGACCAATTGCAGGTAACGCACATGAGTTGTGAGTTATTGCATCAGTTCTATCATTGATTTTTTATTTTTGGTGAAGGACAAGTGGATAAAATATATCCAAGAGTCAAAGCATAAAACTGAAGTGAAACTCTCCAGCTTCGGTTCTGAAGGCTTATTCTAATTCTGTAGAAATACATCGAGTCGTATAGACTGATTCTGATTAGATTTGGTGTGTGATCTTTTTACTTATTTGCATGATTTTTAAATAATGAAGTTTATAAAATTAAAAAAAAAAACAGCGGGAAAGCATTGTGTCATTAATTGCCGTCTGACCTTTGAACCATAATACTTTATTACTGTAAGAAACCAAGGGATTAGGTGCAACACCTCCACTCTTCAGTTTTACTTTTAAATGAAAACTAAGTTTAGTATTCCTTTAATGCCGCAGAGTTCTCTAATTCACTTTAATATTCTCTTTATCACTGTGGCTCATTTGAGCCTTGTAATTCTAAAAAGCTTAAGAAATAATTTTCAGAGTCTGAGCTATTTCTCACTAATTAGAATTACAAGAGGTCATACAAAGCTGAGTTCTAAAGAGTGAAATGGGATTACAGTGAGGATTGGCAGGCTGAGTTTGCTTTCTCACCCCAAGTCACTGGTTAGTTCATCTTTTATACGTTTAATTTCAAGATTAGGTGAATTAATACAATTGTGTGCTTAACGTAGGGCTTGAATAATAAGAAAGAAAGTAAGCTTTAGCTATTATTTAAGTAGTGTGTTCCCTTTAAGTTGAACATTTAAATTTCAGTAAAACATAACCATCATAAGTAGATAAAATAGGTTTTTTTCTTTGAGACTTATGTGAATATTTTAATGAATATTAAGTTGGTCATTAACGAATCTATTCATAAAAAATAAGCTAAGCACAGGTGTAAGGCTGTGTGAACAGAGCACAGAAATGAAGAGAGATCAGATTTTCAATGTCAAATATCAGGTCTCTGAATTACTGAGTTGGTGGTTACTCATGGAATCAAGGTTTTCTGATTGAGTTCTCCCACAGTTCCACTGGAATTCAAAACACTTAAAAAAAAATTACTGTGTATAAACCAATATTTTTGTTAGTAAACATATTCTTGAATAAACCATGCTCAGTTCAACTTATCATTATGGAAACTCGCACTGTAGCTTCGAGAGAGCTTAGTCAGTCAGCAGGGGCAAGGCACCTTTCGAATGGCTGGAGCGATGAAAGCCAGGCTACTGTCCTTTAAAGCGACTGTTTCTTCTGCACTTCCGCTTGAACTCATGTATTTTACCTGCTTCCCTTTAAACATTTACATTTTATTATAGTTAAAGAACTTACAGATGTTAGTTGGTTTTTTCTGATGTGTAAAAGCCAGAGTAGAGGCCTTGTAGGATTTATAAAGCAGATTATCCAGACATAAGAACATGAAATTATTGACGTGTCTATGTAGTTGCTAGTTGATTTTTATTACGTATCCAGCACATTTATGGGCTGCCCAGTTTAGAAACTGTGTTGCATTGCCGTCTTGCTTAGAACTCCCATCAAACCACGATTAACCAGTAGGTAGCGGTTTGCTTGCTATGGATATTCATTGTGTCCCATTCACTATTTCTCTTCCTAACTTCATGACCTATTTGCCCATTGATCACTTTTTTATGCTTTTAGGGAACTTCGAAGAGAATAAGTAATAATAAAGTGTTTCACAGAGCCATTGAGTGTTGGTTACATTCTGACATTCACACAAAAGCAATAGATTCCTCCATTTTGAAATGACAGATCTGTGAAGATAGGATATAGATATAATTCATACTGTTGTGTTATTGCTTGTTAGAGAAACAGAGGTACCTTAAAGGAGCCGTGGACACATGGCTTTTTCAGAGAAGCAGAATGTTCTTATTGTTTAACTACTCAGTATAGGTATATTTAGGCATCTTAAATGGCGTGTAGAAATAGCATTATTCTAAAACTGTAGTGCAAAAGGTGACAGCTCTCTTGGTGATCAAAGGGCCACAGAACTTGATGATTTAATATAAGAACTTCAGTGAATATTTGTTGACTGTTTAAAAAAAACTTAGTTTGTTTTATTGTATCAACATTGACATACATGAAACCATTGTCAAATATTGATGCTCAGAACAATCCTTAGTGGTGCCTGTTCAATATCATTGGCAGATGCTCAAACTATTGCTAGAAACACATCTGTATTTAATGCAGTAAAACTGACAGGTAAATACATAACTGCTGAAGTGAATCTATACCTCAAGGTGGTATGTTCAAGTTATGTTACACGTGTCCCCTTATAAGTATAAATTTATTAGGAGTCTTATCTATATCCATATTTCCACTGAATCTACACAACTGATCTCTAACTGCTGACTACATAGTATCTCTCTCTCTCTCTCTCTCTCTCTCTCTCTCTCTCTCTCTCTCTCACACACACACACACACACACACACACACACACACACACACACCCCTAAAACTTGGAATTCTTCTCACCATTATTAAGATTATTATGGTTCTGGCTCCAGCATCATTAGACTTAGACTCTTGTCTGGTGGACTATTATCACCCTTCTTGGGATTTTTTAATGCTATAGTGTGAAGGGAACAATCTCTTAACACCTTTGTGTTTAGAACCATTTTTTTTGCACATGTAGAACACCACTCAACCATTTTTAGATAAGTATTCTGTATAATGAAGTATATAGCAGCCGAAGAAATGGCTCACTGGTTAAGAACACTTGTTCTTATGGAGGACAAGTATTTAGTTCCCAGTATCCATGTCAGGCAGTTCACAACTGCCTGTAACCCCAGTTCCAGAAAATCTGAACTCTGATCTCTGCCCTCTTCTGGTCTCTGGGGCCACACATGGTGTACACACATAGTCAGACATACAAACATACATAAAATTAAAAAAAATTCTTTAAAATAAAGTATATAAAACAAGGGCTTCTTAAACATAAGTGTTTATAGTCATTTTTGTATTCCATTATCAAAACTAATTATTCCAGGCTTCAGATTATTATGAAATAACATCAGAGGGCACCGAAATATGTAGATGACACATTAAAGAATGAAAATAAAGCAACTTCCTCTCAGAATTAGTTTAAACAAGAGAAAACCCATGTTTGACTTCTACGCTTTCTCCCCTTGTCTTCTATCTCTCTGCACTTGTGGTTACTGGCATTTCTGTTGTTTCTCTAATCAGTCTGTCTCTGTTCCCTGATTTATATGTCTGAAATCTGTCATGTCTGCCCCTAACAAAAGGCTTCTGTATTTATTGGGCAGCACAGAAAACATGTTGTGAGAAAGGGAGGTGGGGCTCTTTACAGAAGTCTTTAACAGGGATTTATAAGGGCAGCAGAGATTTTGCTGACCCCAGCTGACCCTGAATGGCACTCATCACTAAGAACAGAAGTCCCTAAGCTAGATCTATGTGCGGTGTGTAACACATTGGGTAGATATTTTTTTGAGGTTGCCTCCATGCTGGCTGCTTCCAGAAAATGATTACCACCATGCCCATCCACATAAACACATATATTACAGTGTTTCTTCTGAGGAATGGAAGAGTACATAATCTGAAATTAAAGCTATGCTGGAGTTGTAAAATCTGCTTAAATGGAAACTCCAAGGCATATTAATGTTAGTTCCCTTAAAAGCTGTTTAAATGTAAACAAGCTGACTATAGCAGGCTGACTATATAGTTTTAATTGATCTCAAAACTTATTAACTTGGCTATGGAGTCCAGCAAACATTCAGTTTTTTTGGAAGTCAAGAGATATTTTCATGAAAATGTATCACTGCAATAAATAATCCAGTATTATTCTCATAAGACAAATAGGATGTGGACACTAATATTTGAACTCATATGCCATCTGCCCAGCTGTTACTTTCCTTCAGATTTTCTAGCTAAGCTGCACTACAGTATTCAGTGAAGACCGTGATATAGCTTTGAGGATGAAGGAAGTGATGTTTGTCCAGCAGGGTGTGGATCAACAGGCAACTCCAGGGACCTTAATTTCTGCATCCTTCTCTTACCAAAACAATGGGTGTGAAGCATGCAATTGGTGGTCTTACACTTTCATGTTTGTCATCATGTTGTTCAAAAGGGCATCTCTTATGTTTTCGTTGTCATTGTTTACAAATGTTATAGCAGACGTTACAGTCAGAGGGCTGAGAGGGTCAGTGAGTGGTCCTAAGCCACAATGCTGGTACTTAGAATCATAGGGACAGACTTCCTTTAACCCCAGCAACATCTTACCACTTCAGAATTAATTCATAACCTTTATAAAAAGGAAATAAATATAAGGAAAGATAAAAAAAGAAAAAAGTTTAGTAATTACATTCAAGTGAAAAAATACTGTTCCTCTTACGAGAAACAGAAAGACTTCTACCAACTTTTTATGAACTCAGTGACAGCTGGTACTGTCAATCATTTTTGGGGAAATTCTTTCTTTCTTTCTTTCTTTCTTTCTTTCTTTCTTTCTTTCTTTCTTTTTTTCTTTTTTTATTGAATATTTTATTGACATTTCAGATGTCATCCCCTTTCCCCATTTCCCCTCTATAGAAAACCCCTATCTCATGCCCCCTTTTCCTTTTTGCTTTTATACAATTTTTTAAAAAGTTAATCAAAGGCTTTATAAGTTTGTTAATGCTCAGTCAGAAGTGTAACCCAATACTCAACCTAGATATATCAACTATCTTTGACTGGTGGAGACACGTGAACATCTGCTTCTATGTCCCCTCCTCTCTTTCTCTCTCTCATCACCTAGCTTCTCCTGTCCTTCTTATCCTCCTCTCCTTACTCCTTCTTTTCCTCTCTGTACTCCTCCCACCTTAGCTCCTCCTACATATCACCCTTCCTGTTAAAATAAAACTTTTCTCTTAAAATACAATTAGAGCATAATTATGCCGATTTGTACCAGGGAGGTACAAGTTAGTCCTAATAACCAGTCCATCATTTTGTTGACTAACCAGAACTTCTGTCATCTCTCCTACCTAAAACATTTAGTTCTGAACCTGGGGTTTTTCTTGGCTTTAGAATGAATGTCAGCTGAAATCCATCCACTCAAGTCTTTTCTCTTAAAGTAAATAGCCAGGATTGGCTTTGAGACTATAAGTTTTCAACCCTGTCAGAAATTCAGAATGACTGAGTTAACTGAAATTAGGGAAGCACAAAGCATAGCTTCTAAAACTTAGCCAATTTATAGAGACTGCTGAACAACTGGACAGTCCCTATACTACAAAACGTTGGAGCATCTGATCTTCAGCCATCTGGCTCAGGATCATCTGACCGACCTTAGTGATGCAGAATTATTAAGGGCTGATTACTCTGTCTAGGCAGATATAATCAGTCGACTATTCTGCAAGTGTGTCCTTTTCTGGACAATAATTTGCCTTTAGATGGGAAGAGGCAATTCTTGCCCAGTGGCTGTCTCACCACAACTGGAGTAACTCCAAAGATGCTCAATTTCTTCTTAGAATCTAAGACAGGAAGCTTTCAGGAGCAGACAGGTCTCTAATCAAAATGAACATTAATACAAAAATGTTTGTAGAGTCAATTCTGTGGACTTCTGACGTTTTGAAAACCAACTATCTATGTAAGGCAACCTGGACTGTTGTCTGTTAACTCCTCTCAGCTATTTCTAAATAAAATACAGAAAACACCTTAACAATAAACTCAGAGCCATGAATTTGCTATAGTCCCTTAACTCACAGGCTAACCATCTCAAATCAGTTAAAAAAAGTTAAAGAAGGACTGGGTCTAAGGCTTGTATTCCTAAATGTGTTATACAGGCATAGTATTCATCTATTTTCTTTCAGATTTTTGTAGTTTATTACATGGTATCCCTTCACCCCGACACACTCTGGTGTACAAAGCATATCAGCTCACTGTTTAGCTCATATTTCTAAGTTGAAATAGTTCTTAGATTTTGTTTTTAATTCTTGGTATTAAATTTAAGTTTTTTCACCACTGTTAGCATTTTAAGGCATTAGTATCTGGTGACAAGGAACTGTTGAACCAGTAAAGTGTAATTACTATCTATTCATTAACACTAGGAAACAGGGCTTATCACAAGACTGTTGGGAGTGCACTTAGTACAGTTCTGTGCTGAGATGAAAAGGGACCACGAAATGTCCTCATAAATCATTGGCATGTTTACAGCATGTATATACACACGTTCACAGGTATTGTGATCCTACTGTCATTAAACATGAAACTTCACAAAACAATGGAAGTAGCAAGAGATAGACAATGGAGTTGCCTAGTTCAGACAGATGTTGAATCTATTTGATGTTTCCCAGTAACTAGCAAAGAAGACAAACGTTGAACTGTGCTTCTTTTTCAAATGAAAGGACAAGAAAAGGAAGTAGAGGGCCTTCACGTGTTCTTATTTCAGAACAAAGCAACAGATAACAGAGAGAATGGATTATGCACACCAAGTCATAAATGCGGCTTGCTTGGTCGTCCCATATCCACCTGATGTAAAAACCAAATGTGTAGTGAGCGATACTCCATAATGCAGTGAAGCCTTTTCTGCGGGGAATAGTGATAACGTGTTCCAGACACGGAGCTTTCTAATGAGCTCACCACGTGTCTGTCCTGATAGCTGGGGGATGAATGTTTAATGTCTTGGTTAAATAAATCGTTCCAGAAAGTTCTTTTGTTTCAGCCAAATTCAATAAGCTTATGTTGAATGTTCTAATGAATGCAGAAACTAAAGTTTCATGTTTTGATATGGGAAGAACAATTAGCCCTCAAACACATGTGCAAGAATCCCTATTGGAAAAGTCCTAGAACCTGCCTTGTGTTTCCACCCAAAAACATGAAGGCTGCCTGCTCTCCATACTTGTCTCCTTCCTGGTCCCTGTGAAACGTATTTATCAAAGGTGAAATGTCCGGTGAAATGTGGCCTCTGCTGCCAGGTACCAGTGTCACTAAGACTCCTGTGGGAAATTTCTTCTATGGGAAGAGTACCTGTGAGGGTCGTCAGGAGAAGTACCCACAGCACTTCCCAGAATGGTTAAGAGCAGTGAATGTAGTCTCAGGAAGTGAACTGAGCAGTACAGTAACACAGAATTGTTTGTCTCTGTGCACTCTCATAATAACTTCAATGCTATTTCATGTTCATAAGATTTAAGTCAATTAATGCTAAGTTGCCATTTATTGTGTTGATTATATATGTATTTATATGTATATACGTATACACACACATACACACACACAGACACACACACACACACACTCACACACACACACACACACACACACACACATGTATATATATGCAAGCATAAGCATGCCACAGCAGATCTGAGGAGGTCAGAGCACAGTGGAACCTAGGGATTAAACTCAGGTGTCAGGCTTGGGGCAATCACCTTAGCTCACAAAGCCAGGTTCACATGCTAAGTTCAATTTCTGAAAATATATATCAAACAAATTCTGTTATACATGGAGGGACCTATGGCTCCAGCTACATATGTAGCAGAGGATTGCTACAATCAATAAGAGGGGAGGCTCTTGTTTTTGTGGAGACTTGATATCCCCAGCATAAGGGGGATGCTAGAGTGGTAGGTGAGGTAGGAATGGGTGGGTGGGTGGGGGAGCACCCTCATAGAGGCAAAGGGGAAGGAGGATGGGATGGAGAGTTTGCAAAGGGGAAACTGGGAAAGGGGACAACATTTGAAATGTACATAAATAAAATAACCAAAAATACCCACAATAAACATTAAAGTATTTAAATAGAAATTTCTAGTGACATCAAAGTGATCACCAAAAAGATCTTGTGTGTGTGTGTGTGTGTGTGTGTGTGTGTGTGTGTGTGTGTGTATACACCTGCATGTTTATATGTGTATACAATGTGGAGGTCACAGTTCTACATCAGGAGTCTTACTTAATTGATGGATGGCCACCTCACTTTTTGAGACAGGGTCTATCACTGAGCCTTATTGATTTCACTTGACTACCTGGCCTAGTAGCTCCAAAAAGCCTCCTGTGCAGCCTCTCCCAGCAGTGGGGTTACAGGTACATTCGGCTTCTTACGGATGCTAAGGATATGAATGGAAGTTCTCATACATCCATGGCCATCACTCCAGCCTGAAGATCCTATTTTTAAATCAAAAGAAATAGACTTTCCAGAGAGCAAACAGTGAAGTGATGTCTCTGGTCTTGGAAGGAAGTTCTCAAGAGTAGGTCAGCACAGAAAGTCACACATACTTGTCAATCAATAGCCAATCATTGGCCTCAAGTAAGAGGCTTACTGAATTACATGACTTCATGTTTTAGAGAGGAGATGGCTTTGGCAGAGCAAGACGTTGTTTCTCTGGTAGACATAAAACATCTGGAAAAAATATCTTCAAACCCAGATCTCTAATCCTATTTAGATGAAGCCCTGATGTAACAAACAAACAAACAAACAAAAACAAAAAAAAACCCCTTATCATTATAATGTCTGTTAACCTTTTATTTCCAAGTAATTACATTAAGTAAGTTGTCATGAGTCATTATTCATGGTAAAAGTTTTTGCATGTTTTCTTCCTTTTAGGTAATTTATTTAATCTTTAATTGGCACATTATAATTGTACTTATTGGGTACACGATGAAGTTTCAGCATGTGTTTAGTTATGTTAATGATTGGTTAAACTAATTACCTTATCTATCGCATCAACCATGATTATTTACTCTGTCGAGAACATTCACAATCCTTCTGCCAATTTAAAAATTATTTCTTCTCTTTCTAACTGCCACATTGCACCCATTGGCCAGTGTCTTCCTATCCAACCCTCTCTTCTGTCCTTCCCAATGTCTGGGAAACAGAATTCTATTCACAATTTGTATGAAGTCAGTTTTCAGATTCCACATGAGAGGGATGCGTGCTTGTTTCAGTTAATAACATGTTCTTCAACTTTGCTCCTGTCATGAATTTCATTGTGCAAATGAACAATATTTTACTGTGTATCTTTTTAAATCCATTCTTCCACTGTGGCCACTTGAGAAAGTTTTACTTCTTAGCTACTGCCAGTGACGTTGTTCTGAACATAGGGGTGCAGAGATCTTTCTAGCATACTTATTACATTTCCTTTGGTATATCCAGTAGTGAGACAATGGGTTATACAGTAGCTCGGTTCTTAAGCTTTTTGAAGACTCTATACCATTTTCTACACTGGCTGGACTAATTTTCTTCTCTAACAACAACATATAAAGGTTCATTTTTTCTGCACATACTTACCAAAACTTGACATTTTTGTCCTCTTGATAAGGGCTGTTGGCTATTCTAATAGGAATGCTTTAATATCTTATGGTTTTGATTTACATTTCTCTAATAATTAGTGGTATTTTCACATGCCTGTTCTCCATTGTAGGTCTCCTTTTGAGAAATATCTATTCAGATGGCTTGCTCATTTTGTCGTTGTTCTCTCTCTCTCTCTCTCTCTCTCTCTCTCTCTCTCTCTCTGCTCGCTTGTCTTATTGAGTTCTTTGAATTCCTTGTGCATTTGGAGATAACCTCTGACAACTGCAGCTTGCAAGCATTTATTTCCTCTCATTATCTGTGTTGCTTTCACTTCGTTGGTTGTGTGGAAGCTGTTCTGTGTGACCTGATTGCATTCTTCTATTTTTTATTTTATTGCTTATGCTTTTGAGATTAATCCTAAAAACCTCTGTACAGTCCAATGTCATGAAGCATTTTCCAAGACTTGTCCTAATAGATTTATGTTTCAGGTCTTAAATTTAAGTCTTCAATTCATTGTGTGTGTGTGTGTATGTGTGTGTGGTGTGTGTGTGTGTGTTGTTTCTTTTTTCTTTCTTTCTTTTTTTTGTAACTGGTGAGGTACTGGGACTTGCTTCACTCCTTTGTAGATTATTAAAACAAAGGGATCATTGTTGCATTTCTTGAAAAGTCTATCTTTCCCAAATGAGTGTTCTTAATATACTTGTCAAAAATCAATTGACTGTAGTACATTGATTACATTGATTCATTCCTGGGCTCTCTGTTCAGTCCCGTGAGGCCACGTGTCTTTCTATGTCTGTGTTCTACTGCTCGGGTTACTCCAACTTTGTTGTATATGTTATATGTAAATGTAACATGTAAATGTTGTATATGTTGTATACGTATATGTAAAGGTCAGCTTTGGCTATTTGGAGTCTTTTGTGATTTCTTGAGTTTTAGGAGAGGATTTGTAAAAGTGTGTATTTCTGTGTACTTTAACAAATATCACATTGAATTTATAAGTCATATTTAGATATAGATAACATTTTTTCAGTGTTGTGGTACATTGATTTTAGGGATTTAGGTAGGTAGAAACTGGATTTGACAGTATTATTAGTGACTCTAAGATAAATTTATTTATTTACTTTTAGGTTCTTGGTCCCATGAAGGCGAGATGCCCCACTGTGGGGAAATTCGAGAGTGGGGAGGTGGGAGTGGGTAGGTGGGGGCACACCCTCATAGAAGCAGGAAGAGTGGAGATGGGATAGGGGTTTTTTTGGGGGGTAATGGGGAAAGGGGATAACATCTGAAATGTAAATAAATAAAATATCCAATTAAAGAGAAAAGAAAAGGCTGTGGGTATCTAAACTCATTTGAAGTATAATACTATCATTGCAGAGTTGTGTAACCTTAAACATGGTCTTTTGGCTTTTAATCACTTTGTAAAAGAGATTTTCTGTCATTTATTTAAAAATAAGATTTATTCGAGAAACTTTATATTTGATATTGGACAAAGTTTTGACTTTAGACGGCACAGTAAATAATTCAGAATTACTGTTTTAATTTTCTCATTAGAAAACACATGTTTTGTGTATACATATGCATGTGTGTACACTTTGTGTATATGTGCATATATGTATATGTGTATGAATGTGTCCTGGGCGTGCTTGTGCATATGCAGAGGCCAAAGAAGCACACTCAGTGTTTTTCTGCCCCACTCTCTGCCTTATTCCTCTGAGATAGTCTCTCACTGGAGCTGGGCGACTCACCAGCTAACCCAGGCACCCTCCTGCTCTGTCTCCCGTGAGCACCAAGTTCCAGATGGTGTGTAGCAATGCCTAGCTACTTAAATATAATGTTTAAATTATGATTTTAATACTCTAGGCACATGGGTGTTTTGCCTGTACATATATCTGCACACTACATGTGTGACTGGTGCCCATGGAGGCCAGAATAGGACACGGGAAATCCTGGAACTGCAGTAACTGACAGTAGTGGACTGCCTTGTGGATGCTGGAAATTGAACCTAGGCTCTCTGAAAGAGCAGCCAGAGTTCTTAACCACTGAATCATATCTCCAGCCCTTACCTTTAGCTTTTTATCTGGGCTCTGAAAGTGCTGGGGACTAAACTTAGAGGCTTAGATTTAAACACGGAGGGCTCTTTCCAATCTCATGTTTCTATACTTCTTTATTAAAGAAGTACAAGGTTGCTAAAATGAAGTTCTCCAAACCTTGTTTCTAGTGTGCAATTACCATTGTGCCTGTATCTCTGGAGGTTCACTTTTCAGAACTGAAATAGCCTTCAGTGAACACAAAAAA
>JANHMN010000001.1:30077415-30102888 GCA_030674055.1 Rhabdomys pumilio
GAACAACATTGCTAAAGATTATTATGATCATAATATTAAACACATGCTTTTCTTCCCCCTTTATCTAAGATAATGTGTTCTACATTCAGATATTCAGGGAGAGTTATTTCTCCTGCCTCCAGCTGTGTTACAGATCAAGGTTGACTTTGTCAAGTCTCCCAACATGAGAGTCATTAAAAAAAAAACATGGACTTGATTTTTCTTTGTTTCAATGTGCAGAATGGGCTGTCTCCGCTTCACATGGCTGCACAGGGGGACCACGTGGAGTGTGTGAAACACCTGCTGCAGCACAAGGCACCTGTTGATGACGTCACCCTGGATTACCTGACAGCTCTTCATGTTGCTGCACACTGTGGGCACTACCGTGTAACCAAACTCCTGCTGGACAAGAGAGCCAACCCGAATGCAAGAGCCCTGGTAAACCTAGCCCAATCCACGTTCACCAAAGATAGCAAAACCACATAGCTTGGCCAACGACACCTACACCAATGCAAGAGTGTAGATTCACAGTTAATAACTGCCAGGTTTTTATCTCCTTTAAACCACTAGCCTACTTTATGCCTTCATAGGTTCCTAAGTGGTAGTGAGCATGGGTAGATTTAGGAGAACACCAGATTATTATTTCTGAAATCAGTGAGTTGAAAACGGTATGAAACTCTGGGATCATGAGTATTTTAAAATAGAAACTAGATGTTAAAAAGTAAGGAATATCAGGTGTAGTGGCACATGCCTTTAATTCAGTACTCAGGAGGCAGAGGCAGATGGATCTCTGAGCTCTCAAGGCTAACCTGGTTTACAGACTGAATCCAAGGATAGCCAATAGAAAAACAAACAAACAAACAAACAAACAAACCTTAAAGCAAACAAAAACCCAGAAAACAAAAACAACAGAATTAGTTCTAGGTATCTCTAAATGTTAGATAGAGTTAGGAAACAGGTATGAAAACTTTGATCTTTATTAATCTTTTAAGGAAAAAAAAAGATTGTAAAATAGTGAATGTATTTGACTCTATGATACAAGTTGATGGAGAGTTTCCTTGGACATTGTCTTTGTGGAGTGCCTACCCAGCCATGTTCTGGGTGGTTCTTGGTGTATTCCTGCTTCACAAAGCATTTTAAAGAATTCCAGGACCTGCTGAAAAGAAACAATAGGAGGCCACCCCCAGAGCAGCTTTATCTCTCCCTCAGTCTAATATGGAATATACCTTTCTTGCTTCACTTATAGCCTAACTAATTATTACACTAGGCAGGTACTAATTTATGCCACTTGTTTTCTAATCTCACTCTAAGAGAACGCCTTGTTTCCCTATATGTTAATGTGGTTTATGTCAATAAAAATTCCTGTCAAACAGTTCTGAGAATCTCTTGTTAAAAATGATTAAATACTGGGCTAGGGTAGTGAGTGAATATGGAGGATTTGCCTAGCAAGTACAAAACCCTAGGTCTGATCTCAAGCACACCACATAAGCCATAATGACACATGTCTATAGTCTCAACACTGAGTGGAGGCAGAAGATCAGGAGTTCAAAATCATTTTTGGCTACATAGCAAATTTATAGTCAGGCTGGAATAAATCAGATCACCAAGACTCAAAAGTCAGTCAAACATTTGATCAATTAGTATAAACTAATAAATCAATTAAATTATCAATTAAAACATTGATTTATTTGAAAAATTTCAGTGAAATCCAATTATTACTAATTACTTAGAAAGTGAATGTACCTCCAGGGACATCTTCAAATATGTGAAGACAATAATTTTCTCATAAGTTGAAAATACGTTTTATGTAAAGAATATTTTTTTATCATGTGATTAATACTTTCTAAGTGATGAATAAGCTTATAGATTATCACAGATGATTAGTTGTATGTATTTTAATACCACATGTACGTGTTGCTACTTATCTCTGGCTTATGACATAGATTATAAACAGGAGACATGACTCAATAAACGATGTTGATTACTCCACTGTAAATAATACAAAGTCACCAGCTTGAGTGAGTCTGTATGTTCTCCTGAGAACCGGTAACATATAAAAATATCAAATGATACTCAGTCCCCACTGGGACATTTAAAATTGTTAATTGGCAAGATAGGTATCATTCTATAAAAGATCATTGTTGAAATAAAAAAGACAACAGATATAATACGTAACAGCTTAGCACGGGGCTAGGTAGATTTTTATATGATTTCTTCAATTCCTGATTAATAACCTAGTTTACAAAGCTGAAAGTGCCTTTTGGAAAGCCTGACTTAACTTTAGCTCTCAGAGGTGTCCCAGAATTCACAATCTCTTTCTTGAGAATATTCAGGAATGTAGACATTTCCCCTTAAAATAAAATATACCTGGGAACTTAATCGTTTCTTTATAAAATCAAAATGTGTCTGATTGGTATACATGTTATAATATAAACTTTAACTTCTCAAATAAATATTGTCAGCATAATAATGTCTGCTAATTTGAAACTCTCTCTAAGAAAATAATAGCAAAGCTGAAACACTTTTTATAAAGCCATCATATTGCCAGCTTAGGTAAACAATTCTTATGCTCCAAGAAACTGGCTCTTCATCATCAAAATTACTTTTACTCAGTCCAATCTTTTCTCCCTCATCTGACCAGTCAAGATAGCCTATACCACCATAGGCCATCTAAAACATAATTACTCTGTTTTTCCTTCTCTGAGAAGTAGGCTCACACACTTTCCTCTGCTTTCGTTTCCTCTGTATGCACTCAGAATGACAGGAACAAATTTCAATACTCATACAAACACACCGCCCCTTCTCTTCCCAAATCCCACCACCTGCACAGGGTTTGAAGAGACGGTGACATTATGTGACATGATGTAACATTATCGCCTGCGATGTGCCAGCATGGAGTTGCGTGAGAATTGTTTCTGCATGTTTTCAACTAACTCGATTGTCTTTTGCACAGAATGGTTTTACTCCACTGCACATTGCCTGCAAGAAAAACCGCATCAAAGTCATGGAACTGCTCGTGAAATATGGGGCTTCAATCCAAGCTATAACAGAGGTAGAAAAGTGTTTCAGCTTCTCACCAAACATTTCCTCTTATGCCTTCCTCTTCCTCTCACCCATCTTCTGTCCTCTTCACTCGTTTTATTTATCTGAAGAAGCCCCAAAGCCCACGGTGCAGAGGAGTAAAGCTACTGTCGCTTTGTTTCGCAGTCTGGCCTCACACCAATACATGTGGCTGCTTTCATGGGCCACTTGAACATTGTCCTCCTTCTGCTGCAGAACGGAGCCTCTCCAGATGTCACTAACATTGTGAGTATGGCTTGGGTCAGAATAACCACAGGGAAAGAGAATGAGAGGATCAGTGTGTGTGTGTGTGTGTGTGTGTGTGTGTGTGTGTGTGTGTGTGTGTGTGGGCTTGTGTGTGTCATCAGAGCTCAGAGGCAGCCTCTGAGACATTTTGTAAAATAACATTTGGAGCATTACTGAATGCAGAGGCCACATGTTGGGAAACAAAATGGAAGGTAGGCAATGACACAGCTTAGACTTCTTGGTGCACATGGATTAAATATTCCTCTAATGCATTTAGTAAAACAAAAAATGGTTTCTAAAGCTCCTCTAAGGCTGGGTGTGGTCATAAACATTTGCAGTTCTGAACTGCTTTGAAGCTGAGGCAGGTGGTTTGTGAGTCTGAGCCAGCCTTGACAACATTCCTCAAACACACACACACACACACACACACACACAAACACAGACCCCTCTGAATGTGAATGAATGATGGGTTGCAAAGCAGTCATTAAAGCTCACCCTAGTTTGCTTGAAAACATTGTATTCCATGTAATTTTAATTAAATAAAGCTCCATAGGCAACCTTAGCAAAGACTAGCCAGATACAGGTCACTGATAAACATAAAGGATATCAAAGCATCCCCCTTTTCTACTCGCATTTGCTGTCTCCTACTGAGTTTTAACTTTGACCTCATTCCTATGTGCAGTGGAGATTTCTTACCCCTGAAATAGTTAGCAATAATATTCTGATATGAATGCTGCTCTCAGCATGTTTCTTTCTGCCAATAAGTACTGGGTGTTCCAGAATTCTCTCTGGTCTAATTTATAATTTTTTCACTTGATATATGTATTTCCCTCACTGTCTTGAACCTCCCTTTGAAATTTCTCTGTTCATTGTCTTATGGCAAATCATCTGGAACAAATTTTCCCCAGGGAAGGAGAGAACCAACTGTACATGCTCGTTCTGATAATAGACAGACAACCCCAGGACCACAGAGGGTTAAGTTTTTTAAAAGCATATACAACAGAATAATTCTCCCTACACGAATGTCAGCAGCCGTTATTAAAATGACTGTACTTGTAGCTGTTGACTGCGGCATGTTCTAATTTGGGGGTAGCTTTCCACACTTAAGTTATGAAACAGAACGCCCAGAATCCACCCATGTTCTCATTTCTCTGTATTTTGTGTAGTTTTTGAAGGTTCTGGTGTTCAGAGTCCATTTGATAACCCACTTTATTTGATATATCCTTTATATCATTAAAAACTGAGAGGATAAAACTATTAAAGAATTTCAGTTCTGTACTTATGTTTCCTTAGTCAAAGCATATTGGCTCCAATGTAATGTTATGTGGCAATACTTAATCACCAAATACGGGAGTCATTTCCTAAATGTGCCAACTTAAAGTGAACTCTTTTGTTTAATGCTTAAATAACTCAGAGGGCTGGAGATGTGGCTCAGTCATTAATGTTCTCACCTAAGTTCAAAGACATTTCCATCCGTGTCACTCAACATTAAAACTCCTGTGTGTTTCTGCAATCCCAGTGCTGGCCTTGGAGACTAATAAGAGCACACCACCACCACCACCCCGACACACACACACATCCTCGGCTTACGACCAGCTAGTCTAGCTCAAAGGGTGAGCTCCAAGTTCAGTGAGAGACCCTGACTCAAAAACATAAGATAGAGAACAATTGAAGAAGTCACCGGAAATCTGAGTCCATGGCTTACACACACACACACACACACACACACACACACATACACACACATACACACACAGAGGAAAGAGAGATTCATCTTTTCTGCTTTTTATTATTTTACTCAATATCAAATTCTTCTTTTTAAAATATTATAATATTAAATATTGTAATTTCCTACAATTTTTGTTTATTTCATTTCATTTTTGAGAAATTGAACCTGTCATGCACACAGACCAATACCTTTCAAGAAAAGCACTACTATGTGCTCACCTACTTTTGCCATTTTGTTTTTGTTTTTTTATTTCTGTTTTTCTGTGTTTCTTCTTTACATTCCAGTATCTACAAAGTCACAGAAGCAATGGTGATATTATGTTAAACTATCTCATTATATTACCACAATAATGTCTGCAATTGTATTAAGTAGGGAACTTGGATGATATTTTTGGATGATATTTTTTTCTTTCATTTTTGCTTTTTTGAGACAGGGTCTCTCTATGTAGCCCCGAGTGTCCTGGAACTCAGTCTGTAGACTAGACTAGCCTTGAACTCAGAAATCCTTCTCCCTCTGTCTCCTGAGTGCTGGGATTACAGCATGTGGTGGCGTGCTCCACCACACAGAGTGGAATTTCTTTCAAAAGAGATTTTTGAAAATTCTTTTTGTAAAAAAAAAAAAAAATCCACAAACAGCCACTTAAGGGATGAATTCTAAATAGTTTCTTGATTACTTAACTGTTGTATCATCTCCTCAAGGCGTGGAGAGAATTAGACTGCACATACGTTTCTAGTATTCCCGTCCTTTTGGGTTTTGAAAGAATCTTAGATTCTTGGCAGTGACTTTGTTAACTTTCAGTCCTTAGATGGACAGTCATCTCAAATTCCTTCATTGGTTTGGTTCATTTGTCCTTACAGTGTTCAACTTTAGCCCCTGTAAACAAACATCTGGGAAACACCTGTCCACCCTTTCACCAGTATCCCTGGTTGATTTTTGTATGTGTGTTTTATTTTTTAAAAGCTATATCCTTCAGATAGGAGATAGCATAAAGCTACTGGTTAAGATATAAGACTCCTTATTCCATCTTAATTCCAGATAACACTGAATTCCTGTGTAAGTAGATGCCATGCATCTGTTGAAACATGATAAAATAATTACTTGATTTTCTGGAATTAAAATGAAAATGGACACTTGACCTTTTTAATTTACTAAATTTGCAAGCCTACATTTAGGGGAATATACCTTTCTCTAGCAGTGTGGTGCCTGTGAACTTGTGTGTTCTCAAGATATTGGGAAAGATATGGCTACTGGATCCAGAACTCTGTGAGTTGGTGACAAAGCTGTGTGGACACGGACTGCCTGCTTGCTGTGACAGTCAGTCATGTCCTGACCCCAGTGCAACCCACCCTTGGCACCTCTGTGTGTGGCTGATGTCGTGTTGCATTCTGAATGCAATGTTGTCTCTTGTGCTTTGATGCTTCCCAACTAGATGCAGCCGAAGTGGGAGTCCATGTAGCTATGTGCTGAGCCACTTTGAAAGCTATGAAAGAGAGGCATGACTCTTGGTATTCGCTTTGGATGTGAACATATCCATTCTCCTGCCAGTTTTGTTTTGTCTGAAAATTCACACCAAGCGGAAGATACACCAAGAACTCAGACATTTGCAGATACATTTTTTTCCCTGACAACTTCCATTCCCAGAAAACCTATATGTAAACTTTAACTGGCGACTTGTATTATACAATACACCCTAATGTATTCATTGGCAACTGCAGGAGCAGAACAGCAAGCATTCAAGAGCTCTTGAGAGTGCGATGCTGGGCATTAATAATGTCTATCTTCTTGTACCCAATTAGCGGATTTATGGTTAAGTTCCCACTTTATATTATATTTAACCCTATTACCAATCTCCAAAGTTAAGTATTTTAAAATGAGGAGATCAGGCTATGCCTAATAATCAGGAAATGGGAGGTTCTGAGTAAGGCAATATTTGCTGACTTTCTTTCCTTATACTTCTCCATAAACAAGGCGAAATATTGATAGTAACAGGTAAGCACAGTTCACAGTAAATGCCCATTATTCCAAAAGCAATAAATAAGTTTAAACGAGACAATTCTTATAAAGTAGGGTGACCTGATGTGCTCTTGGAATATGAAGGTCAGCATTTTATATGAGGCTTGAATATAGATCATCACCTTCAATTGTTCAGAAGCCAAAAGATAACTTAATATAGGTATAAAATAAAGGTTTTAAAAATATTTAAAAGACCAGTATTTGAAATATTTTTATATTTTGAAAAGTTATTAAAATGTGGATTAAACACACACACGTAAACCAACATTACATAGATATTCTTTGGGGGCATATTTGAATTAATTTCTGGAATTATTCTTGTCTTTGTTTCTACAAAAAAAAATTAGTGAAATAGCTAACCTTATCAAACCTAGAAACAAAATGTTGAGCTTTTCTCTTTTTATAATCATAAGACACCTGTCTGATTTATCTAGACACATGTGAATAACAGCAAGGGAAAGGATAAAATCATGCCCAGAGAGGAAAACTGTCACCATGCATCCAGAGAGTACAGACAAGCTTGACACATGTTATTTTATAAAACAGCACATTTCATACACATTTGGTTTACAAAGTCAACATTTACCATCAGAAACAAAGCCAGTAAATGACACCTGAGCTCTTAGCCCAGAAGACAATACTCACATCAATATCTCGGCTGATGCTTCTTAATCATATCACTTGACACACATTCCTCATAACTGTCAAAGCAATGGATGTCGGTATGGTGAGAAAATCAAGCCATGAGCAGTGACTCTCTACCCCCACTCATTTAACTGTAAAGCTATTTCGATTTCAGGGTATTTCATGCGAAGAATCAAGACATTATTCTTAGTCACAGAAGACACAGAAACATGCCATCCCAACGTAGGCAAGTTTAAAGTCGATCTAGTTCACGTGAAGTGTGTTCCTCTGCTTCTTTATTGTCAGCTTACCTTCTAGAACAGCTGCGCTGAGTCAGCTTGTTTCCTTCTAATATTGTGCTCTAACTATGAGATTATTAGAATGACCCAACCCCTGCCTCCTTCAGTGAGAACAGATTTCCCTCTAAGAATAATCTCATCTCTAACCCCTTCTTTCTCATCTCCTGAGGAGTATGTTAATCCTGGATATTGCATAGACACCTGAGTCCTGGCTTGAAGCCCATACAGCAAGTGAAAATATAAGCAGCGACATCACTCACCTCTCAGTAACCATCTGCGTCACCATCTTTAATCAACTATGATCATTAAAATAAGCAGGGAAGATTTTCTTCCTGGAAAAATTAGATTTCTCATATGAGTAGTCATAGTTTAGTTTCACAACAACAGCAACAAAAAACTCAAATCAGACAAAAGATTGTGTTCAGCAGTGTGGTTTGAAATTTGAAAAGAAATTATTTATTATGGTATAAGTGATGTTATGATATTTTTTTTGCAATGTGTTAATCTTTGACATCTGGAGTTTCCATTGAACGGGATGGATGACAGATTTTAGGTTTATAGGATGAAAGATCACATCTTCACTCAAACCCATGTAAGCTACACAGAATTGATTGTGACGCTAAATCACAGGGTATCCTGGATGTTTGGGTAAGTTTCCTAGTTTGTCACTGATGGGAAATGTTTCCAAACGTTTGTCCTTCTCAAGATAGAGAAGATGCAAACCTATGTTTTTCTAAACTAAACAATTATGCCTTCTTATAGATCACTTATACACTTAGATAACTTGCTGAATTTCACCAAGGGGACATCTTTACTCTTTGCTGTCCAGGGCAGTGGGTTATTTACGATTGCACAATCTTTGTTTTCTGACAGCGTGGAGAGACAGCACTTCACATGGCGGCCCGGGCTGGGCAGGTGGAAGTGGTCCGATGTCTCCTGAGAAACGGTGCTCTTGTGGATGCCAGAGCCAGGGTAGGTGCTGCTCACCCAATGCTCTTCTGCAGTACATGCTCTTTAAGTTGAGCTGTGTTCTGTAGTTCCTAGACTTTTAAATTCCACAATGTACATATCAGTCAGATTTTCATTACTGCGATAAATATCTGAGAAAATAACTGGGGGAAAGAATCATCTGGGATCTCTGGTCCGTGGGTTTCAGATTATGACTGGATGGATCTATATTTCTAGGCATGGTATGAATCCCAAATAGCATCACAGTGCAAAGCTATACACTTCATGGAGGCTGGGAAGCAAAGAGGGTCCAAGCCTTTGTTAGTATATTTCATTCAAAGACACGAGTTTCTTGAATAGTGATGCTCAAAATTAGGGAAGCTGTCCTTCCCAACCCTCAGTTATCTCAGGGAGTGCCCTCACAAACACACTCAGAAGTGTGCTCTTCCAATCTCCTAGGCATTTCTCAATCTAATGATTAAACTGACATCAGGAGTTAGCATAGGCTGTTAAAGGGAGAGAATCCAATCAATTATCTATTATAATAAAGGAAGCCTATATAACTGTGTGCAATGAAAACACACTCAAGATACAGCAACATTTGAATGGAGTGTAGCTATATTTAGGAAATTTGGTATACAATAAATATAGCATTGGCTTCCACTTTATCAGTCTAATCTTGAAAACCACGTTCACATTTACCTGTTCTGCAAATTTAAGTCTTGCCTCTACTGTATGACATTATACAAACCAAACATTTATTTGCACACTGATTCCTTCCAAGTTCAAGCCAGAACAACAGACACGAGAGGGCACTTGATCACGCTTGTCTATTCCAAGTCAGTTCTAACTCTCTCACAGGTTAGGGATTTTCTTTTTCTTCTAAAAATTTTTCTCCTTGTATTACATTCTTTCTAAATGCAGCCGACCTTCTTTGCCCTACTGTATCTTCTGTTTCCTTTTGAATGTTGTTCTGTTAACATTTGCAGGCAGAGCACTGGGATTCTCACAGACTTCTTAGTTATGTTCTCTCTTCTTCCATTTCAATAAGCCCATTAGAACTCAGTTCATCTTGAAACGTACCATTATGGCGTCATGAGGAAAATAACTCTTTTGGAGTGAAAACATTTTAATTGTTAAGATTGTAAGTGATCTAATACAGGTTGCTCCGCCTCTGCATCTTTATCCTTGAAGATGAGATTTGGACTCAGAAACTTCCAAAGCCTTCTGCAGGTGTTCGTAGTATTCTCTGACTCTGCAGAGTCACCAGATACTTTTTAATGATCATCTCCACAGTCGTGGAGGAATCTGTAGTATACAGGCAGACTTGGTATGACTTTTGTGTTAGATCTCATCTGCCTTTCTATTCTTCTCAGAAACCATGCAACTTGTGTCTTTAAAAAATCACCATTGGATGCAGGGAAATGACTCAGTCGCTGAGAGAACTTGTTGCTCTTGCAGAGACCCGAGTTCAATTCCCAGCAACCACATGTTGACTCACAACCACCTGTAACTCCTTCTGACTTCCACACATACAAACTGCACAGACATACATGCAGATAGAGCATTTATACATGTAAAATAAACAAATCTTTAAAAAGAATCACCATACAAATATCATGTCTTTCCTTGTTTAGAGATTTTGTTATTCAACTGTATTTTTTTTTCTGTGACCTGGATTTTTCTTGCTTCCATTTAAGTGTGACTATATTTCACTATTTAAGAAACAGTTCTATTGAGGTTAGTGAGAATGTAGCCAAGTAGCAAAGTCTTTTTCCCAGTGTGCTCAAAGCCCTGGGTTCAAACTCCAGCAATGAAGGAAACAGTTCTATGGTCAACCAAGTTTAAGTGATTGTAAGTGTCAAAACTTCAAGTTTAGTGTCAAAAACTTGTCTAATTATACTAGAAATTGTGGTAATGTTTCTGGTTAAACATCAGCAACTTTTTCCATTTATTTATTTTCAAATAAGTCCTATTAATATTCTTAATTAAATTGTATCAAATCAAAATTTATCGTGTTTTGAAAAGATACTCATTTTTCTGTATCTCAGGCAGTTTTTGTATGTCGATTTGATCCATTATCAGAGTCATCTTGCTCTAGATAGATAGTTTGTTGTCTATTGCTGTGATAAACACCAGGACTAAAAACTTGGGGAGAAATGAGTTTATTTCATCTTATAATTTTAGGTCATGATCGTTGAGGAAAGAAGTCAGGTAGGAGCTCTTGGCACAAACTTAGAGGCAGGAATTGATACAGAACATGGAGAAAACTTGCTTCTTGCCGCACTCCCTCTGACTTGTGCTCAGCCTGCTTTCTTATGCCACCCAGGGCCACTGCCTAGGGATGGTACTGCTCACAGTGGCCTGGACCCTCCCACATCAATCAACAATCAAGGAAACACACCATAGACATATCCATAGGTCAATCTGATTCAGATCAGCCGCCAGCTGAGATTCCCTCAGATAACTCCGGGCTGTCAAGTTGACAGCTGAAACTAGTTTAGAGATGAACGTCTTTGGATGCTGTCTGGAACTCCTTCCTTAAATAACTATTTGGAGCCTCTTTCCTTTGGAGAACTATTGTGTCCACTCACTGTTTTTGTATGTAGCATGGAAACTCCATTTTCCCCCCTCCTTTGCAACCACACTTACCCCTCTTCATAAAGAAACGTCTTTCTATTTTTCAATTTAAGTTTCATGTGCTATTATGTCTTTTTCTTTTCAGCTTTAGCATTTCTAATCTTACAGGCCCTTGAAATCCCTTAGCCTAGCATCCCTCTCTTATGAACAAAGTCTGTACCTTGCAGAGCAATGTTTCCCAAATGCCACTTGTTGCACCAGTCACCCAGGTACCGTCTTCACTGCAAGCTGGGACATTTTTCTTCATTTGTAACAAATGTCCAGGCGCTGTCAATGGCCCCCAACTCACGAATAGGCTCCCGTGATATTGATAACAATTTGGACCCAGGATTTCCCTTTTATACGATGTAATCAGATGCATTCAGGCCATGAAGTTTTGGCTTTTGTTTAACTTAATCCTTTAATGTTTCCTTAGAACTTTGTGTTTCCATCAACATTAGTTGGATGCTACATAATTCATAGAACATTTTCACACAAATTATTTTGTGAGCAGTGCTCCTAAAATTCAAGATTTCACCAATGAACTGGGATCACAGATTCAAGTAAAAAGGATTCTTCTCATGGCTCTGAGCTGTTTTTTTTTTCTAACTGGCTCTTCCAGAAGACAATAATTCTGCCCCAATAAAATCCCTCTGACTGGGATGTGGCTTTCAGAAGGAAGTCAGCAATCTGTCATTATGTTAGGCTCTTATTTTGAAGTGTAAAGCTATTTCTGTTTTCAAGCTCTCCTACCCCCACACCAAGGAAATGAGTGGTTTCTAGTTGTCTTCCCCTCCAGTGCCTGGGTTCAATCCTGGGCCCTGCTCACAATGCAGCCTATTTAGGGGTTGGAATGCGATGAATGACATCTCGTATAGAGGACAAGGACTATGAGGTGTCTACTTCCTCCAAAGGATGAAGGACAGCTGTCAGAAGAGAATGAGTGGGTATCGAGCAGAAAAATAAGCCAGTATCACCTTTCTACTTCCTAGACACATACACACTTATAGAAATTTCTTTTCTTAATCTAATACCACCATTCTGGTACTTATCCCCTCCCGAAGAGGAAATAGCTTAAAATTCTGCTCATCTATTACACTGAGCTCACGCTCAAGAACTCTGGTAGTCTGTAATTTACCTCATACATTTTTGAAGAATTATGTCATTGTCATATAACCAGGGGCTTAGTCATGTTTTCTCTACTCATATATAAAAGAAGAAATAATATATAGTAATAATTAATAGTATATAATAATAACATAATATAATAATTATATAATTAATATAACATAACATAATATAATAATAATATTAATAATATTATTATTAATTTTAAAAGCGCATACTGGTGCTGAAGCTGGAACTCATTGCTATAGCAACCATGCAGAGCGCCCATGTAGATTAGCAAGTTAGTACACAGCACCAACCACTCCAAAAGAACAAAAGTACAGTTCTTTTGTACCACTCCAGTCAGTTCAGGGCATGAGGCATATTTTCCCAGACAGATTGGAAAGCAGGACTATGGAGTCACTCTGCCTTTGTCCTTTAGTGAGCCAATGAATTGGCTTTGACCCTTCCCTCAGGAAGTCCCTATTTGTCCGTTATCCTCAGTGGATTTAAGTCAGAAGTCTACCAAGGTCTTCCCCTTGGGATCGCTTGTGTTTCGAGGCTTGTTCTGTTGGCACAGTTGTGGGCCTGGCCTTTGCTTCTAGGTTTGAGCAATGGCAGAATCCCTGGGCTTAAGCGAACTTGAAACTTAGCTGCTAACATTTTGCTCAGCTGCCAGCAGACGTGTTTTTTGGGAACATTAGTCGCAGGAGTCACATCAAACTTTTAAACCTTGGCTAGGCTGCTGTTCTTTCTGTCTTTTTTTGTAACAAGTTTGGGCTAGCAAGTCTTCCTAATTTTGGTTGCCTAGGAGCAAAAGAAACAGAAGGCTTCTGTAGTGAAGCAGAGAGCACCTGCTTCCTGTCTAGGCTGTGGCCCAGTCACTTACACTCTGTGAGAAGGTCCTGTCCTGGAAAGGATCAGGGGACCAGGACTCCTCCATCGCTTTGTCCATTCTTTTGAGTCTTTTGCAAGTTCCCATGTTTTGTTTTGGTTTTTGCTTTGGTTTCAGTTAACTTTAGCCTGGAGCGACATTTACAGATTTTGCAGTTCAGCAAAGAAATAATTGCTCAAACTGAAAAAACCTTATACACCTGTTGAAAGAATGAAGGATATTCTTAGCAAAATTTATGTTATTTCTTTTACCATTTTCAGATGAAAATATACCAAAATATTTTAAAAGTAGGTAAGATATTTACTAGCTTTTATTCAAACAAACAAACAAACAAACAAATAAACAAATAAACAAGTACCTCACTACTCTGGGATCTGAGAACCAGGGAACTATAGTTAACTTAACCAGTTGCCAGTAACTACTACCAGTTACAGATCATCAGTTAAC
The DNA here is from genome assembly GCA_030674055.1 of Rhabdomys pumilio. Lineage (NCBI taxonomy): Eukaryota > Metazoa > Chordata > Mammalia > Rodentia > Muridae > Rhabdomys > Rhabdomys pumilio. The sequence goes on from JANHMN010000001.1 coordinate 30,091,382, forward strand.
TAGAAATCTAAAAACCATCTCTCTAATCTCCTCCCTACTCTGTAAAATCCATAATTGACCCCCACAGATAAAATAAAATTAATAATCTAAAAAAGTTTTTAATCTCCACTTGAGTGTATTGATTCTGTACCCTCCCACTGGGCTCTGCTGGTAGAAGTTTAAGAGGAGAACCCAGCAGCAGACAGTCAGGGAAACCTTCTTCAGGTCCTGAGTTCAACCAATTGTTTTGCTCTAATGTTTCCCATCAAAAATCACCTTGTCCTGATCGTGTTCTTCGTGGCCATCTTACTGCATCTGTCTTTAGTGTCCGAGTAGCTTGAATGACCTTGGGTAGGCTTTGAGACTGCACTGCGATCTTAATCATGTCATCTGGAAAAATCGTTCAGTAACACATTTTACGCTTTCTTTTGGTGTCTATTATAGGACAAGTCATGTATGCATTATACATGAGAGAAATTTTGTAAGTTGTAGATTTTTTTATAAAATTCCAATTTTTTTGCTATTCTTTTTTGATGGGATATTTTATTTACGTTTCAGATGTTATCCCTTTTATTGATAAAATAATTGTGTTGGTATTTCTTATTAATTTCCTCCTAATTTGAAGTTTATATGATGCTATTTCATCTCCTCCTATAGGTTTTCTAAAAAAAAAAAATAATGTTCAAGTATTACATTTATTTGGACAGACCTATTATCTTTTTTGTCTTCATCTATCCTTATCTCTGGCGGCTTCTTCAGCTTTTTATTTCTCTTTTATGGTGACTCACCCTGGAAAATATTATAAAGACACACACCTTTGAATTCCTGGGGGCACACTCCATTTTATTTTTATAAGAGACAGTGTTGTGTGCGGGTGTTTGTTTGTTTGTTGTCTTGGTTTTTTTGTAGTTCTTTTAACCCTGAGTCAGGTGATCTCATGAGCCTTGCCGAATAGGTCCTTCCTGTCTATTCTCCTCAGCCCCAGCCTCTTTGTTTTTAGAACAAAAACACTTGGCAGAGAGTTTACTCCATATTTTTTTGCCAGAATTCCATTTCATCTTTGAAGTCCTAGATGTGCGCTGCAAGCGCATCTGTAATGCTTCCTGGACCAGCTTCTCTTTAAATCATTTTACAATGTAGTCTTTATCCACAGTTCTCCTAGAACAAAATGGCCATCATTTGTGTCCTTGGCTCGGGAGTGAAGTAGAAATAGCAATTCCAGCTTCCTTGGGTCTTTTCTCTTGATTCAGTTCCCAGAATAAATCCTGCCTCTTGTTGAAAGCTCTTGGAGGAGAATCTAGGTCTTAGGATTTCTGGACTTGATTTTTTTTCTCCTTTATAACCATGAGTTTGCCTGTAAGTAAGCATAGAGAGATTTGAAGACAGAAAGAGTTAAGAGATGATTTGGGGGTGTTCATCAAACAATTACCAAATTTATGAATGTACACACATACATTTTAAAATCTAAGAGAGGGGCTTACTGGTTCAGAGCAACTTCTGCTTTTGCAGAAGACTGCAGTTTGATTTCCACACCTTTATAATGGCTAACAGACTGTCTATAACTCTAGTTCCAGGGCATCTAATGCCTCTCTTACTTCCGTGGGAACTATGTATTCATGGTGCATTTCCATACATATAACCAAACACATAAAATCTTTTTAAAATTTCAAGAGAGATATTTTTGTGGTCAAGTAGATCACTTCTATAACAAATACAAATAAAGCCATGGGGGAGTAGTAACAATTAGATTTTAAGTGGAGATTCCTAGTGACTCTTCCTAGAGGAAGATATCTTCCTAGAGGAAGGTACCATGAAGTGTTTAAGAAGCATTCATTGCTTCTAAGTTGGGTTTGCTGGGACCTAACTGATCACTTGCCTTGAGTTGTAGGAGGAACAGACGCCTTTACACATTGCCTCCAGACTGGGTAAGACAGAAATTGTCCAGCTGCTTCTACAACATATGGCTCATCCAGACGCTGCCACTACAAATGGGTACACACCACTCCACATCTCTGCTCGGGAAGGACAGGTAGACGTGGCCTCTGTCCTGCTGGAAGCTGGAGCAGCGCACTCCTTAGCAACCAAGGTAAGGGGGGTGACTAAGAGGAGCCAAGGCTGCATTCGGCTGCAGAAGAGTTTCAGGAAGGCAAAATCTCTGTCAGGCCTCTGACTTGTTTCTGTATCTGAGTATTTTAGATTACAATCTAAATAATGAAAGGAGGTTATAAAATTTTATGTAATGTCTTCAAGGAAAATTCTTGCATTCCTAACTTCTATTTAATGTGCTAGTTCCGCCTGGTATAAGTACCATAATTATGATTTCATTACTACAAAGCAAAGTTTACTTATTTTTTTCTTTTTACTATAATATATATTCTCTAGAGAAAAAAGGAGGGATTCCCAAATACATTGAATTGTCATCACTAGTGATGAGAAAATCCTGCATTAGAGCAATAATGCTGTTGGCTGAGTGACAGAGCCGAGTGACAGCCCGTTTGCCTCCATCTTGCCCCTCCCAGTGCTAACCTCATCACCTCTCAAGTGGTATCTCATTTCCTTTGTCCAACTGTGTCATGTTCCTTTTGTTGTAAAGATAAAATATGATGACCCAGAACAGCTCATATAAGAGAGAGATTATTGTGGCTTATGAGTTCACACAGTAGATGTTCATAATGTCAGGGATGGCATGACAACAGGTGGCTGGAAAAAGAACCTAGGAGATCACATTTCATCAGCACATCAGGAGGCAGAGAAAGAACGGAAAGTAAGGCAAGGCTGTACCTACTTAAGGTTCCACAACTCCCCCAAAGAGTACCAACAACTGGAGATCAAGTGCTCCCTTTCCTGAATCGATGGGTAACCCTTATTCAAGCCACTACCTAATATTTACCAGGTTCACTTTCTCTGTAGTTCTTTACAGTGTCTAAACAGAGCAGGTTTGCAGGTCAGTTCATGAGTTGTACTAACACCAAACAAAGACTATACTATCCCAAGCCTGTCTTCAAGATTCTGTGGTGCTACAGGAGAGCTTTTCCTTCTCTTGGATATATTCCACTAGAAAGTCACTACATGGAGGTGAGTTACGATAAAGCATAACCATGCCTGCATAGCTGGACCAAATTAGATTGAGTTAGTGCAGAAGAACTCAGAAGCGAGGCAAACAGAATCCTAGAACACATGAGCTTGTCACAGGGCAAAGTACTGTCCGCACATACAGTGCTTTCAAATGAGTTAAAATGCCATTTTAGCCGGCTTTTAGTAAATTTGGAGTAAATACCATGCCTGAGGTCAAGGAAGATATCAAGTATGGCTGACAGAAGTATTGCTGTGACCTCTGAGCCCTTAGAAGGAATGCAGTCTACTAGTTACTGTCAGCACAAGGAGAATCATAAAATAATCAGAGAAATGTTCTGATGTGAACCTGTAGCTGTACTCAGTGGTTAAGAGCACTTGCTGCTCTTACAGGGGTCTTGATGCTCACAAAGCAAGTGTCAGCCATCTGTAAACTCCAGTTCCAGGGACTGTGACACCCTCTGCTGGCCTCTGGAGCAACATGTGATACACAGTCATGCAGTCAGCTATTACGTCCATTCGTTCTTACACATAAAATAAAAATACATGTATTCTCAAGTGTTCTGACATAAGAAATTGATAAATTTTCAAATTATTCTATCTGAAAAGGTGAATGCATTTTAAAACTTCTTAAAAAGAAACCTCAGAACTTAAGACATGAATCAACCAATGTACAATGATTATGGTAACCCATGAGACTTGGCAGTCATCTCCATTGATGAGAATCCAACAGATTAGAGTTAATAGATGTAAAGGTAAAGGAATAGAAAATAGCCTCCTGTCTTTCAAAGATTTTTAGGATTGAGAAAACATGCAGTTCCATAGTGCAGTAGAGTGGTAAAATCGATGCAATTGTTACACAGAGAAGTTTAGGATGGAGGCGAACTGAATCCTGGGTGATTCACTGTCACTGAAGCCTCTTACGTGTTTATAAATACCAGAGGGAGATGGAACCCTGACAAGATTCACATGGAAAGAAGTGGCCTGTGACTCAAGAGACACCTAGTCAGGCTCCCATCATTCTGCAAAAGCTAAGCAGTTTGGTTTGATAAAGGTTCCCAAACATACAAGAGGGTCGGCACAACTCCAATTGGACTGTAAGGATAGGGGTTTATTTTCTTCCTCCATATAATGTTGTACCACGGAAATCTACTTTACACAAGCTATGACAATCCAACCCTCGTGTGCATGAAGTGCTGGAAGCAGAGCCTCAACAGCAGGTGAACTTCTGTGGAAGGCTGCTAAACGAAGCCATCCTCCAGCCATGCCTACGTTTGTCCCACACAGGGAAAAGAGCCAGAGGATTCACTCTCATCCAAGAACTTATTAAGACCAAATGCTTATTTTTTTTAAAAAAAAAATTAAAATGTCATTTTAATTAAAAAATAGTTGATCTGGAGGCACTTTGAAAGGGCAGTATTGGTTCTTGGGAGATATTCAATGCTTTTGACTGGGGACTTAAATAGTACCCAGTACAGAAGTATTTGCTGGGTTTGTTTTTTGGGGCCCTGGGGAATGTTAGAGTTCTCAGACTCCTACTATTGTTCCAGAAAAGCATGTGGCTGAGGCATCTGTCCAGGAGGGTGGGTGACATCATAGGGCAGGAGCTGTGCCACCTGGAGGTTTCAGGACTGGGACTCACACTATTTTTAGCATGCTGCACATTGAAGTACTGCTGTGGGTTTGGCTCACACGACATTGAGGGTATGCATATAAAATGTGTAGGGCAAACGTCTTTTAAAAAGTACATTGTTAAAGCTTCAGTGTGTGGTTAACTAGTATTAATCAGCCAGTAGCATACCCGAACAATGGATTTGACTAGGGGAGTTGATCTCTGGAGAGCATGGTCTTCTGGGAAGGAGGACAAATGTCAATGTGTAAAGAACAAACAAGCAAACAGAAACAAAACAAAACACCCAATGTTTTCTAATAGAATACTGTTTTATTTTATTCTGTAGATTATCTGGCCAGTTTTGCAGAAAATCTGTCGGCTGAACCAAATAATTGTTTTCTTTTTAACCAAAGCTTCATAAAATATTCTAAAACTTAGATAAACAAATTTGGAATGGAAAGTATAACAAAGACCATAAGAAATCGAAGACAGCTGTTTCTTTGGTCGCATTCATTTTAGACTGGCAAGACCAAAGACCTGCCTCTGGTGCTCTGCTTCCTACTCACAAATCAAAGCAGTTTACTGATACCAGTGGAGATTATGAATCTCATACCTATTAATGTCAAGATTCAGTCTCCAAGATTTCAGACACATTTGTAGTCATTGTTGTGGCTGACTCCATGAAGCCTACCAAAGCTCCTACTAAGTCTGAGTAAACTTTATTCCCAACCCTTAGACTTATCCAGGACTGGAAGATTTCACGCCATCGTTTTTTTTTTTTTTTTTTTACAAATGAAGACTCAACAGTGTTTGCTTAATGGATTAACAAAAATTTTGTAAGGAATTGAGGGGGCAGAATTCTAATTTTTACATTTCTCTATCGTACTATAGAAGGGCTTCACTCCCCTGCACGTAGCAGCCAAGTATGGAAGCCTGGATGTGGCAAAACTTCTCTTACAACGCCGTGCAGCTGCAGACTCAGCAGGGAAGGTAAGCAGCTTCTGTAGCATGTTTTTGTCATCGGATTCTGTTGACTCATTTTTTTTTAACCATTCATCAGAAATCAAGATTAATGTACCAGGCAAAATTACACCAACTACACAAGTTGGAAATATATGCCCCTAACCTTTGTTATACACTGCAACTTAGAAACCTTTCTTAATTTTGTATTGCTGGGCCTTATCCTGAGGGGCTCACAGCTTCTCTAAGAATCCTTGTGGTGTGCATAGAAATTTGGACTTTTGCTTGTTGTGAGCAGAAATCTGCCCTTTGCTAATTTTTAGCGCAAACATTCTCAATTTTAGTTATGTTTCTAGTACGAAAATTATCTTCCTTCCCATTGACCATATTAATTAATTAACATGTAATTAATAGATAGCACCGTCCATGCATCCTGGTAGCTTCAGAGCAGCTAACGCTAATGTATTAATGCTGAGATTCAAATACCACCTTTACAGAATGGCCTTACCCCGCTCCATGTTGCTGCTCATTATGACAACCAGAAGGTGGCGCTGTTGCTGCTGGAGAAGGGTGCTTCCCCTCATGCCACTGCCAAGGTGAGGACAAGAGCCTAGGATTTCCGGGTGCCATGTATCTATAATCCGAGTATACATGGGCCTTGCTTTTAAATAACTGGCATGAGACAGTGATAATAACTTTTGCTAATGGTAACTTAAAAAACAAAACTGTTTCTACCTATTGCTCTGTCTAAAACCTTTTGTTTTATTTATTTATCGCAGTTGTTAGAGCCAACAGTTATCAATAGGGAGTGCATATTAGTTTGTGGAGATTAATCTTATTACTAGCTGTCAGTGTTTCAGATACTGAGACATATAACCTGAATAAGTCATTACAGGTTTTTCCTTCTTGCCTATAAAACATAACCTTTCATACCCTCATTTCTTCTAACATCAAACTTTTTAATCTTCTAAAGAGTCTCTTGTTTCTTTGTCTTTTAAATGTTTATCTCCGTCAACTTCGTTGTGGAGAGTTTTAAGTGGGTCTGTAGACTACTAATACCTTTGTGTTGTGTATCTGTCATCTACATGAAAGTACACTTCCTACCAAGCCTGGTTACCTAGCAACAGATTATTTACTATCCTCTCAGTTTATGCTGTTTGCACATACACTTTTAATGTTGAAAAGATGCACAACTGTCACATCTTTCAGTCACTTGTTTGAAAAATTATATTTTCAAATTGCTAGACTTTTTTTTTTTTATCATGATTGGGAAATAGCCATATTACATTAGATTGCTAACACTGCAAATCTTACTCGCATTGTGTCCCTATACCCACCACAGAGCCTGGCTTATTCTAGGACTTAAATAGCATTTGCTTGAGGAGTGGAAAGAACACTCTAGTAAGAACCATTTGGAGAAAAGTATCCTAATAATGCCATAGAGGTTACTCAATTTGTTTCTGTGTGGTTAAAATAATATCTGACATAGAATTCAGTGGTGAGAAACTGTACAATCCAGGAGCATTACTGATAGATTATAGTCAGTGCAGAACAAGTTATCTTTCAGGGAGAGAGGACTATTAATGACCAAAGGGACAGAACACTTGAAGGCCTGAGATACTTAGCCTGGATGAGAGAAGCATCTAGAGATGTTTCTAGACAGAGAAGCAACTGACCACCAGGTACTAAAGGACTATCATGTAGAAGAGGTGTCTGCTGTACTTCCTTTTGTGTTTGGGAGAGAATTTGATTATGAGAAGGCTTTCAGATTTGGTGCTTTTACATCTTTATTTGTTCTAGGGTATAACATGTGGTCGTTTGTCCATGGTTGCAAAGCTTTGGGTATGGTTAGATAGAAACACGTTATAGCTAAGCACCTACATTAGCAGTCAGCTAACATTTACTTTTTCTGGCTGATTATACTTCATTATTTCCATTGGAGGCAAATATTTGAGCACTAAATGTTCTCTGTGTGTGATATGGGTTTACATAAATGTTCTCTCTGTGTGTGATGTGTGTGCATGCATGTATTTATGTGTTATGTGATGTGTGTGTGTGTGTGTGTGTGTGTATCGCGTGTGTATGTGTGTGTCCTATTTATCTTTTTTGTTTCTGTTGTAGAATGGCTACACTCCTTTACACATTGCTGCCAAGAAGAATCAGATGCAGATAGCTTCCACGCTACTGAACTATGGAGCTGAGACGAACACTGTGACGAAGCAAGGCGTCACTCCACTGCATCTGGCCTCACAAGAGGGGCACACAGACATGGTTACCTTGCTTCTGGAAAAAGGAGCCAATATCCACATGTCAACCAAGGTATTTTCTTCTAGACTCTGGCTTCAGTCAGGTCCACTACATAAATTCCAATAGAAACCAAGCAAAGATTATTTCAAACAAAGTGGTGTGTGTGTGTGTGTGTGTGTGTGTGTGTGTGTGTGTGTGTGTTTGAATCATCATTTGTGCGAGTATGCAAAGGAAACATAGCTATGTTAAAAGCCCCAAGATAACAAGGCAAGCATATGAGAACTAGAACACCAGGGGATGCTGCTGATTGCTCCTACATTTGCTACCCATAACTCTGCAGTGTGGGTCTTTACTTTTCTTCTCAATTCAATTCAGTTATCTTTTTGTGCAGTCCTGCTTTCTCAGCGTCTCCTTGTGGTGTGAGCATCACGGGAGGCTAGCCCATATTGCCCAGGAGTTAAGATCATTGCATTTCTGGATTGCAAATTGCAGTAAGAAAGTGGCTAGGGAGGAAGGAACAGAGACAAAGGAAAGAATGGCTTCAACAGGTGACTCTGAGACACATAGACTCAACTTAATGAGATACAGATTTTTAAGCCACATCCCACCTATCTTAGGCAGTGACTCTGGTTAGAACCCCTTTTTTGGAGAAAGCTCCACAGTAATTTCCAATGAATAGCCTTTTTAGATGGCCATATTAACTGTCAAGGATAAAAGGATAAATTCATCCAAACATGAAGATAAAAAATTATTTGTATTTAACATCTGTTTACGAAGGAGGAGGGCACACAACTGTTTATTGTCTGCCAAAAACATATCATTTGAAAATAACCAGGAGAAGCCTATTTAAACATTAAGACCACTTTGAGTGGATTAAAATCCCTTTTATATATAATATTTTATTAATTTTTTGAGAATATCAGACAATGTATTTTGGTGATATTTGTTCTTCACTCCCCTCCCCCATCTAATTCCCCTTTTTCCTACCCCTCTTAATCTCGCATCTGTTAAAAAACAAACAAACAAACAAACAAACCCATAGATCAGTTTGTGCTGGCCCCTTGCTCATGGGTATGGAGCCACCCACTGTGGCAGTTGATAGACCAGTGGTCAGACCCAAAGAAGGAAACCTATCCACAGAACTTATAAACTGTCCATATCTCCTCAGTTAGGGGACCATGAGCCCCTCTCCACTTCTGTGGTAGCATATTGACTAGCTATGTCTTTGTGTGGGACTTGTGCTAGCAACCACAACTGCGTTGAGAAAGACACTGTCTTGCTCTGGTCCTGTCCAGCCTCTGGCTCTTACAATCTTTTTGTCAGTCTTGGAGATAGGGTGATATCGATGTCCTGTTTGTGGCTGAGCAATCCACAGATACTTATTTCCTGCACTTTCATCAGTTATAAGTTTCTATGCTAACTACTGTCAACTGCTAGAAGAAACTCCTCTGGTGAGGCCAGAAAGCTGCACTAATAATAGAGGCAGACATTTGAAGTTGTGTCCGTTTAGCAGAATAATAGTAGTAGATTCACTCCTGGGGCCTGTGAGCTAATCCCACCAAGCCACTGTTTTTAATTTGAGCCAGATTCTCAGTACCAAGCACATATGTTTTATCCTGTGGAATGAGCCTTAAATCCATTCGCAAAGCAGGCTGTGACCCTTGTAGCAACTGTTCCACCCTTACACCAGTGGGCATATCAAGGCAGACCAGTCATCACTGATGATTGACAGGTGAGATTGCTGGTGACCTCCCCCACCCCCAGCAGCCTGCAAGGCACCTTTTGGTACCATGAAAACTAGTTAACGAGGAGGAGCCTTCCTGGCCAGGAGAAACTTGATTTTTCACTATCCTGTGCCTGAAGTAGGAAGTGTCTTCAGTGATAAGGTCTTATCATTGAGTTCTGATGATCAATCAAGGTAAATAGCTTGTATTGTTTAGGGTGTCTCCTGGTCAGCTCTGTTCAACACCTCAAAGAGGAAACATTCTGGACAGTGAGTGAAACTGATCTCACGATGCTTCTGATGGTATAATTTTTAACTTTCAAAATACAGAGAGTGAATAGTGAATTCATTTTGCTCTCCTTTTTAACACATTCTGTCACTTACAAACAATTGTATCCTGTTAATATATTACTTGCTTTCAAAGAATTTAAGCAGCCAGATAGCAAATATTTAAGGAGCTTTTGACTCACGCACTCAGCAACGAAGAAAATTATTTCATTCTGGAGGTTCCTGACTTTGAGGTCAGCTTGGGCTACATCATGACACTCTGCCTCAAGAAACCACAAGAAAAAAAATCAACTGGAGGAGAAAAAAATTCTGTTTTATACTGATATTCAGATTCTTAACTATCTTCTGCTTTGTCTTAATATTAAGATTCTTTTATGCTGTAGGATTAAAAAAATTGTAAGTGACAGAATTTTCATGCAAACAAGATTTCTTTTTCAGGCTGATGTTTTATGAAACTCGAAGTTGAGTTAACCTGCTCAAGGGTTGACAAGCTCCTGCCCCTAAAAGGAAAGTCCCCTGCGGAATTGTAGAATGTTCTGTCTGCATGGGACACCCATCTTTTTTTTGTTAAATTTGTTTTAGGTTTTTACTGGTTCTTGGTGAATTTCATATCATGTACCCCAATCCCACTCATCTTCCCCTCTCTTCATATCCACCTTCCACCCTTCCGACCCACTCACCCCCTGGAGAAAAAGAAAATTTCATTGTGGAATCCATAGTGTACACAGCGTGTCCAGAGTACACCCTTTAGTCCATACTGTTTTGCATGCAAATGTTCATTGAAATGACTTGTTCATCTGGTGCAAGGCCTCTGGCTTCTGCTACTCTGTCAATACTGGAACCTCACTGGAACTTCCTTAGGATATCTTGGTGTTGCCCTGTGTTATGGAGATCCTATAGTTTTGGATCTATAGGTCTGACCTCTTTGTGCACTCCAGCAGTTCATCCATGGGGTAGATGCTGGGGTGCGCTTATTCAAAGCCCTGTATCTGGTCTGAGAAGTATCTGAGCTGCTCAGCCTGCTCACTCTCTCCCTCTTTCACCCTTGGGGCTGGCTCACCTGCAACCCTTATATCTAGGGCTGTCTCTACTGTGCTGCCCAGGTGATATACAGGGCCTGCTCTCCTGAGGGCTGCAGCAGGTGAGGGACAGGGACAACTCTCCTGTTCTCATGACCCCAGGACCAGGTCTACTGCCTGCTGCTGGAGACTATGGCTGAGAGGGAACAAAGGTATCTCTCTCTCATCCACACTACCACATGGGAGACAAGAGGTAGGGCCAGCTCTCCCATGATGGTATTCTTGGGGCTGCTCATTTGCTACTCCAGAAATGTGTGTGTCTGGGGGTGGGGGGGACACTCCCTGAGTACAGCAGCTGGCCAGGGGCAGGATCAACTCTTCTGTTGTCATGTCCCCAGGGCCAGCTCTGCCCAGGTGCAGGGTGGGACCAGTTTGTACAGTCCTCAGACAGTCTTAACAAATCCCTGCTTCTCAAGAGCCATGAACTCTGATAGTAGCACAGGCTAGGAGCCCACCCTGGTCCCAGGTAGAACCATGGGCTACTCACCTCAGGCTGTTCCTCACTACCCTCGAGTCTCCAGTTCTGCCTATTGTGCCCACATCCTTC
>JANHMN010000001.1:30102898-30119747 GCA_030674055.1 Rhabdomys pumilio
ATGGCAGTGGGCAAGGGTCATCTTGGGCATGCCCATTCCCTTAGATCTACACAGCACCAGACTGGTGACCATTTCAGGCTAGCTCCTTTTCTGGGTCCCATAGCACTGGTCTGGTGGTTGTCTTGGGCTTGCTCCTCCCCTGGCTTGCCTAAGTGACCCCTTGTGAGGGTTGTCTGTCTCATGATCACTCCCATCTGGGGGTTGTGGTCCCACGTGGGGTTCTTCTAGCCTTTAAATTGCTCCGTGTTCTGGGAACCCTTCTGGGCCTTCCTGTCATCAGACAGGCAGTTGTCTCAGGCTAGCTCCCTGTCTCAGTTCCAAGGTGCCAGACTGGTAGTTCTCTCAGGCTCTCTTTTTTTTCAGGGAATGTTAAGCTACTAATGATTCAGATGTTCAGATGTCAGAACACTGAGCATAGACATAACCTCTCTCCTCTCTGCCACCTACTGACCTACATACGACACAGCAGCTACACCTGCAAAGCCTATAGGCGGAAGGTGATCCCATGTTTTCAATGATTAGAGTGTCTGTTAATTTCTCGGAAGAGCACCATGCTGGCAGCCGTGGGGTCTGAAGGCCATGCTCAGGTCTCTCAGCCTCAGTGCTAGTGGGGAGAATGCGCCGTCCAGCAGTGATCAATGGGGCAGGCCAGTTAACCAGGATGCCAACTGACCTTGGGCAAGGTACCTACCTCAGTTTACAGGTCCGACATGGTTAGCAATGTTTGATGGCGCAGCCTTGTATTCCAGCTACTAAGAGGCTGAAGCAGAAGACTCATAAACACAAAACCTGCCTGAGCTGTTAAGTCCATGACTACTAGCCTGGGTCCCTTAGTTTTATAATAAAAGGTAGACAGAGAGCTGAGGTTGTGACCCAATAGTGAAGCATTTGTGGGGTATGCCTGAGGTCCTACAGCCAATCACTAGTACCCACTAAAAATACTAAAAACGGGTAAATACAAAGGATACTGGCGTGCTGGTTGGAGGAGTGGAACACATAGCTTGGGTATACTCTAAGCTAGGCTATGGACAATAGAGGCAGGAACTTAGCTCATAGCTATGTCCACGTCCTGTGAGTTCTTCCTAGTATAAAAGTACTCAAAATTTACCTGCTACAAATGAATCTGATGCCCTTAACATCGTTTTTTGTTTGTGTGTGCAGTAAGACTGCCAGGGTGTGGCATCAGCTGGATAAACTGCTTCTCTCTCTCTCTCTAGTCCTTGATGTTTTTCGATTAATTCTTGAATGTACTTTATCCATGTATGGAAATCAACACATTGATTAATGAATACTCAAAGAATAAACTTGTTTATATAAAAATTGCCATGTTTTAGGTTGTTATATAAATGATAGGGTTACTTTACAAATGAAAAAAAAAAAAAAAACAAACCCACCATCTTGACGACAGCTCCTTCCCTCCATAGTAAACTGAAAAAAAAAATATTTTGAACTTGTTTCGAGTAACTCAATATATTTTTAACATTAGTATGACACTTTATTGATGAAAATATTAATTATTGCTGAGGTTATGAAGTTTCAGCAATATTTTTGGTCCATTATTTAAGTAAGCAAGAAGATTCGTGAGGAGTTGTAGGTAGGCTTGAAATGAATGTTGTTTGCAATCTCGTTAGCTGAATTATTTTTAAGGACTCAAATCATAAATACCAAGTACAGAAAATGTGATTTTCTGCAGAGAATAGGTCTTGGCTGAAAACTCATATTTACTCTGCCCATTTGTCTAAAATCTGAGATGAGATATCTGGAGACGAACCATATGCTTCCCAGCTCCTTTCCAGACAGGATGTTGTAGGTGACCGCGTGTATCCCGCTCTGATGGGTTTCTTTGCTTCCATTTCTGCTACAGAGTGGACTCACATCCTTACACCTTGCAGCCCAAGAAGATAAAGTGAACGTTGCCGACATTCTCACCAAACACGGGGCTGATCGGGATGCCTACACAAAGGTACAGCAGATCTCTGGGCAGCATTGCCACACGTTCTGGTTTGGCTGATTCTTGTTCAGCCCAGGCCCAAGGTCCCTCTTCTTAAAAGTTCATTCTAAAGTATAAGCCTTTCCATGATTCCCTGGGTCTGATATTAGTCAGATGGAAGTAGCCCCAGGACCCATCTTAAGTTCAGTTCTGCAGGGTGCTGCCCACCCTCTCACGTTGGCTTTAACTCGTTCATACACCTCACTGGTTGGCCTGTCCTTGCTCCGCTTTGTGCCCTTGGTCTTGAGCTGGATTGGTCCTCTCTGTGCTGTTGTTTACTTATCCATTCTTTTTAAATTGTGTTAGTGTCACTTATTTGAATATATATAATATACATTTTATATCATATATTTACATGTGTATATTTATACTTATTATACTTATTATTATATATTATCTATATTGGTATATAAGATATATTATATATATTTGTATATATAATATAATGCATTGTAGTCATCTTCACTCCTCTCTTTCCCTCCCTCTCCCACCGGCACCCTTCTTCTCAACCTGCCCCCGCTTTCCTGCCTTCTTTGTGCTTGAACCACTGAGTTTACTTAGACTTACTTGTATGAACATCTGTGGAAAGTTACTCCATGGAGCAAGGACACTTTCTCTATAGCTACACTACTGAAGACAGTGACACTGTCCCCCACACAAGTGTTAATTGCTGATAGTCCATCCCTCTGGAAGGGATGGGGCCTCATGGGTCTCCTCTCTCATTCAGGATGAAATATTGATGGCCTCAATTTCACACAAGTCTTAGGCAGATAGCAGCAGCTGAGTAAGTTTATGAGTGCTGTGGGTGTGTCATATCCAGAAGACGTTGTTGTATATCTTTCCATGTTGACCTCTTACATTCTTCCCACCATCCTTTGCCATCTCTGAGTACTTGTTCTATAGGACTCTTTTTCCTCCCACTGAAACAGCCTACCGTTCACAGTTCTTCTAGCTAAGTTAAGTCACCCGGGTGTCTGATCTCCCTTGCTGATGTAAAGTCCTGTGTGGTTAGGGACTGCACACCCTATTTTGCACTCAAAGGATACCATGGAACAATAACTGAAACCTTACCCTATAGTTATTTATTACTAGAAGTATAATACTTACACTTTGGGGGTTTGTCATTCACAGCTTGGTTACACACCTTTAATCGTGGCCTGTCACTACGGAAATGTGAAAATGGTCAACTTTCTTCTGAAACAGGGAGCAAATGTCAATGCGAAAACCAAGGTAAAATGTATATTCAGATTCCTTCTTGACAATCAACCTATTCTACTATGGGTGTTTACATATGGCTCCTCAGACTTTAGCTCCTAACACCATTTTTGTTGAGCCAACTCATACACACAGCCACAGCAGGCTAAAAGGTACCAATGTAGCATGTAATGAGACATTGGTGGTACTACCAAAGGGTTACATAGTTTTAGTGAGCATTTGCTCACCGAGATGATTTTAATAATTAGATGTATTGTATTGTTTGGGCTTCTGTGGAATTAGATCTTCATCAAACGGACATTTGATGAAGAGAAAAAAAATCTCATTTTAACATTTCAGGTATTTTTTTTTAGGTGAACTATCTAATGTTTACTGTAACCTTTGGGGCCATGTATATCAGTGGAGTAGATTGGTGAATGCCTTAATAGGCATTCTGTTAATAAAGTTTCCAGGTTACCTTTGCAGAAGGAATTATATTTTCTTCCTGATGTTTTATGTGTAACCATAGTTACCAAAGAATTGTTTAATTGCTTTTCAAATGCAAACATATGTCCTGCCTTTCATCCTCAACTGCTTGTAAAACTTGGCACGAAAATTGAGAAATGTAAACTTTTAAAAATGAAATCACTATTTGCTTAGAATTATAACGAAACCCTGTCATATTAGATTGAAACAGACTGGACTTACAGGGAAGTAACTCGTGAAAGGGTTTTAAACTGCAGTACAAAATGGCAAGCTCCTTTATCAGACACGCTGCAAAGATACTAAGATGGAACGTGAGGAAACAACACAATTTGCTAGCACTTTCATGTAACTCTTATCGGCTGCTTGTATCTTCATAGAAAAATTGTCTGGTCCTTCTTGAAGGATGGAACTTCAGCCACTTCTGTATTATAAGTGAGAGAACAGAAGTGTAAGGTATTTGAAGCTTTGCTCATCCTTAGTAGAAAAACTGGGTCTGAGGGCAGTGTGCTGATGAGTTGGAGAGGCACATAAATGTCTAGCCAGTGTTTGTGTAAAATTATAGACCTGCTCAAACATCTAGTATATACTCTCACTCACCACAGCTTCAGGTAAAGGTTAGATTAAATCACACCCAGGGATTGTTTACCAGATCACTGTGGGCACTGAGGACTCCATATATGGTCTACTGTGGGGCCAGACTGTTATTTTGCCATGACTAATTATATTTAGCATTATTTATGTAGCTGTAGGTAATCTATCTTTACAGTATACTAATATATATTAGTTTAGCATATAGAATGTTCTTTACATGATGAAGTATTTAGCATGTAGTACACGGGTGGTAACTGAATTAACTTGGGTTATAATGAAGTATGTTAAATTCATTTTATAGAATATTATACATAAAATAGACAGGAAGAATTCTTAGGAAATATCACTATTTTGTCCTCAAATGTCCATGGATTGTCTGATCTCAGAGCAGGGTCTCTGTAATGACTATTGGGTACTACAAGGCTCTGTAAATGAACTGTATTCTCGGGGATTTGGGGTTACTTTATTGTAGGGATCAATAGCCGGAGTCAGACTTCTAATGAGACAGAGTTTCCAACACCTGGACAGAAAGATACTTTCACATGATTGTATTCCTACACACAGAAAAGCCACCGTGACTGTACATGGGACCTTGTGACACTCATAAATATAATCAGATACTTCATATTGTCAAAATGACCAAATATGCATGTCGGCTATGAGTTGGCGCTGGCACTGGATGAAATGTGCGCACATATGTGCATATTATTTTAAACATAACGTATATAAATGGACCACTTAGAAGTTACAGCTTAACACAATGGGCTCTGATACAAACAATTTTTTTCTGGGAATTGCCAAGTAGCCTCTGGTTTCCATGATCCTTCACATAGGAGCTGAACCTTCAGTGACTGTGGAAAAATTTGGTTAACTTGATTATTTTCAGTTTCACCATCTCTGAGATGAGGAGGAAAATATTTCTGAATCATTTGCTCACCAGTCATTTAGTCAACTGTTATTTACAAAATAGCTTGTACGTGTCAAGCCCTGTAAGTCCTTTCAGTGTGATGATGAAGACAAGGTCCAGTATCTGCCACAGATCGAATGCCCAGCAAGCGACTTCTATCCAACCATCAAGAATTCTGGTGAAAATTCTGAGTTAAAATGAGTACATAACTGACTTGTGCCACCACTCAACTATTACATGTGTCTGCAAGACAGGTTCATACGAATTCTAACAGCAATTCCTTCTAAGTCAGGGTCTTTCGTCTCCATGAAAGCTTCAATAACACTGTCAAAATTCATTTTTGTTTGTTTGGTTTTTTATTTTGATTCAGAGACAGGGTTTTTTCTGTAAACCAGGCTGACCTGGATCTGACAGGAGATCTGCCTGTCTCTGCCTCCTGAGTGCTGGGATTGATGGTGGGTGCCACCACATCCAGCTCAATATTCTAGTTTTTAAAGACACATTTTATTGGGGCAGAGCAATGGGATTCCAATGAAGTTTTCTATTCTAAAGTTTACACATGCAGGCTTTTATAACTGAAGCCCTCTCCAGAGTTGAGCATGATATTTGATTCTCTTTCACTTTGTAGATCTTCCACAGGGTATTTAAACTGTTATCACTAACAGCAGCCTGTGTGACCCTCAGCGGCCTTCAGCTAGACAGCACCTCAGTCTTCATCTTTTTTAAGGAATTATATCATGGTTGTATTGTTCTTTCTCATTTTTAATCTTCTCTTGGCGTAAGCATTTTAAGTGCCAATCAGTTAAGATATAATAAGAGTTATAATTTGGAGTCTGTATAATCTTGTGTTTCATAGTTTGACATAAGGTGTGAGGGAGTGTTTGCTGCTGAGAAATGGGTTGCTGGGGAAATTGTGCTCTAAATAAACAATGAGGTCCTTGGTGGGTTTGCTGTGAATAAGACAAACGAACTGAAACTGAAGGCTAACCTAATTTCCTTCTCCTTCTACAAATCGGCACCATCGTGATCAACAGAATGGCTACACACCTTTGCACCAAGCTGCCCAGCAGGGCCACACACACATCATTAATGTCCTGCTCCAGCATGGGGCCAAGCCTAATGCCACCACTGCGGTAAGGAGATCTCATGACTCTCCCTTCTGCCTTCCTCTACCTTCTCTTCCTCCTCCCCCTCCTCCTCCCCCTCCCCCTCTTCTTCCTCCTCTTCCTCCTCCTCTCTCTTTTCCTCCTTCTCCTCCTTCCTCCTTTTCTTCCTCCTCTTCCTCCTCCTCATCTTCATCTTCTTCCTCCCCTTCCTCTTCTTCCTCCTCCTCCTTCTCTTCCTCCTCCTCTCTTGCCCTGGTGTTTTATAGGCAGTGATTAAATATGGCACCTCCCCCTTGAACAAACTCCTGGACTGTGGAAAGCCCCAGATTTGGGGAGAAAAAAATTCTTTTTAGAAGTCTGTGATTTCTGGGGGAGTACTTGCTGGGAAGGAAGTCAGTTGGCTCCCTTGGGAGTGGGGCCCTCCACTTGGGCTGCTGGAAGGGTTTTGCTTACAGCTGGCTCTCAGATGTGAGCACATTTCCAACCCCTCCCTCCTTGTCTTCTTAAGGGAGCCCAGTTTCTGAGCTGCTGGCTTGGAACTGCCTCTTTGGGACGTGGAGCCATTGAAATGTAAACTAAGCGGTGTAATTAAACAAACAGGGTCCCCAGTGGCCTGCGCTGAATGCAGCCAGAATTGCTAGCTTGTATAGTTTTTGCAGCACTGGAGCTCCTGCAGTGCAGAGGCTAAATCTGTCACTGAATCCCTATGGTAACATCTTACCTGCAGCAGATGGCCTGACTCTTGGTGAGCAATGAGTGTACCAGGTTCTCCCTAGTAGTTCTGGAAGATGCCACCCTCAGTTTGAAAGGTGGCTTCGGAAGGCCAGTGTAACATTCGGAGCTGCTCAACAACCTTAGGGTTAAAGCATCAAGTGCTTCTTATTAAAAAGAACAGGCAGATGCAAGCTTGTTGTGTTACCATGGTGACCAGGGCTATAGTCTAAAGAAGTTACAAAGACAGATTTAGATGTAATGGTAAAAACTAGTGATTTTCCTGAGCTGTGCCTTGTTTTGGAAGGAAGTGCTGGCTCACACCGCGCCACTGGTGAGTTCATTGGCTCACAAGACAGTCCTCCCTAGCCTTTCTCACTCTTTCCCTCTTTCTCTCTCTTCAGAATGGTAACACGGCCCTGGCGATTGCTAAGCGGCTGGGCTACATCTCCGTGGTTGATACCCTGAAGGTTGTGACTGAAGAGGTCACCACCACTACCACGGTGAGTACCTAGACAACTGATCTGCTCCTGTCCTCTTGGTTTTCCCGCCACATGCATTTCACTCTGTGTTTGCAGCTTCCGTGTTAAACTTCTTTTTTTTAAACTTCTTTTGTTGAATGCATTGTGAGATAGACTCAGGAATATGAAGCTACGTATGCATTCACCAACGGATACGAGGGTTCTGTCTTTTACTCAATATAATTTCAAATATAATATGTGAAGGTGGCTTTGCAACTGTAGAAAAGTACCCTTTCCCTGTGGCTATTTTTTTTTCTGTCTCTTCTGTCTCATTCCTCTAGTTGGGTGTGACACCTACTGCTGGCAGAGAGGTACCACACTCTGTAGCCAACTTGGCACAGAGGTCAGGTGGCATCTGAAAAGACCCCCTGACTAGTCAAATGCACTTCTGCACACAACCAGGCATCCTTACATTTCTTCTTTTCTTTCTTATGCCTGATGATTTTGTTTTTTAGAATACAGATGTCTAATGTATGCCTAAAATCCTTTATTTCCTTGGCTTTAAAATGCCTATTGATCCTGAGGAGGCAGAAGTCATGATCATTGGCCTTTGCCAGAAAAAGTCCCAAGAGCAAACCTGACCAGGAGATGTCCTGATCTCTGCATAGGCTCCAGGGAGAATTTTTTTTTTAACTGTAACTTATGCACGGATTCTATAAACAATGGCTTTTAAATTTATCTTTATCGAGAAACAACAAAACATGAGCTGTTCTATGGAACCAGTCAAACCACAAATCAATAACAAAGTATTCAGAATAAGGTTCTAGTAAATGGTCCCCGCTAGGACTGCCGCATGCAGTGTTGGGAACACTCGCTTCTTTTCATCGATGGGAGGGAAAAGAAAGGAATTTTGTTTCATGGGCTAACGGAAAGTCCCCGTTGACAGCCATTGAAGTAGACAGAATACAGTTGATGTATCGTGCAGTTTTAAATAGAGAGGAGCATGAATAATTAATGAGCTGCACAATATCGGCTGAGCTTGTAGAGGGGAGGCAGCCGACTGCTCACTTTTCAAGCAGACCCATCACCTTTAGCCAGCACACACAGTAGTTGTAAAGATCTAAAGTATACATTTGATAAATTATATACAAGAAAAGTCTTGTCAGTGTTCATCACCCTATTTCGGGGTCATTATAAATGGCCAGGGCTTTTTTAAAAAAAAAATAAAATTATACTCTATTTAAACATTTTTAGATTAATTCAGAAAAAAAAGCCCAGGTTTCTGCAATGTCATGCAACGCTATGGTATGTGTTTCCATTATGTGTTGTTTAAATGGAGATAAATGTGTCCATCTCCTCAAACCTTCATTTTCTTGTGGTAAGAATATTTAAGGTCTTTCTGTATGCCTGAGTCTTAATTGCTTTAAAAAATTTTTTTTTGTAAGAGGGGTCTTAAGATGAAAACTTAGCTGACTATGTCACCTCAGAATAGCATGCACATAAGAAGAAATGAAAAGCTTTAGTGACAAGACTAGCTGAGCGTATGTACTGTAAGAAGTCTTTATTTATTGCCTACTTTGTTACTTTTTCCACACTGGGAATCATAGATATGTGTTTTCACTGAATTGCCGCTAGATGGCAGCCTTGTGGCTCTTTCCCTCTCTTGGCCCTATTCCCCTCTCATTCATTTTGCTAAGTAACATTTCTTCTTTACTAGAGGAAACATGTAAGGCCTCTGTGCTAAATGCTGAAAAGTATCAGCGGTGCTAACCAGCTCCTGTGCCCAAGCGAAGGGGGAGGGGTGAAGAAGCATGACACAGAGAAAAAATATATTCTTTTATTTTTTTATTTTTTTACATCAACAACATTGTGAAACTTCACATCTTATTTCCAAGACTTGAGGTGAATAAACATTAATCAGAACAAATGATCTTAAACATAAAGACATGCATCTTAAAACAGAAGCAACTAGCATTTCATTTAAACATTCTAATTACAAGGCTGGGAAATGGCTCAGTGGCTAGTGCACTTTCCTTGCAAGTGAGAACTAAATTTGGACCCCAAGATCTCATATAATGCTAACACACATCTTCAATTTTGGTGCTCCTCTGAGAGGATTGGAGGTAAAGGCAGGAGAATTTCTAGAAGCTGGAGGGCCAGCTAACAGGGGGTTCACAGCAGCAAACAATGCAGTCCTATCTCAAGCAAAGTGGACAGTTAAGACTGACAACCCTAGACTATCCTCTAGGCACCTTGGTGTGTGTTCTGCAGTTACACAGGTGAAGTGCATCCCCCCAACACACATTGCTGATTTAAAAAAATGCTACTTACCATCTCTAAGCAAGATATCTGACGGCTTGTCAGGAATCAAATGTACAGGACTGGCATGGGAGGTCCTGTCTCCAATGGCTAGCTCAAATACAAGGCAACTGCTTTTAGGACATTTCAAGAGTTCTCGCTCTTAATTATTTATATTCATTATGTTTTTTCCAGCACTATATTATTATTTATGTTCATTTTAATGCTGGGCATTATTTGAAAAAAAACCCACCATACTTAGAATTCAAATTTCTAGGTGAAAAAGCCAATAAACTGTAAATAACACATAGATTATCAGATTTCAGCTAAGGGATATCACTCACATTAAATAAACCAACTTCCCTACAATCTGCTTTGTCCAAGGGGGTTGAGTTACTGGGTTGTTGCTGTTGTTTGATATGTATGGGTATTTTGCTTGCATATATGTCTACGTACCATGTGCACGCCGGTTACCCTCAGAGGGCATAAAATCCTCTGGAATTGGGATGTCTGATGGTGGTTAGCCACCGTGTGGGTGCTGGGAATTGAACTCAGGTCCTTGGGAAGAGCAGCCAGTGCTCTTAACTACTGGCTACCTGTCTTGATCCTGCTTTATCTTTATTTCTGGCTCTCTTAATTGGCTCCTGATAGAATTTCAGGTTTGGTTTTTGGCATGGAATTTAAAGCTGAAAAGCGTGGATGGGTTCTCTTCATGCAGCGCACTTCCCATTGGAAGGTGATGTGCACTCCTTCTTTTTCTCCACATTTTCTCCTCTCCATAGTGTGCTGTCTATGACACCTTGGATAATTAATATGTAAGATTAGTCGTGTGCCAGATGTGGAGTGACACATCTGGAATTCGATTTAAGCTGCTGGATCACAAAGGCGACTTTTCTAACCAGGCCAATATAATTAGTCTTGATTTTGCCGAAAAGCAGCTCAGTCAAAATTTTGTGATAGAACGATTCCTAACTAGTGTTCAACCAAAAATACCACCCAAGAGGTATACTTTATTGGTTTTAGCTGGTATGGCATATTTAATGTAGTTTTCTAAAACAAACAAACAAACAAACAAACAAACAACAAAACACCAGCGCTCTGAGGAGAGCAAGCAGCACAAATCATTTCACAATAAAGGTCTAGTGAATCAAATGGTCTATGGTTACCATTATATGTAGTCGTTGAACTATGGCCGCATAAGTGATGGACATATCTCCTGTCACTTGCATTTAGAGGGTGTGCCACGTGTTCAGCCACGTGAGCTCCCTTGAAGAAAAGAAACTTCTCTCCCAAGTTCTTTACCCCAGAGTATGAATGCAGGCCTTGTGTGAGAGCAGAGTGAGGCAGAGGATTGTAAGGGAGAGCTGTTGTGGCCCAGATTGCCCAGACTCTGTGGAATCGTGGCTTGTTTCCTTAACCTTGGCTTTTCTAAATTTATACTGAGAGACACAGCAGGGGAGGCGAGGCAGTTCAGCATTGTCTCAGGATAAACTCCCTGTAAGTTTGCCAGAATGGGGACATATTCCCAGCAGCAATAGCCAACAAGCATGATCCACTAAGATTGGAAAAACTATGAAAAATGACTCATACCTTCATGTAATTCACTATCATCAACTGTTTTTTTATTGTTTGTGTAATTTTAAAATGATGTATTATGTGGCAAATAATCATTGCTAAGTAGAACATAAATTATTTAATAAATTATCCAAAGTTACCACACATAAATTACATTAAATATACAACCCTTTAACCATTAGGGACGATTTCTTAAAGCAGTGAAGAAAATGTAGGTTTCATATTCTAATTTGATTTGATACCATGTCTGTTAAAGGAGTCATCAAAATGAATATGGGTGATGTCATTGGACATCGTTCAATCGCCATTTTTTTTTCTGTTAATGTAGTTCCTTGTTCAGATGGCTAAATTGTCATCTTTGCCCAAACACCATCAATATTCACTACATGTGTGTATATAATTTAAAACATGTAGATAACTTATTGGGGCTGAAGAGATGGCCCGGTGGTTAACTCTTGCTATTCTTGGAAAAAACCCAAATTCAGTTCCCAGTACCCACATGGCCCTTGACAACTGCCTATCGCCCCCTATAGTGCAGCTGACACCCTCTTTTGCCATCTCTAGGTTCCATGCATGCATGCAATGTATGTACATACATGAATGCAAACATTTATACACATCCAAAACAAATACACCTTTAAAATGTTTTATACATTTATACATTCTGTATGTTTTCTTAAAGACACATGTGGCATACACAATTCTTACATTTTTCTGATATATTTTTTTCTAAATCATTTATAATTGACTCACCCACAACTAATTGGGTAGTAGTTATTTGGGGAGACACATCTGTGTTGGAACTTTCTAGAGTACTTATCTTAGTTTTTATAGAAAGCCAATTAAACATTTAATATTTTATCTAGCTAGGAAAGGTATATTAACAGATATGATTGGCATCAACAAAAGAGGTATAGCCTGCATGTGACCTGATGACAGATTATGGAGGAGAGTGTTGAAAGGTCACATGATGGCCAAGTTTACTCACTGCGCTATGGTGGCTCAGGAAGTGTGTGAATAAAACGAGTGATTGGCAGGTTGGGAGTGGGGTGGAGTGGGGATAGTGGCTGACTAAGCCTGCTAGGTTAAGCATACAGTTTTCTACCACATAGGGAAAACCAGATATTATCCTGTATTTATAAAATACCATGATAACAGTTTATATTTCATTTTCTATGCTTTTTCATATCATGATGAGTAACTCATTGCCTGACTTAATTATATCTCATTAATCTTGTGCATAGCATACTACTTATTTTAACTTTTAAAGTAGCTTCCTATCTTGACCATAACATCTTGGATTCTGCGGCAGAAAGAGAAATACGTGATCCTTGAATTATAGCTTTGTTCTCCACACATTGTTCAAGTGCAGTTGTTCAAAATAATACTTATATTCCAGTAAACAAATATCTTAAGGAGATTTTATTTTAAAAGAAAATTATATACTGCATCTAATTACATTATTTATGAGAAGGAAGATTTATTTATGTAGTCAACAAACTGTGACTTCGCTGATGCCCTGTGAAGGTTGGGAGTACATCAATTTCCAATACATGCTATAAATAGCATTTTACATTGAGGGCACTGTGAATATTCAGAAATAATGTCTATGAGCAAAACAATTACTGTGTGCTGCTTTTGATCTTGCCATACACATATTCTTACATAACAGCATTTAATTCCAAAGAAAGCAGCCTGGTTATTCATTCTTGCAAGAACAACAAAAAAAGTATGCTCATACACTATGATCATCTGAAATGTCACACAGCCATTTACTCTCAAATGGAGACACATCTTCTTGTGGAAATAGTTGCCTTGGAAGACACTCAATTATTCTGGAACATTTTCACCTAACAACAGACTTCCTGGTTAGTCAAATGCAATAGATATAGCCACATTATTAAATCATTTTATTTACATTTAGATACTTATTTAAAAATGTTTCAGAAAAGTGTAGTAGGATATGTTATAGTGTTACAGTCTCCTTAAGGCTAAAATATAATCCTTAAATTGAGTTGCAAATGTAACTAAATGGGATTTTTATCCCCCTGAGACTAGGTCTAAGTATGCAGCCCCTGCTGTCCTAGAACTCACTCTCTAGCCCAGGCTAGTCTTGAACTAAATGGGAATTTTTTTTAGATACTCTTAGCTGGATTCTATACTCAGAATGCAGACTTATTATTATTGTGTGTTGAGACTCTAGCAGCAGAATTTTGTGTGTGTGTGTGTGTGTGTGTGTGTGTGTGTGTGTGTGTACAACTGAAGATCAGAGGTCCATATACGCAGTGTCTTCCTCAATCACTATCTGTCTTAGGTTTTCTGATAGGATCTCCCTGAGCTTGGAGCTCATTGATTTAGCTATGACCAGTGAGCTCTTGGGGTCTCCTTGTGTCTCCCAGCTCTGGCATTACAGGTGTGTGCCCCTGCACTTGGGTTTTACATGGGTGCCCGAGATCTGAACTCAGATTCTCATGGTTCTGCAGCGAGCATTATACCATCTGAGCCATGTTTTCTGCTCAAAGCAGCCATATTTTAAAACCGCTTTTCATTATTCTAATGCACAGCTAGAGATGAAGACTATGATATGTAGTTTATAATTTAACTGAGCTAAAATTATAGCTCAAATTTGAAATGTTTGAGCTATAAATAAAATACTCATAATAAAATACTGTATTATAAAAGTCCTTTAAATTTGTTCTCTTTATAGATGCTTATCTGCTATCTAATCGTGGTGAGGTCATTTGACCTTGGCTTTCTCTTTCTTGCAGCATTTATTTAGTTTGCTTTCATTAAATCAATACCTATGGCCTTATGTAAACATCCCAAGAGTCATATAGCAGGCTGGAGTTATTAACATGAGCCTCAGTTGTTCCTTTACCAACGCACTCTGGCCTTTTACCTTCTGTATTGTCTTTAAACGAAGATTCCACTCAAAAGAAAACCTGTTTTGTCACTTGGTGGATTTTAACATAATTTTATCACTTCAATACACACACACACCATGTACATATATACATATATATATATATACATATACATTCATACATATACACACATGTGTGTATATATGTATATATACATATACATACATATATACATATACATATATATATATGTTGTGTGTGTGTGCATGCCCTGTGCTTGGTCACCAATACATCTTAAAACAAGTTATCCTGATGCTCATGTGTAATCCAGGCCCTTGGGAGGTGGAGACAGAAGGGTTAGAGTTACAGGGTTGTTCTTACATATAGCAAGTTTATAGGTTTGAGGCCAGTCTGAGATACATGACACTCTCAGAAAAACAATGGAGAAAAGACTGTGGTATTGTATGATCACCATGGTGTGTCACATATATCTTACACTTCTTCCTCGTTTGACTGACATTTTGTTTCCGTTGAACACCAGCCCACATCTCGCTTGCCTGCTCTCACTCCTGGTAAATATGAAATCTACTATCTGTTTCTAGGATTTCAACTTTTAAACAATTTTCCCAATTAGTGAAAACACATGACATTCGTTTCTCTGTGCCAGATTTTTTTCATTTTTTTTTCATTTTGAAATCACGGTGGTGTGCTTGAGACAGAACGATCATGGCGTTTCTTGCTGCACAAGTGATTAACAACTTCCGAGGCCCATCATTCCTCAGATGAATGTAATTTTCAATTACAATGACCAGTTATTCCAGATGATGTTTATTGACGTCTAGCCTACTCTGAGGACTGCTTTTAATGCTCCTGTATTAGCATTCACAACAGCTTTATGGAACATTAGTCTGTGGTTTTCAACAAGGAAACTGAGGCATAACCACGTTAAAGGACTCGCTGAAGCCTTGCAGCTCATGAGACGAGTCTACTACTAGAAGCCATGCAGCCAGAGGAGCTTGATCTCTCTACTTCTTAACCCATATCAGAGATGAAATGCCCTGCAGTTGGCCACTAAAGAGAGCACTAAGAAAAGCCAATAAGCAATAAACTGTAGACTGTGAGCACTATAAAGATAACTTATTCTCTACTGCTGGTCCTCTAACCCCTGCAGACGTGTGTCACACATAATTTACATAGCCTACCTTGTTTATAGCATCTTTCTGATGGGCTTTGCTTTTAATACATTGCATGTTTATTGCTTCATTGTAAAGATTTTCTGGAAACTTCGCTTGGTTCATCGTAGAGATGTCTTGAAGTCATTAGTTTGGTTTTCCAGTATGACTAATTACAAGCACCATTACTAAAGACTCAATTTTTCAAATGGGAACTGACAGTAATGAATCTTCTCTTGTACAATGTTCCTGGAATCATTGGTCATTTATCTTCAGAGAGAACAAAGGAGTTTTCACGAGAGAGAGAGAGAGAGAGAGAGAGTAAGTTTCCAAATGTCCGTGTGGATGAGATGGGGTGGCTGAGGTCTGATAACTTGCTGCTGCCATAGACAGGGGTCGCTTCTGTGGCTCTGCTCATCTTTTGTCTGGCCTTGTTTTTAACTTTGCAATGAATAATTTTTGTCTTTTTAGACTATCACGGAAAAACATAAGTTAAATGTTCCTGAGACGATGACGGAGGTTCTTGATGTTTCTGATGAAGAGGGTGAGTCTTTGCTCTAGTCTTTTGTGACAGTTGTCATGTTGTTACACAAGGGAACAAAAAGCTTTTAGGGACAAAGGTGGTAGTATGGATGATAGCATCTTAACATTTAAAACCAGGTTGCAATCTTTAGTCCACTAAATTTACTCTTGCCATTGAAAAAATAGGCAAGTCAGGTCTATGTATCTTTGTCATTATTACCTTCAACTTCTAATAACTAGTAAGATGGGGAAATAAGAAAAACTTGAAATCAGCGATGTGCTAAAAAGAGCTGGCTGATATTATGGTGATTATTAATACATATACTAATTATACCAAAACATTTCATATTCACATGCCTTGCAAAAATTTCAAACATTCTTCACAATGGTAAATTAAGAAGTCTTTGATTAGTACAAATGTCAGAAAATATAATAAACCCAGAAGAAAAGAGCATTAAAAATGCATAAAATGACCTCAACACCAACTAGTACAGTCCCAACACTGACTAAGGCATCCCTCATGCCAGGCAAGATCTGCACTTTCATGATGGTTTTAGAGTTGGTAAAAATTACCTAAGCCTGTGGATCTCTACCTTCCTAACGCTGTGACCCTTTAATACAGTTCCTCCTGTTGAGATGACCCCTAACCATAAAGTTATTTTTGTTACTACTTCATAACTATAATTTAGCTATTGTCATGAATCATAATATAAATATCTTATATGAAGGACATCTGATATGAGACCACCAAAGAAGTTGCATCCCACAGGTTGAGAACTGACAATCTAGACAGTTGATTTCAAGGCCCTGAAAAAGACATTTTTCCTAAAACATAAGCAGGGGATGGCTGGAGGTAAGATAAGAATTCACGCTTGACACAACTAAGGTTCTTTTCTACCTCCTCAGTGACTTTTCTTTGTTCCCTGTATTATTATTATTATTATTATTATTATTATTATTATTATTATTATT
>JANHMN010000001.1:30119757-30167159 GCA_030674055.1 Rhabdomys pumilio
ACAAATACACATTCAGAGATACACACAGATATAGACAGACACAGACATAGACATACACAGAGACACACACTGACACAGAGAAACACACAAAAATACAGATACAGACACACACACATATACACAATCAATCAATAAAGAAAGAAACTCTCATAAAACCGTCTCACATATCTTAGCACAGAGTCAACGGCATGAAGAAACTATTAATACTGGATTATGCATAGAATTATTGAAGCTTCTGAGAAAATTCTAGCAATCTACACATTGCGATAATCTTTAAACTAGACTAGTCATCATGAAAACAAACAGAATGAAGAAAGCCATTTGAAAGATATTCAAAGAATTACAATTCAGTTAATTATAATTTCTTGATGCCTTTTGGAGAAATTAATCAAATATTCTCTCTCTAGGCATTAGCCATCTGTAGACATGTGCTTGGATTCTGTGTTTTCCTGCTGTGCAGGGCTTTGCTATTATCAAAGGTGTCGTGTGAATGCACTTTGCAACCATGGGCATACATTGTTGCTGGTACTAAAGTGAACAAGTGTCTTCCTTCACTGTCATCTGACTACCTCCAGGTGACGACACGGTGACAGGTGATGGGGGAGAATACCTCAGGCCAGAAGATCTCAAGGAGCTTGGGGATGACTCGCTGCCAAGCAGTCAGTTCCTGGACGGCATGAACTACCTTCGGTACAGTCTGGAGGGAGGAAGATCTGACAGGTACACGCCAAACTTACATTTAATTTCACAAGTATGCACAATCCATCTTTTAAACATTTTCTTTTTTCCGTTTTCTCTTTTTCTTTTGGTTTTTGGAGATAAGGTCTCACTATGTAGCCCAGAGAATGGCATGGAACTTTCTCAGATGAGCCTCAAACTTCCAATCCCCCCTGTCTTAGCCACCTGAGTATTGCGTGTGCACTGTAGGCATGTATCACTATGCCTGGCTTACCACATATTTTTATGTGGTAAATGTAGACACCAGTTAGTAAGCACTTGCTTGTCAGTGTGTCATCTCGTTCATTTCTCTGACATGTTAAGTAGTTCCCGTTTGGAAGAACAGGAAACTAGTTTAGAGATATCAAATAATATAGCTTAATAATTCAGCTACTACCAAGATTGAGCAAAGATAAAAAGGAGTCTAAGCTTTTCAAAGTGATGTATTTAATCGCTGCCACTTTGCTCTGTAGGGAAATGCTAAGGGCAGTTTTGCTTGGCAGATGTGGTTAGCATCTCCAGATACCTCTGATTCTAACTTAAGTCTTGGTGCTGTCATTTCTGTGTGCACAAAAATATGTTATGAAGAACAACAGAAAAGAAGTGCAAAGGAAAACTGCCCTGGAATTAACTTTTTAATTAAAAAAAAATAAAAAATAAAAAAGGAGGAGGAGGACAGGATCTTAAGAGGTGACCCGCATCTGTAAGGATCTCACTTTGTAGACACAGCTGAGGCGCCTTGTTAATATTCTGAACTGAGTCAATGTTATCTTGGTTATTCCTAACTAATACACCTGGTGCTTGCTACTCTCAGCAGCAAGATGACTAAGAATATTCTGGAAGCTTCTTCAGAAGTATGGCTGCTAAGCTGGGTCACATGTGTGCTTGTCCATGTTACTGTAATGTCTTCCCATCAACAGTCTCATGATCAGAGTGCAAGGCTAACTCTTGTCAGCCACTTTATGAACTTCCCACATATTTATCATTTAAGGAAGAGTCATCAATTCTACACAAATAATCTCTGAAGGCGACTTATTTGGGGGCTTTTTCCCTTGAGATCCTGGATCCCATTTCTCGTTTTTTTTTTTTTCTCTTCTTTTGCCCTTTTCCTTACTTTTTTCTCTTTTATTGTGTAAGTTCATTCTTGAACTGGGCATTCTGGTAAGTCTAGGAAGTACCAACTTGATTAAAATATGTTCGCTAAATTCATAGCCTAACAGAGACCTTGAAAGGCCAGGGCAGAAGGACTCTGAGCGCCAATGCAGTCCAGAGACTCAAGCTTCCTGGCAGGCAGTGGCCCAAACCAGGTGGACTGCTGCGTACCATTGCTGGGAAAGGCAGAGGACACTGACGTCCTCACAGCGAATTAGCAGAGGCTTGTGTTGGTGGGACTACACTGTCGTGCAGTGGGCTGGGCCAGGAATGGAGGGGAAGCACACCTGTATTTTACCAGAATCCCTCTTCTGTGACACAGATAATCGTTCTTCTGGAGAGGGGTCAATGGGCTAGACAACATAGCTGCAGCATACCGTTTGCTGGCGGTTGTGACAGTATTGAACTCTAACCCTGACCCAGTTGTAGAAAGAATTCCACAGTGACAATTTTGAGACATGGGTAGTGGGATTGGTTGGTGAGTTTTATGGGGCAGTTGAAGAAGAGGTTTTGTGGCTCCTTGGTATTGGTGGCTTACATAGAGAGTAGCCCTTAGGGTCCAGGTAAGGAAGGAGGAGCCATTGGGAGGTGTGGAGGAGAGGTGACAGAACCTGTGCTCCGTACATTAAGTTCTGTTCTACTGATAGATTTGGATTTGTAATCTGAGATTCTGTTTTCTACTATAAGTAATTTTTTATTAATTTATTTATTCACGTTACACCCTATCCCCCTAACACAGCTCCCTTCCCCCATACCTCCTCCCTTTCTCTGCTGAGAAGTGGGAGGCCCCCCTGGGTATCACCCCACCCTGTCTTCTCAAGGTGCTACAGGCCTCATCCTTTCCCACTGAGGCCAGGCAAGGCAGCCCAGTTATAAGAATGGGATCTATGGGCAGGCCACAGAATCAGAGACAGCCTCCACTCTATGTTTCAGCATAAGAAATTATTTATAGCTTTGCGTGAACTCACGTTAATCTGTGAATAGCCTGCTTAAACTCAGCCAAAGAACACTTCATTTTCATCAGTTTCTAATTATTTTTTTAAATGCCTGATCCACTCATATTTTCTATATTCAATCTAAAGTTGAGAGTTATAACACACTTTCCGTAGAGTGTGTGTTTGGAGGGGGTCTGAATGGTTTGAGACGTATCAGCATACAAAGACAGAAGCATAAAACAAACATTGCATGCTCTGTTCTTGGATTCCCATGAGCACTTCTTCACCACCACATGTATACACAAGCCCCCAAATAGGTCTACAGGCCACAACTCATCTTCATGTTTTATTAATTACTCTTTCAGTTTTGCTTGAGCAGTTTGGTACATCACGTTTTTAGTAACCATTTTCCTCTCCCGTTATTTCTTTATTTGGTGTGCTGTCAATAGTACCATTCCCAGGTAGGTATCACACGGCATGAAACCATGATCTTCCTGGGCACATTCGCATTTCCCTGCTCCCTGCTCATTACTGCTCACTGCGTGTGTGTGTGTGTGTGTGTGTGTGTGTGTGTGTGTGTGTGCGCGCGCACGCGCGCATACAGATGTGCATTGGCAAATGCTGCTTATATTCTAGAATTATAGGTTTTCCCTCAAATTAGCTCCCCCCCACACACACATACTTCCTTTGTGCTAAATTAGTAACTACTAGGGTTAGGAGAGGTAACTGTCACAAGAACCAGGCCCAACTCTAACTCTTACAGCGCCACCTTGTGGCTGACAACACAGGAGCATGGTCCTCCCATTAACAAACTAAGCAGCCTATCTATCAATACTGGGAAAAGACAGAAAACAACATTTCAAGTGCCTGAAATAAGCATGCACAGAGAAGGATTCAAACACATACATTTTAATGCACATGGAGCAAAACCACAGCCAAAGTCCAGTCAGTTGGATTTTAATCCATTTATTATTATTGCTTACAACTGTCCAAATCCAAAATAGGAAAATTCCAAGTAACAACAAATCACAGATGCTTCTTCAGCCACACTGAAAATGTTGTATATTTACTTGTTCAGTGGGGCTTCAAACTCTACAAGTTGTATGTCTGATAGGTATTATAGTTTCCTAAGCTAGTCATTGTAACACTCCTGTAAATCTGTAAGACAGGGGTATGATAGACAGAAAGTATGGATTGAATCTTTCTTTATATCTATAGCTGCACACCCTCCAAGTGAACAAGTGCATTTTGATTTCTTTGAACATGTTGTTCTCAGTGCATTAACGAACAGGGGGCCTTCCTAAAGTAATGTCTTGTAGATGGTAACTCTGTTGTAACGTATTTAAAGTCGTCTGTAATGTTTCCCGCCACATGTGTGCAATCATGACGCAGAGATTTAAACTTTTTTCAAAAGTTTATTCTTGTTATTATTTCATCAGAGAGAATCATGTCTCTGCTCTTAGAATAATATTCCAGCCATATTTACTTCATTCAAGTAGATTCTGTGATGTCATTAGGGGACACATGAGCTTGATTCACTAACCAATTAGCATTTCAGATGGCAGGCAGCAGAGAAAGCTATGTGAGATCTATAATGGAGTGAACACCCAGAACGTGGTCTCCTCATCCAGTTCCCTGTCTGTCTTTGTACTCTAATATGTAACCTTCCCTTTTGTGGCTGTCTGCTACTTTGTTTTTTCTCCCTGATAGCCATTTAGGCAAGAGGAAAATTAATAACTCCCTCTACCTCCTCTAAATCAAAACCAGTTGAGAAAGACCCCAGAAAATGGAGGCAGGACAATCAAATGTTCAAGGCCAACCTGGGCTACATAATGAATTCCAGACCAGCTGAGGTGATAGATTAAGACTCTGTCTCAGAAAACCAAAACTAGTTATACCAACATAATAACATTTGACTGTACAGATTGCTTAGAAACAATAAGTTTTGCAAAGGACAATTGTTTTGTCTATTGCATTTGAGTCTATAATTTGGAGTA
The DNA here is from genome assembly GCA_030674055.1 of Rhabdomys pumilio. Classification (NCBI taxonomy): domain Eukaryota; kingdom Metazoa; phylum Chordata; class Mammalia; order Rodentia; family Muridae; genus Rhabdomys; species Rhabdomys pumilio. Next base: position 30,124,559 of record JANHMN010000001.1, read on the forward strand.
ACAAAAATCAGATTTATGAAAAATATAAAGCACTGAAGAGTAAGGCTCTGATTGCTTTTTGAAGCCCCACATCATTTTTGGTCACGTCCATTGGCAAATTGCCTTTGTGTTGGTGTGTGTCTGTCCTGCTCTTGCCTCTCATCTCCATGGCAACCAACACTTTTTAGGGATTCCTACAGGACACACAGGACGTACAAAGGGGACACTGCTCTCCCCTGAGATAAGAGCACTGTTGCGCTCGTTTGAGGTAAACAGGAGGGGCTCCACTTCCACAGGAAGCATGCATTTGGCCACAGTTCATTTCTCTCTGTCTATACCTTCCAGGACAGGATGCTGACACTCAGCTATTCACAATGCAGAGAGGAGGAGAAAGTGGCAAGGGAAAAGTATAAAAAATAAAGAGAAAGAAAAAAACAGCCCTGCCTTTTCATTTTGCTTTTGCTCTCTGAGTAGTCTACTTTCCAGCAAATATTTTCCCGTGGCTGCAGGGACGTTATTTAACACAGATTTAAGAACTATTGCCTGCTTATCCTGCTTATCCCACTGGCAAATAAGTGACAGTTGCTGGTTTCAAACATTTCTGGAAAGAACAGGAATCAGATTAGAAGTATCGAATGTAACTTGCGGATTCCCTTGTGCTCTTGCTGTTCAGTGTTAAGCACAGTCTGAGGATGTGTTTTAGTTGCTGGGCAGAGACCTGGGTAGGGCCACTCCGAGACCCGTGTCCCCTGGAAGTTGCACTGTTAGCTAATAGGAGGCTTTTTTCATTCTCCTGCTCGGCTCATTTCACCTTCCCAACCCTCCACTGCTGTTGGTGCATGACCATGACCTCCTGCCAACCTACCAGCCTCCGGTCCTTCAGTTCCGACAGGTCTCACACTCTGAGCCATGCATCGTACCTGAGGGACAGTGCCATGATTGACGACACGGTTGTGATCCCCAGCCACCAGGTACATGACTTTCTGCCTTTGTGTCTGCTTTCTGGACAGCTTTTTCGTATATCCTAACTCCACAAATATTCGGCTGGAAACCGGTTGGGCGTGGGGGGGGGGTCAAGAGAAGAAAGAAAAAAAAAAAAGAACAGTAAAGACCTAAATTCTCTCTTACTGACAACAAAATTAGGATGAGAGATCAGAGTGTGTCCCAGAGCATGAGAAATGTTCACTAGATTTTACACTGAGCTCCCCCCACCCCCGCACACCCCCGTAATAATATAGTGTTACTTCTTTCAGCCGTACTGAGTTCCTCTCTGGAGCTTTTATGTAAAGATTTGTGTTCTGTAAATAATATCTCCATTATAAGAAAAAGTGAAGTAGGATGTGTTTATAAAATGAATGGTGTGTCGTAAAGTTTACTCTGGAACCTTTTAATTTTAGGGATAATTTTATTACTCTTGATGGGCTGGAAATAGGGAAATAGATAAACAGTGGCTTTCAAAGTACTCTGCTGTCGTATGAGTTAAAAGGGAATGCACTAGGAGAGGTTGATTTCCGATTTATTTCTTATGTTTTTTTTTAATTAAAAATCTTCTAAGTCCTAGCCCCTTTTGTTTTATGCTTTTTCAGAATTCCTTGTATTTTACTTGAATTTTGAAGCATCGTTTTTTTCACCAAATGCACTGTTCTTTGTGTGTAGGTGTCAGCGCTAGCCAAGGAGGCAGAAAGGAATTCTTATCGTCTGAGCTGGGGCACTGAGAACTTAGACAACGTGGCTCTTTCTTCCAGTCCTATTCATTCAGGGTGAGTGAATCAATATTATGTATCCAGATCAAGAGGTAAAAAGAGATGTGAAAAGTCACAGCTTTGTCCAGTTGCTTCAGTGGGTGCTTAGCTTACAGAGGAGGTGCCCTTTGTTTCAACTGGTGAATAACATTACTTTTTCCAACATGGTTCCAGCTATGCCAAGGAGCCAGCGAAATGGGGTTGAAACCAGCATAGAAAACTACTATTTTAAAATAGCAAGTAGCAACAGTTTGCTGACTGACTAGAATATGCTGGCCACTTCCTTACTGATCAGATACAGTCTTTAGAGCCATCTTTTAAAAAGAGGCGAGGCCAGCTGCTTATTTGAGAGTTTCAATCCGCTAAGATTAACTGGCTGGCCTTTGAAATAAATGCCTTTCTTCACATATCAATGCACTTAAAGTAATGGTTATGGAAGTCCAAGTCACACACATACACAGATGGGTCTGTACACTCAAGTAATGATGTAAATAAAAGAAGTTCACAGCTAGAGCATCCTCTCAGCTGTCCTTCCAATGCCCTTTCTAGAGTATATTCAACACTGCCTGCTTATCACTACTTAAAAGTTAAAACCGGACTCTGAACAATACTCTTCAGCATTCCTAACGACTTCCTTGGGATGTAAGAATTTAATAAAGTATAGTACACATTTCTTAAAGAATTTAAAGTATAATACTTCCTGAATTGTTTTTTTGCCCTCAAGTTTTATTTATAGTATGGGAATATTATGATTATATATAAATCTTCATGTGTTTTCTTTTAAGTGAAATTTCTAACCATAGTTTACAAAAAAAATTATAATACTTTGGTTTAAATTATTATCCCAAACTCCTCATGTGTAATCCTCATAACTGTTTTGAGCAGTGGACCCTTTCTTCTTCTTCTTAGTGTTTTAAAATAGCCTCCTTCTGAGGAAGTAGTCCATGACATTGTAAACATTTTGAACTTTTTGGTGTAAAAGTCTACTAAACACCCTAGAATATAAAATTAGACAGATATTGAAAACAAACATCTTGTTTTCCTTGTTAAATACTATAGCTAGTTCTTGGTCTACCAAGAGTTATTTAGAGGAACTAAAATTATTAAACTCCATTCAAATTTAATTATTTTAAAATATCTACAATAATTTAGTCAAAAACCATAGCGTTGCCTTCTGCTACTGCCCCCCCCCCCCCATGTAAGTAAGAGTGAGAAGAGGTCTGGGCCTCAGTGACTAAGGATAACAAATAAGAAGCCAGATTCCATGCCACCAAATAAAGACATTATTTTAGATACAATGTATCCAACTACCAATAGCTGATTTTTTTTAAAGAGTGATTATTACAGTAATAGTTTGTTTTTCAAATTAATTATTACTCTTAAAAAGGAAATTCTTAAAGTTTTAATGCACATAAACATTCAATTTATTTTACCAATCTAAATAATATCTATGAGCTAAAATAACTATATAATGATTACTTCATTGTGGTTGATTACTGGAAATGAACCATCAGCATCTAAAAAGAGAAAGAGAGAGAATGAAAGAAAGAAAGAAGCAAAGAGAGAGAGAGAGAGATCTATAAAAATTGATCTACAGCAAACCAGTTCTTCTTAATTTCAAATGTTTATTATACTGACTTTTAGTTACTCAAATCAGTATGGGGACTTTAAAGACATCAGTGTCCAGGGCTGGAGTGATAGCTCAGCTGTCAACAGCACTTGTCTTCAATTTCTAGGTTCAATTTCTAGCACCCACATGGCAGTTCACAACTGTCTGTAACTCCAGTTCCAGAGGACCTGGGACTCCCATGCAGGAAAAACACTAATGCATATCAAACGAAATAGGTCATTAAAGGCATCAATGTCCAAGCTGCGTCCCAGTCCTGTGACACCAGAACCTTTGCTCTCAGGATCCTGGCATTGATATCTCTATGAGTTCAGGTTACTGAAAATTGTTAGGGAAAACCTCTGCTCAGTCAATCAGGCAGAGTACACGTCTGGTTCTCCTGAATGTTCTTAGCCATTTTAATTCTTCACACGTTTGCCAGATCTACAAAGCACTAGACTCGGCTGTTTAGGAAAGTAGGTAGTGTTCTTTGAAGTCAAAAGACCACGTGACGAAGAGGAGTCTGATGGTGAAGGCTGCCTTGACATCAGACTGATCTGAATTCAGACTCTGATACTGACTCGATGTGGCAGTGGGCACATCGTAGAAAAAAAATCTGACTTCCATTTACTTATTTCTAAAATAAGTGTTATGAATTTACTCCACAAAAATTTTTAAACAGTAAATGTTTTTAACATCATTAGATTTTACCTGGAGTCAGTAAGTACTCCACAGAATACAGCTTTCACTATTTCTACATTCTCCTTAGACACATTCCATATTTCTCACAAACTCCAAGTTGGTTAAACAGAATGTGCCCTGAGTCTTCTGAATGGCAATATATATATATATATTCAGTCCACGGTGGCAAGATGGGCTTGTTTCTACTGGGTAGCATCATCTATTGATGTATCTACTGTAGTGGTCGAACAAACAAGGTGCTACAGATGACTTTAAGGAGAGGGAAAATTACCTTTGAGAACTCAGTGGTTCCAAGGGCTGTGAAGTTTGAAAGTGACATTCATATCAATGTATATATGATTCATATATGATATGTATATATATATTAAACAACATTCATCATATATCTTGTAACACTGACTTTTTAATTATCATATTCTAGGTTCCTAAGTAGTAGCCATTAGATGTTTTTCAAGGATCTGAGTTTTAATATACTCAAGTTGTAAGAAAAAGGTGATTATTTTTTGATACAGGGATAGTGTAGAGAACTGGTGATTATACCCAATGTGTCCATGAGAGTAATGCTGTATTACATTCAATAGCTATCTTGCCTTTAAGCTGCAGCATCTTGCACTAATTAGTACTGGTAGGCTACTTTCCCTCTACTTCATGTTTTAAAGATGCCCCTGAAGAGAAGGACTGGGTCCATGATTAAACTCGCCTTTCTCAGTAGATACATTCAGTACCTGACAAATGAGTCTTTTTTTTTTTTTTTTTTGAGTTGCCTGACAGATTCATAATGAATCCAGGAAACAGCCACTCTTAGAAGCTCCACATGAAGGTCACACCAGCAGTTTGTACAAAAAAGTTTATTCTGTCAGGTGGTGGTGGTGCATGCCTTTAATCGCAGCATTGGGGAGGCAGAGGCATGCAGATCTTTGTGAGTTTGAGGCCAGCTTGGTCTATAGTGTGAGTTCCAGGACAGACAGAGCCACACAGGGAAACCCTGTATCAAAAAAAATTAAAACCAACCAACCAATCAAAAACAAAACAAAACACCAAAAATAATAAATAAATAAAAGAGAAAAAAAAGAAAAAGAAAAAAGAAAAATTAACTTCACAATTCTTAATTGCATGTATGCATATGAATTGGCTGATATGAGGCCATTTCTACCAATATCTAGTTTTATAACTCACTTTATATATTGTTATTCTGAACGTCTCTGTAATGTTTTAATGACAGCCAAATGCTGCGAATTAAATACCAACTCATTGTGTGTTAGTATATGCCACAAGTAAAATAAAGTCTCAAGAAAGTCTTTTAAAACATGCTGAAGACAGTTTTTGTTGTGACCCTCGAACTACACACACACACACACACACACACACACACACACACACACACACACGTCACAACAGATATATTGAAACGCAAGTCACAGAATGTTTGAAATGTAAGGTAGCCAAGTCTCTTCTGCACGGGACAACATAGCGTAAGGGCTGACAGAAGTTCTTCCAGTGTTTAATTTAGTTGTTCCTATTTCTTAAAATACCCTGGGAGTTCTTTGAGATTCATTTATGCTAATTCTTCTTTCAGATGGAGAAAAGCGTTTTATAAAGTAGCAAATCAACTGTTCTAGAATGCACTATTTCTGGTGCATTAGAGAAATATACTTGTGTATGTCAGCAAACATTGGAATGTCATAAAACCCTGTGGGATTAAGGATGCACAGACTCATGGGTAAAAGAGTAGTGAAGAATAGAGATTATACATTAGGTTCAAGGACCACGACGCTCAAAACAGTCAATGAAGTCTTGGGGAGATGCACTAAGATTATTTTTGCATAGATCTTTACTACATAATAGTAGGTGACTAATGTTACCTACTCTGCCGTAAACTTTATGCTGTCTCTGCCACACAAGGTATCCTTTAAGCTGCATCTTTCCTGTTTGTGTTTCTTCTGTTGTAGCCCAACAGGGAATTATCTTATCTAAAAAAGTATTAAAGAATTTCCAGTGGACAACAATTGAATTGAAACCACATCCATGGAATCCAAGACATTATATTTGTCTTTATAATGTCACTTGGCGCTTTTTAGCTTCTTGAACCTGTAGTCTTTACTGAGTGTCGCCATGAGCCAATGCTAACTGAGGCTTCACTTCCATATCCAGTGAACATGTAACTTCCCCAGCTTCCTAAACTGGGATGAGCCACAAAGGCCCAAAGCTTTCTCTTCTCTAAGCGTGTGGAGAGTGACATCTACGTTATATTTGCATAGAGTGATATCTTACTTGTATTTCCATCTTTTTTTTTCCAGTGACTACTGTGTTGGTATATGAGTTAAATATTTCAATCAAAGTCACATCTGATTTCATTCTTTATATTCCACTTATTACCTCTTTCTCTGTGCTAAATTATCTATTCTGTTGCAGCCGCGCCTCTCCATGTCTTGATCGTGACAACAGCAGGTGAACCTCTGCGTAATTCCTTCTCTGACCATGTGCCCCCTCTGGTCCCTCCCCTTTGCCATCTCCTTCTGCATATGCCCCACCTCAGGATGCTTTAGTGTTGATGATGTCTAGCGAAATATATGCAGGGGTTTATGTGGTCTAAATTGAGCCCATTGCTCACTTTCCCTTTCCTGGTGGGTATATTTAATGCCAGCAGGTATTCCATTAGTTGGACCAACATTAAGATGGATTCCTGTCTTGGTCATGGCCTCCACATCACAGATGCTTTTGTTAGGAAAAGCGCTGCATCCAACTGAAAGCTTATGTTCCCATGACTAGGCAAATTGGTGGAGCTATTTTTAAGTTTCATTAAAGGTTGTGATTTTTAGTAGCACTCAGACCTTTGCTTTTTTGTCGTGCTTTATCTTGCCACATTCTAGGTGAGCCAAAGCCTTATTTACTAATGTTTTTTTTTTTTTTTTTTTTGCTAACTCTATTTTAAGTTCAACCTTTTGATATTTTTGAAAATTGTGCTATGGAATGACATCTCCACATTATAAATATAGCAAGTATGCTATGTTATTTAGATGAAGTTATTTTTAATGTTCCCTTTGGGCTGCTGATTAAAGGATTTTTATTCTGTGGCCATCCATTATGATGATATGGATTATCCCTCTATACATAAGACAATTTTATATTTTTATTCTAAAAGCTCAGTTAATGTTTTTATCTCTTCTCAAGCACACCATAAGTGTTCACAAACACAGGGATTGGTAACTAATTACTGAGTGATTTATACAGATGTGAACTACCCTTTTCAGTGTCATTTTTCATCCCCTTTTTAGTTTTGGAATTTGAAGAACTAGGACGGGACTAGGAAATGATGGAGAAAGAGGCTCCTGGTGTGGTTTCGAATAGTACCACTGAGTCAGAATTGATGCCAGGCCCTCTGCTGTGTACATGGCACCACTGAAGCACCCTGATGAGTCTTTTCTCTTGTCTTTCACTCAGTGACTAACTCTGAATGCTGCAGTCTCCTCCCTGTTCCCAGCCCATGGTCCTAGATGAATTAAATGAAAATTTGAAGTATCAATAACTTTGAGGGTGGACAGTGCAGTCTTTAAAAGTTCGAATCCTTGTTTTCTGCTGCCTCCTCTGAAGCATGTACCGGTTTAGCTAATGAAATTGCATATTTATTGGCAAGTCCTCCGTCTAATAAAAGTGAATTGCATTTGCTTTTATTCCTTTTTAAATTGTGACAACGTTGTATCTCACAATTTAGAAAACTTCAGAGTTTCTACTTTGCATGACTGCTGTCATTTGAAAAAGTCAGAAGCATCAGAGCCAATGTCCCCTTGCTATTTTTTCCTTGTGTAGTCTTAAGACAATGTCTAATGAAATACGCCTCCACATATTCAGCAAAGTATCTATTTAACCACAGGTCAAAAACTATCTTCACTGGGGGTAATAACAGTTTGCTTTCCAATTAGGAAATCTTCCAGAGCATCCAAAATCAAACATTTAAGTAGATTGTCTGATGTAGTCAGTAATTAACTGCATCAAATTTACAGCATCAGGCAGGAAGTTCAGAGATGTAGTTACCTAACTCTTGTAATTCATTCTTAATTCATAAGAAAACAAGTGTTAACAAAATTGCCAAGTGACTTGATTGTGGTTACAAAAATAGCTCAAAACAGAGATAAGTCTGGGCCTGGAAAGAACATGGAGCCACAGAAACCTGTGCTGCCGTGACAGAATCCTCCAGATTTTATAATGTAACCAAAATTATATTGACATCATTAAACTCTTCAGTACACATATGAGTACCTTGAGCTTTCTTAAGTTTTTCCCCAATGTTTTAGGTGATGTATGACATATATTTTAATGATCATGACATTTAAAAGATGAAAAAAAAAGCAGAAAAGAAGAAGATGATGGGGGCAGCCATTTATTGAGTCTGTATTCTTTACCCACACATGGTTTATTTCTTTCCATAGCTGTAGGTGGTGATAGGGTTAGCTCCCAGGGACTAGGAGGCTTCTATGTCACACTCCAGACTATAGAGCTGAGCTTTCAGTCCACATCCCATCTTCTTTACACATAGCTGCCTTGTTTCTTCCAGCTCCTTTCATCAGTACATATTTGCACAGATCATATCGTCTCATTTCTAATGTGCCCCAAATGTGAGAGTCATACTCATTTGGTTCACTCCAGCAGGTGAGATGACCTATTTCTTGAGTCATCCCTTTCATCTTCCCTCCTTACCTCACAGTCTTTCCAGCAAAAAAGGTTCCTTTAGTGTTAGCCCCAGCTTCATACACTGCAGAATAATTGGCTCCTAATTCCCTTAGCCATCCAAGTAGTGGCGCCTTTAATATTCTTCCATTTTTTTTTTTGATGAAAATCTTCAAATGCTTACCCAGTTTTGTGCTAGAAACTGTTGGGATTGAGGGGTGATCTTGCTAGCTTTACCAGTGGACATCCATGGCATCCGGATATGAAGTGCAGGGTCTGTTTCTCCTCCTCTTCCTACCTAAAGGAGAAGCCCTGAGAGTACACGGTTATGTTCTGTCTTAATTAGTCATTTGATAATTACATTATGAGACCAATTTGGCCAGAACATTTTACAGCAAGGCTAACTTTAAAACCCTCTGTTCCTTGACAGTTAGTGGTCATGTCTTCCAGACCTCTCTGCTTCTTGGCATCTTTCTATTTTGCATTTTGTTCTCTCTTTCCTCTCAATTTCTAAGGAAAATATCTCCACTGGAATTTGTGATTGTCTGGTAGCCTGTGCCATTTCTTCTCTGACTTGGTAAATTACACATGTTTACCCTCTTCAGAAGTCTGCTGTTTTTCCCTCAAGTTTGCACATTGCACACTTGATTCTTCCAATTTTGCTTTGCAATTGCTTAGGACTGCTTCTGGGATCACTAAGGGCACAGGCATGATTCCCAGGATATGTATCTACGTGCTATATCTATCAGTCCTTAAGTTCTGTTGTTTCAATTTCTCCCTGTTCAGTCTTTCTTCACACAATCTTGTAATCACTTTTTAAAAATTATCTTACGAGATTCAAACTATTAGCTTTCACAGTCTCCCATGTTTTTACCAATCTTCTACCTAGGAAATACATCAGATCTCTGAGTTCAGCAGAAATTTATATGGTAGATTCTTCAAACTTAGATATAGTGCTTTCCAGTTGCTCTGCTGCATCTGAATATAGAGATTTGAGTGAATTCTGATTGTAATAACAGGCCAGACACCAAAGAATTCACTTACCTCATACTTTATAAAGTCTTACTCTCTGTTCCATGCAAGGACACGCAATTTGTCATAGCCTGCTTCTTTGTTCTTACATTCATTCATCTATTCAAAAATTATTCTTGACTCCTTGCTGTGTGCTGTGTCCATCCTGTACTGAGTACTAGGGGCCGAGACTGTGTTCCCTGTTGTTAGAGCCTTTAGATGACACTTTGATGAGCCGACCGATCATACTTTATTGACCAAGGAAATTAGGAAGCAGGTCCCAGCAAGGATGAAATCAGAGAATGACATCTTGGCTTTGCGTGTGAGGTTCTTGGCACAGCTCCTGATATTTAGGGGAGATCACACAAAAGGATCACGGAAGCAGAAATCAGGGAGGAAGTAAAACAGAAAGAGGGCTTCTGTATGGCACCACACCAGGGACAGTAATAGAATATGTCATGGGCATGGCTGCAGAGTCACTGTCTTGAAGATAGACCACCAGAGTAGCCTACATGTTGTTTTGCGGAGAGAATTGATATACTGCAAACCAGAAGCCATCCCTGAAATAATACCATGGAAATAAAAGGGCTTAGGACATGAGTGCACAAACTTTTGTTACTTTCTTCAAAACACATAAATGCTATGAGGGTTCATGACATGTAATGACAATCCCTTCTAGTTTCAGCACCTCTGTTCCTTGCTCAGAGTAATCAAGATTTGAAAAATTCATAATCATAAAACTTTGGAAGTAAAGGCAGGAGTTCAAGAGTACAAGGTTAAGCTCACAAATGTAGAAAACTTTAACTAGCCTGTGCTACCTGAGACCCTATTGAAAAAAAAAGAGGAGGGAGGAAAATTAGAGGAAGTATTAAGGTTAATTATCAATGAGTCAGAATTACTGCAGTGGGGTTAGCTACTCTGCTAGTTGAAACTGCAGCATTTTAACGCATTCAACCTTTAAATGAAAATCAGTGGAAATATACTCAAAGATAATAAAGGAAAATCTGCATGTTCACCTGCAAGTATTTCCAGCTCTTTTCTTCTTTTGAGCAAATGTGTACATTTAAAAGCCAGAAAGAAAATACTTAAGAATTCACATTAAAGACTGATAGTGAGACAAGCTACAACCCTTTTCTCATTGTATTCTGATAATATCCTGACTATCAGCAGTTCATGTCCTGTGAACTGTTGCTTGTACGTAGCAGCTATCGTCCCTCTGAAAGCTCAGCTGCCAGGGGAGAATGGTAGGCCTAGGCTGGCTCCTGCATGCCGGAGATCTGTGGCTCCTGTGGTTTCATGCTGCATGCCATGCTTCAGAGGGTTCTCTGGGCTTCCCCGCACCCTTTTCTCTTACTGGCAACAGGTTTTCTGTTCAATGGCGTGTCTAATGCATTCTGTGTTCTGCTGCAAAGAGGATGCTATGATATCTCACTCTCCTAAAAATAACATCAATGTATTGCGTTTCTATCCCACCACTTACTTTGATGGAATACCTTTCAAACGTTTTCAGTGTTGCCGTGGAAGCAATATCTAGGTGTGCTGATCTGACTTGGTGCGGTTCTCAGTATCTCAGTAGATCTATGGAACACCTATATGTTGCTTTCATCTTGTTGTTCTTGTGTAAACTTCTCAAACGCATTGGATGTGGGAGAACACTGAACTGAAGTGACTGTGGACGAGTCTACACAGTGTTCATACATGTCCTTGTGTACATGTACACGACAACTAGATTATTGTGCTGTTTAATTTTTTGCTCCTGTAGGAGGTGCCTGCTCAAGAGGCCTTGGTGAGTGTCATGACTAATGAAATAACAAGCATTCTAGCTAAGCTGCTCCAAGATTTGTGACTACCCCCCAAAGAAACTTCAGGGTTTAGATCCTCATTCAACAGCCCGAGCCTGAGCCAGAGCCTGAGCCACCCGAGATTATTGTTCTTTTTGCCATGATCAATGAGCAATAAAGGAAGCAGAAGTTACAGAGATGAGTTTGCAAACTTAAATGAGTCTCAACGCCAGTTGATTATTATTTGAGGGAAATCATGGTGCACCAGTACTTTCATCAGCATGAACTCAGGTTGCCCGGGCTGGACTTATCCTGCAGATACAGAGCTAAGGGGGCTCTGTTTGTTTCAGCCATTCACCCTCTATTTCAGTTAGAATGGTTCAGCACAGAGACCTCTCAAAAGTGCAAATGCAGTTTTAACCAGAAAATAAGTTGGTTCTGTTCAGAACAGTTTTCTTTCCTTCCTGTAACCGGTTAAAAATCTGAATCATGGGAAAGATGATTTGGGGGGCAACACACAGTGGCAGTATGGATTTGACCTTGCCATGACGCCTTTAAGGTTGTTCTTTTCAGTCGTGAGATTACACTAAAATGGGCTAGACAGATGTAATGTTGGAATGTTTAGTTGAATTCACTTAAAACATATACAATTTGGTCTTCCTTATCTGAACACATGGATTACTTAGGGCAGATTAAAAAGACAGAGAAGGCTTACCTGTGTTCTGTACAATTCCCTTCCAGTTAGTTACCAACAAAAATTGGAATTTTTCTTCAGTAGCATATAAAGACTATACGCAAATTAAAACAAAATAGAAATAGAAATATTTATATTAGTATAAACTTTAAGAAGTACTTTTCCACATGGCATTTACATTTTTAAAAAAACTGTTCTGAGAAAATGAACAGCCTGGAGAAAGTTAACCTCGCAGAGTGTCTGTATCCCCTGCATTGCTTTGAAGTACATCTAATCTTCTATTTGAATTTTCAGTTTTCTAGTCAGTTTCATGGTGGATGCCCGTGGCGGTGCCATGCGAGGATGCAGACACAATGGACTCAGGATCATCATCCCACCTCGGAAATGCACAGCCCCAACTCGAGTCACCTGCCGCCTTGTGAAACGCCATAGACTGGCAACAATGCCGCCCATGGTGGAAGGAGAGGGCCTGGCCAGCCGCCTGATTGAAGTGGGACCTTCTGGAGCTCAGTTCCTTGGGTAAGGGTTTCCCATAAGCCTCCTACTTAGTCTCCGATGGGCTTGTGCCCTCTACCCAAGAGCTATGGGATGGAACACCAAAGGTATGTCAAGCCATTTTGAAAAAAAGAATAGCTCCTGTGACTTTTTTTTTTTTTTTTTTTTTTTTTTAAATTGGAAACTGTGACTTGGTTCTTGACTTCACTTCCCTCCTCTCCTGGTCAGGCGTCAGTGAGTTAAACATGCACATTGCTGGTGCTTTTTCTTGGATGTAGAATGGCTGCCAGATTCCCAATGGGATAACTATGTGTTTTAGGCATTGGTAGATATTTCTGCTTCTTGTCTGCAGCTAAGATGCGAAGTATAAAGAAATGACTGTGCTTTGTTTGAAGCATAAATTTAATGCATTGCTTGGTTATGAATCCAATTGTCACCATCTCTTTGGACAGCAGCCTTCAACTCAACTCAACGCAATAAGCATTGCCCTCGTGGATATCTAGAATTCAGTCTAAATAATTTTTGTTCCCATTATCAAAATTGCTACCTTGAGCTATTAAGTCACAGTGTAAAGTGAAAACATAAGATCTAACCTTTACCATGCTCATTTTGGCAATTTTGAGCACAAATTGTCATTTCTTCTTTCTTCTGTCTGTCTGTAAGGCTGCTGTCATACAAAACGACACCTCAGTGTGTCAAGAGGTAAACAGGTACCACCAAATGGTGACAAAAGAATGAAGCTCTGGAGGGGGACACATTTCAAATCATCTTGAAACAAATTAATTGTATTTGAGTCTTGGTGCTTAAGGCTGAGAGAAATTTCTTACTAATTAGGATGCCTTCTGATTGTTGTCAATGTCATACTGGGGAGAGTTTCCTGCTTTAGAACTCTGGAAATGTTCTAAAGCCTGTAATTTGGGGCAAATTGTTAACAGGTTGCTCCAAATTACGTTCACACCTGAAAGGGGATGTGTTGCTAGTTCCTCCTCCTAGAACCCACCTATCATAGCTCTTATCAGGCAGAGCTTTGGGAGGAGCCTGTGAAGTTCTGGGTTGCATCAGAAAATGTCACAATGGTTGGAGTCTTTTGATGTTCAGTTCAGAGCCTCACTCCCTCCTGCTCAAGTAGTTGTAGGCTTTCTGACAGTCTTCAAATCTGTTGAGGAGTAGCCATGAAAACGTCTCGCTGCTGGGCAGAGTTTTTATTGTGTTCCCAACAGTTTTGACTTTCCTGAAGAACAATCTTTCCCCTCCATTTTTTGGCCAGTGCCCTGGCAGTGAAACTCAATAGGAACAGACTTGACAGCCATGTGCTCCCCTGGCACAGAAGCACCTCCATTGTACACTCTGGGTCTCAGGCCCCTTGCTCTTTGTGACCAATGGAGGGGGCAGAACCAAACGCAGTGTGAAACCAAACTTCACCCTGTGATGCTGGGGTTCTGTGGACACGGTACCTGAAGCTCACTTCTGTTCTTTCTTTCATTGCTGCTTTGGATGTACTCAGTAAACTTCACCTGCCAACGGCTCCTCCCCCACTTAATGAGGGAGAAAGTTTGGTCAGCCGCATCCTTCAGCTGGGGCCTCCTGGAACCAAATTCCTTGGGTAGGAGCGACTTAAAACAAATTGATGGCTGCTGGCCCCCATTCTTCTCCTTCTTCTGCGATATGATTTCTCTTTTCGTCATTGTGCCCATGACATGTCCCTCTCTATGATTTAAACTCTGTATAACCTATCTTTAGTGGACCATTTCTGACCCTTGTGGTATGTGACTTTTATTTTTTGAGTGACGTTTTTATATCTTCTCCCTTAAAGTGCTGTGACCTTCATTTTCGTTCAAGCATGAGATTTGCCTAGTTGTACTCTGTGCTAGTTATGGTGTCGTTATGATGAGTTTGGAATCTGTCTCAAAGCAACCTGGACTCAAGAATGGAAGGCCTCTGTCTATGTTGAATGTGACCTAAAAAAAATCATTAAACAGTGCATGTTCTGGATCCCAAATGTAATAGGCATTGAACACTATTGAGCTATTGGCTGAGTGGCTCATTAGAGCCACATGTGTGCACATGCCTATTGTTTTCTTGAATGAAGACAGTATGAGCAAAAGCCACAAGTGCATGGCTCACTTGCACAAGTAGTCTACCTTCCTGACATCTCATTTATAACACATTGGATTATGCAATGTATGAGCCATTGTCTCTCTTAACTCATGTCGTCATTTTGCACCCGTAGAACATGTTTTTAGAAGATTGACACACATCATAGACATGCATGTACATTCCTTTTGGTTAAATGTGCTACACCTACATTTATCAAAGGAGACGTTCCAGAATGCCACACGCACCCACAGGGAAATATCATTTGGCTTAAAGTAGAAGCATGTACTTGAAGACCAATGCCCCTGATGCAGAATGTCGCTGTGCCACCATCCGTTAGTCATTGGGCTCTGGAGGATGGCCCACTGTGTCCCTGCCCCTAGAATGAGCAGAATTCCAGGTCACTTTGCAACAGACTGTGTTGACTTGCTTGTCTTGGGGTTGGTTATCCTGTCTACACTGAGTGTTCTGCATTGCTATGTCAGGCCTGTGATCGTGGAGATCCCGCACTTCGCCGCTCTTCGAGGAAAAGAGAGGGAGCTGGTGGTCCTGCGCAGTGAAAATGGAGACAGCTGGAAAGAGCATTTCTGTGAATACACTGAGGATGAGCTGAATGAAATCCTTAATGGCATGGATGAAGGTACCTTCGGGGTTGAGGGGTCTAAAAGAAATCTAAGGTGGAGGCATGACGATTACACACCGCTGCTTTAAGATCATCTAGCTGTCTGTGTACTTGTGTGCACATGTGTGCCTCTCGAGGTGTTTTACTCCAGCACGTTGCTTGCTGTGATCCAGTTGCAGCAAATTTTAAGACAATTCAACCCTTTTTCTTAACTATGTTCATGTTAAATTCAGGAAAAGAAAGCCTTTTAAGGTATTAAATGTCCCGTTTTAACAAGTATACTCAGCTTTTATATACATATATATATATATATATATATATATATATATATATATATATATGTCTTTTAATGAAAACTTGGTCAAATCTAAAATGAATGGCAGAGTAGAACGTTGTTTCATAACAAATGGGCACAAAACATGGTATGCTCTTGGCAGTGAGGTGATGGCCTCGCTCAGCTTTGTGGTTGCTGAAAATGGCATGAACCTAGTATTAGGGTCAGCATTTCTTCTCTATGCAACTTACGGGGTTTGAGAGTGAGCTTCTTCCTCCAACCAAACAAATATTTCAATCTGTGGCTGAGGAAATCGAACAAGTCAGTACTGGGTATGATGCATGTTCTAGATCCTGGGTATAATTGGTATTGGGTACAACTGAGTTATTGGTTGAGTGACTCACTGGAGCCTCATTGCGATATTTTCAATACCAAGTTTCAAAAACTAGATGTTTAAGAAACTAACTTTTAAAAAGTACTAAGATATTCTGCTGAGACACTTACTCTAACTGCAACTAATTAACTTTGTATAATAATTTCCTTTCTTTTCAAAGCTTTCTATTATTAAAGAGACTAGAACATTAAGTTTATTTAGTCGTTCATATGAAGACTTAGGGAAGACTGAATTGCATGCAGATAAATTCTATACATATCTTCTTGTGGAACTTTGTTTTTAAATGAGAACTTTGATCTCTGTAATCCCCAAATGTCTTCAAGCCATCTGGGCACTAATTGAAATACCTGTCTGACTGAAGGGAGGGGGCCTCATCCTCAGGCCCCACAATTTGAAGAGAGGAGAAGTCCTAGCCCTAATGCATGGTGTATGACACTTCAAGTAACTACAAAACAGAACAAGCCCCTTACTCATTGTCAGGAGCGTGCCATGTTTGTACAGGGCTAGACACGTGAAGACAAAGCCCATCCATAAGTCAAGTTTGTCTGTGAGGAGCAGCCTGTCCACAGCTCCTTTCTTACCTCTTTCTGACCCCGCTAAGGTTGAGTAAGAATAAAGGCCAGGTTTAGGTGATAGAAAGTACACTATCTACTGTGTAGGTCACTTTCTTCAAAGCAGGGTGAAAAGATCAGAGTTCTCATCAGTGAAGGTGACAACACTCATCTCCTTCCACTTCTTGAAGCCCCTTTATTTGCTAGCATTATAATCGTTTGGGGGATTTTTTTTTCATTGATGCCACCATGCACATTAGTGTCTTGCCCTTGGATGAAGACCCACTCTTATAATAATTGACACATAGAAGAAATTCACTTTAAAGCAAAGAATCAGTTTGATATATATTAACATTTGGAATTATAAATTTCTGCTATAGTATTGACCAAGGTGCCATTCTCCCATGTTTAGGATCAGACCCTAGGTCAGCCACCATTTAATATCTAGTCAGGCCAAGCAGTCAATGAAGAGTTACTACTTTATAGTGAATTGAAAAAAAAAAAACCCTAAGACTAAGCAACTTTCTACAGTTCTTAAAATTTACTGATACATTTACTACAGATTTTCTCTATTTTAAATCAAATTTTCTGTATTGCCCTAAATACGTACACTAAAGCAATTTATAGAATCTATTAACCCACCCTCTGCTCTTAGGTAATATATTTGGTAACTCATTGGGTAATGTATTTGGTAAGTCATTAGCATCAGAGGAATATTGAAACCCTGATGTCGAGCCCAGGTACAAACCATGCCACAGGACAGAATACATAAAGAGAAACCTTACCCATTCGCTGCAGAGTTTATTATTGGACTACTCCCCCATAACCCAAAGGACCATATAATTTCTTAAAACCACAATAACTGGTCTTTGAGCTAACAGTGAAATTTGTAAAGTAAAGGAGTTGAAGCGCAGCTTCCTCTCCACCACACGAACCAAGAATAGCACATGTTCATTCCCACTGCAGGTTTGCTCTCAAACACCCTCACAGAGACAGCACTGTGTGGATGCTTCTGACCCAAAGTGCACTTCTTTTAAGTGTTCTGGAAAGGCCTGGGTTTCCCACAGTGTACTTGCAGACTGCTGTCAGCTGATAAACTACCTCCGATAATTATCTATTTGGTGTCAGAATAACGTTGTGTTTTATCTTTAACTAAAAGGGGGCTTTGCTGCTTTCCCTGTTCACTATTAACTGTGTCTGTGAGTCTGCTAGAATGTTCTCAGGAGTCACTTGCTCTATGAAGACGGATCATTTCTTGTCTCAGTGCTGGACAGTCCAGAAGACCTGGAAAAGAAACGAATCTGCCGCATCATCACTCGTGATTTCCCACAGTACTTTGCGGTGGTATCTCGCATCAAACAGGACAGCAACCTGATTGGCCCAGAAGGTGGAGTATTGAGCAGCACTGTGGTGTCCCAGGTGCAAGCTGTCTTCCCAGAGGGGGCACTCACCAAGCGCATCCGTGTAGGCCTACAGGTAGGTCCGTGTAGGATACAGATGATCCTTTGGGGGGTTATTACCATTGTTACAATTAGCTTTTCAAATGAGAGTTGAAATGTCACCTAAATAAAACTTTCCTGAGTGAACAAAGGCTAACAGGTGAGATATCTAAGCTGGTGCAGGAGTTTGTTCCTAAGTTCAATTCCAGAAACCCATATGATGGAAGATAAATGAGAACTTCCTCAGGTTGTCTTCTGACCTGCATATGTATACTGTAGCATCCACACACCACATATCTAACACACAATAGATATATAGATAAATTATACACACACACACACATGCACACACACATGCACACGCACGCGCACATACACACACACACATATGCAGTTCAATGCTCTACCACTGAGCTATAGTGTTTAATTGTACTATTCTTACAGCTGCCACATTTAAATCTACCAAACTCATTTGTGAGATAAAGAACAATATTTTCTGCATATGATAGATATTTGACATAAAGTGTAGTACTACATATAGCGAATGCTTTTTCCTTGAAAGGCTCAACCTATGCACAGCGAGTTGGTGAAGAAGATTCTAGGCAACAAAGCAACCTTCAGTCCAATAGTCACTTTGGAACCCAGGAGAAGAAAATTCCACAAGCCGATCACTATGACTATTCCTGTCCCCAAAGCTTCAAGTGATGTCATGCTAAATGGTTTTGGGGGAGACGCACCAACCTTAAGATTACTGTGCAGCATAACAGGTAAGTCATATATGATTATATCATAGAAAATTCTAGAAGAAGATATTTAATGATAGTAAAAACCTGAGTTACTTTTACCATAGGTAGCCGTGGAAGTTGAGAATATAGATGAATATCTGTAATCTCAGTATTTGGGAGGCTGAAGCAGAAGGATCGTGTGTTTAAGAGCTGTCTGTACAATATGAAAAGGCCCTATATCAAAAAGCTGTGGGGTTAAATACATCCATTTAGGAAAAGCATTTTTTAATTAGATAAGTGAACAAAAGGTAAAAAAAAAATGCGTTATTCACCAAACAATGTTTCTATATCAAATTATTACATATTTATATATGGAGACATTTTTAAAGTAAATGTTTTTAGTTTTACTTTTTAACCCACCGAGTTATTAGTGCTGCCCATATATATGTTGTATGAAGCCGTCCACCGGCTCCTCCCTGTCTATTCAGGAATTTTCCTGGGGTGATCTTGTACAGGCCAATCAGTCCTGAGAGCTGATCCATCCTGCAGCCCAAGTGCAGCTGCAGCACGTCACCGCACTCCTCATCCTCTGGCTCTTGTTTCCTCTCTCCTCCACAACGTTCCCTGAGCCCCAAGGTGGATGGAGCAGGATGATAGATGTCCCACCTACCTACTGTAGGTAGAAACAACAGAACAATTGCTTATTCTCAGCACTTGAGCAGTTATGTATCTCTGCATTACCACTACCTCCATCTATAAGGAGCTTCTCTTACCAAGGCTCACATCTACAGACATAAACATAAATATCGACAAGGCAGCTTGACGATATGACCACTTAGCAAAACAACAATAGTTTTCCCTAGCCCTAGATTTTGGCCGTGATTAGGGTACTACACCTGAATTTCCTCCTGTGGACCAGGCCTCACAGAAGGCTATACAGGAGGTCAAGGGCAGAATGCCTAGTACATAGATATTCAAATAATTTCCCTTAAATTATTTATCTTGAGGTGGTGTCTGCTTTCTTTTTAAGTGTCATTTCTTAGTATATAGTTTTGATTTACGAGTTTTGATAGTTGATTTATGATAGTTTGTACTCTTGCATTTTAATTTCATTCATTAAGTAATTAATTAAAGTATGTATGTGGTGTGGCACTAAAACCTAGGGCATGTTGTTTACGAAGTTAGGAAGTAGTTTACTCTTGAGCTACATTTCCTCTGCCCCGAAAGTTGTTCAGTTTAGGTGTGATTTGGTTTTGTACTGAGGATTGAACACAGGAATGTGCACACACTAAGCTAGTGCTCTCCTCTAACCCGTGTCTTGTCCTTTTGTGGAATGGAGGGGTTACACAGGTGAACAGTCAGAAGCACACAGACTTTATTTACAATCCGGTGTCTCTAATCTTGCCCAATTATCCTCCACAATTGTGCTCTTCCAGGTGGAACTACCCCTGCCCAGTGGGAAGACATCACAGGAACCACGCCACTAACATTTGTCAATGAGTGTGTTTCCTTTACAACCAACGTGTCCGCCAGGTATGTGTGTGGAGCACAGAAAAGCCCGTTCTCTGTATTTCTTTCTTTCTTCTCAAAATCATCTTTTCTTTCTGTTGTTTGGTATTGTTTCTTAATTGTTTCAAAGGGATTTAATTTTAATTAAATGTAATTTTAAATAAGGTCTATATTTACTTTGATGTGAAGTAATAGTCCAGTAGCCAAGTCCTGACAGTCAGATTAGAATCTATAGAAAATAAGTGTTCTGATGTTAGCTTTGGCAGCCACAGCTGATGTTTCCAGTTCCCAAGGAATGAGAAATTTCCTGTTATCAACAAAACAGCATGAAGAGTTACTCTTTTAATAGAATACCAAAACACGCAGTTCAGTGTATCTTGCTTAGTGGCTAAAGAGTTAGTGTGTTATGCACCCTAACACATTTGCATGTTACTCATCTTAAGGAGTCTGGGGGGATCTTCTGGTTATTTTTTTTTACATGCCATAATTGAAATTTACTATTAGTTCCCATTCACATGGTCTTTAGGCAAACACTTTCAAATTTCTGGTTGGTCTGACTTAGTCTCAGTGATTAATGAATCCCTTGGATAATGAAGCAATGAGGAGACAACGTTGAAATCTTCAGGAGGTTAAATAAATAGACGAGGAATCAAGGAAAATAAATATCTACATCATAGTGTCAGACACTGAACTTTTAAGTACCAACGAGTTATTTTATTTTTTTGTATTTATTTTTTATTTTAGTTATTTGTTTTATTACCAAGGAACTCAAAATCAGTCAATATGTATGTCAAGAGACTGGTGATAAAGAAGAGTTTCCTCCTTTATAGGAACACAACTAGAATGCTTAATTTAGTCTTTTTGTTTTGTTTTGCTTTGAGAGGGTTATAATTTCTATTGGATGTATTTATTATGCATGGTCATATACTACATAAGGACTTTTGCTTGTAAGTGTATATTGTACATGAAGCATATTCATAGTTGATCTTAAAACATACCTCATGTATTTCTCTTTCTTAATACCTCCAGACCTCCTGTCTGTCCTGTTGCCTTCCTTGCCATTTCTGTTCCCTTTCCTCAGCCTCCTCTCATCCTTTCCCTCCCCCATGTCCTTCCTTTTCAAGAAACTTTTGACGACTATATTGTTTGTATCAAAGGAATCGATCTGTTTTCAAGTTGCACACTGTAAACTTTAGGTAACTGGTTTTCTTTTCTTTGGTAGGTTCTGGCTGATAGACTGTCGACAGATTCAGGAGTCTGTTGCCTTTGCATCACAAGTGTATAGAGAAATTATCTGTGTACCATATATGGCCAAATTTGTAGTGTTTGCCAAGTCACATGACCCCATTGAAGCCAGGTTGCGGTGTTTCTGTATGACAGATGACAAAGTAGATAAAACCCTTGAACAACAAGAAAACTTCTCTGAGGTGGCCAGGAGCAGGGATGTGGAGGTAGGAATGATGTTTTATGCAGCTTCACTATTAGGTCATTTGTAATTCAGTTGTCATAGGAAGAAGGTTTGCTTAACAAAAGGAAGACCAGCCTACATTTCTATCAGTTGAAGGCCAGTGTCCAAAATCTGATTTTTTTTTTTTTTTGGACAATTTGGATCATAAATGGATGGTCTCTATGAATGTAGATGAGTTCCTGTAAAATGCATTTTTTATTTAAAGAATTATTTTTATTGAAATAAAAACAGTTACTGATAAACTCAAACTCAGAGTATGTAGATGACAATGAGTTTGTTATAACTATAGCAGCTTAGATGTTTTATTTTTCTGTATTTTCTTTTAAATTATTTCTTTTTGCTTAAGTGTTAGTCCAGATACTTTTTTTATATTGATTTTTTAAAAGAATTTCTCATTATTATAGATGTTTAGATATTGACATCCTATGTGTTCTGTCTCATTGTGATGTCAAAAGTTACCTAATGCAAAGTTTATATTTAGGTATAGATGTATGTGGGTCTTCGTGGGTATCATGACCCAACATTAAAAATTAGAAAATTGAATTCTACCATACAATTGAAAATGCTTGGTATCAAGAAGAAAAGTTGGTGCATATTTTGCCGTATTTGTGACAGATGTTAATCAGCTGTGTGAATATTGTCACATATGATTGATTGAAAGTTGTCAATCAGCAGTGTGAACATTGCCAAGTATGTATATTTTCAGAACTGAAGGTCCTAAGCACCCCTACTACTTTGCTTGTATAAATGACATAAAAGTGATTCTAGCTATCTTATTCCATGTTGGCTTTCTGTCTTCTCTTAGGTATTAGAAGGAAAACCTATTTATGTTGATTGTTTTGGCAACCTGGTACCACTAACCAAGAGTGGCCAACATCATATATTCAGTTTTTTTGCATTCAAAGAAAACAGACTTCCTCTCTTTGTCAAGGTAATACATACGTAAAAATCAAAATTAATTAGGCATTTAATTAAGTACAAGGGTTGTTTTAGTTACTTTCATAATAAGAATATGTGCTTTTCAAACATTTTAGTGATTTTAAAACCTATGTAGAAGTGTTTACAAAAACACATTTTTTTTTAAATTTTTGAAGTTCAAATTCAATCATAAGTTTGAATGAGAGAACACATTTACGATGGGAATGAGGACAAACTAGGATCAATGTATTAAGTAGAATGCTACCTACTGTTTCCCAGATTAGATGGCAAGTCATCTTTTCATGTGTGTGTGTGTGTGTGTGTGTGTGTGTGTATGAATGTGTATAGGTGTATGTGTGAGTGTGCATGTGAGTGTGTGAGGTGTGTGAGAGTGTATATATGTGTGTGTGAGTGTGTATGTATATGAGTGTGTATATGGATGTGTGTGAGTGTGTATATATGTGTGTGTGAGAGTGTATGTGTATAAGTGTGTTTATGTATGTGAGTGTGTTGATGGAAATAAACTTAGAACCCAATACCTAGTTATTTATAGGCAACGACTCTACTGGTGACTTAAACTCCCAGCCATACTATTTTTTTCATGACTGTTAACTTCAGATGTCCATGCTGAGATTTTAAAATATATGTGAAAGTAACTAATGTAGAGAACAAATGAGCACTGACAATATTTTTGTAATAACTTCTTTAAAGACACAGAATATCATAGTACAAATGAGAAGTTATTCTAGTTAGAGCTATAGACTTAATATACTTTCGTCAATTCAACTTTATAGAAAAGTCAATATGAATGGCTCCATTTAGCACAGAATACTCAGGAACGTAAAAGATAGAAAGTAAAAGGGTGGCTATCAGGAGACAGGGGGTGGGGGAAGGGAAATCATTGCTTAATACACGGAGACTTTCGGTTTGGGAAGTAATCATGCGTGCAGATGGAAGGCAGTAATAGTTATACAGTGAAGCAAACATATTAGTGCCACAGAATCATAAAGCAGTTAAAATGATGTTTCCTGATACAAATGCTACAGTTAAAACAAAATGAAGTTCCGATGATGCAATGAACTCGAACGTGTTGTGCTAAGTCAATAGAACACAAGGAAATATGATGCGACTCCATTTGACAAATCCGTGGAAACACAAACTAGCATGGAGATAATCAGGGACAGGAAATGGGAAGGAAATGTGTGCTGGGAAGACTTTCTGTCTGGGTGGGTAGAAAGCTCTGGAAAATGCTGGTGATTGTACAACTTCATGAATGTGTGTCACAGCACTTAAAAATTAGTAGAAACGGACAGCTTTATGGCAGGAATATTTTACCACAGTTTTTAAAAAGGTGAATTAGTTCTGGAGACCTAATATATAGAAATAGAGCTACAGTTAGTGGTGTTTATTTTATATTTGAAATTTGCTGTGCGTTCTGAAGGGATCTAGTATCCTCACCTCAAAAAAAAAAAAAAAAAAAACAGACTTTCATGAGAGGCAGCTCATGTAAATTAGCAAGACTTCATTTTACATTGTGTACATATCAGACCATCTTGTTGTCTGCCTTAAACATACATACAGTTCTTTCATTCATACTTCAGAAAGCAAAAACATCAGAAAGACATTTTCAAAGTGTTGCTATAAACTATGTCAGCAGAATAGAAAAGGGAAGAGCTTTGGGTCCTTATAGATTTTATGTCCCTCTGTAAGTGTTACCCAGTTGGAATTATTTTCCCTCTAAACCACACTGATGTCAGATGTGGATGAAACTTGTATGTCTTTCTTGCTCAAGGTACGTGACACAACCCAGGAACCTTGCGGGAGACTCTCATTTATGAAGGAACCCAAATCCACAAGAGGACTGGTGCATCAAGCTATTTGCAACTTAAACATCACCCTGCCGATTTATGCCAAGGTATTGTGATGTCCACTGTCGTGTTCTCAGACAGCATAGAACTGGAGTTTCAGCTTTCTTATAAAAGACACAGAACACAAGTACATGTGCCAATCATTTTGGCATTTGATGCACTTTGATGAAAGCTTTTATTGCTAGGTATTAGTTATGGCAGAGAAAAATGTGAGTCTAAGTTTTAATGTTTTTTGAACTAAATTCTAAAGAAAAAAATAATTGGCCTTGTTCTCACTCTTGTTTCTGTGAGCCTCCCTGAGATCACATGATGCACTGCCTCTCACTGGGATGTTCGTGTGTTAGCTTCTGCTCACTACCCACTCTGAGTGGGGTCAACTCACTAAAAGGTTCAGAACAAACTCCTTGTATTTTCTCTTTTCCTGAAGTAATTAGCTACTCATCTCACAGTCTGTCCTGATTTAATAACTGAAGAATTTTAAATTAACTTTCCAGTTAATTTAACATGATTGGTGTAAAAATACCCTCTTGATTAGAGTTCATTTGACGCACCACTGTAAAATTTTGTTAATTCCTAACCCAAGTACCCCTAGTATTACTTTCTCCCCAAATCTTTCCCATGACATAATTGTTTTATTGCTATGATTGTGTCAAAGAAGGCAACTCAATCAGTTAGATGGTGTGAGCAATCTTATTTTGAAAGCTTTCTTTTTCTTTAAACTAAGACCATTTTAATGTAGCCAGTCGCAGAGGGTAGTCAGTGCATAACTGCTACAAGTGTTCAGTTTGTTCTGCTCTTGAGGAAGGGGAGTAGCGATGCTAAGACCTGGAAGAGAAGTAGGGAAATACTCAAAACTTTTGATCCCGGGTTTACAGAACCAATAACTCTCTCTATTACTTTTACCCCATCATAATTGCTGCAGTGTGTATTGGCTTAAATAATCATTTTTGGAAATAGCCATCAGTTATATAGAGGAAGGAACCTAGCATGTGTTTACTGTTGACAGTTCTTAGTAATAAAAAAAGGAATTGAATATCTATTTTTATGGATTATATGGCAGGCTACTCCACAATTGGAATGTAGCAATAGATAGATCAACTGAAAACATGTGATCTAATTGCAATCCTATGACACAAAAATGCACTTTGGTGTTGTCGTCTCTAGAGGCAGAGTGGCAGCTACTACTCACAGGAGAGATACACAGGCCACCAATATCAGTGTGACGGTGCTTTGACTGGTTGCAATGAACTATCCACATGCTATGGAAAAAAATCTATCTTATTTTATTTTTTTTAAGGCAAGATAAAGCACAGAGAGCTATTAATGCTGGGGTGCTCAGGGATGGCTTTCTATTTAGTAACTCAAGATGAAGAGAGTAAAATGCCTAACATTGCATATGTAAGATATGCTTGAGAATTTAGTAGCTTTTTATTATAATAAGGCCTGTGTTTTGCCTAAGTATGGAAATGCTTTTAATATAAGCTTACTAATGGTGGTTGACATTTTCAGTTAGTATCCATAGTAACTGGGATAGCGTCACCATCTTTTCTGTAGACCAATTCCACCAGACATTAAATATCAAGCTTTGAGACTGCTGGTGACCTCAGGTCGGAAATTAGCATATCAATCATTTGGTCTTCCTGTCTCTTTGAATGTACAAACTTTGATTAGTCTTCTTTAATCGTTTGTCTTCTATAAGCTATTTAAGAAAGTAGTCTGAGTTTACCCCATGCCTGCTTGATGCTTGTAGGTAGGATATATTTATTTTTTCCTTCTAAATGTTTTTTTTCTTCTGCCTTCTTTTCCATCTTGCACTGCATCTTGGGGCATCAAGGAATCGGAGTCAGATCAAGAGCAGGAGGAAGAGGTAATTTTACAACAGTGACAATTGTTCCTGCTATATCATTGCTGGTACCACTAATAGGAGCATATGGTTGGCCTCTGACTTTAGAGAAGTAGACAGCGATTCTTAGGAAATAGATGAGCAGAATTTTAGTCAATCTCTCTGAGCCTATGTTTTTTTTTTATCTGATGAATGGTGTTTAGAAAATCACAGTTCCTTTACTTATTTTACCCAATTATGCAATAGTTTGTATTTCTCTACAACTCCTAAAATGCAAATGCATTATCTGAGTGACACTCAAAGGCGAGTCTGAGGATGTCTGAAGATAATGATGATCACACACAGTGATTTGCTTTATTGGTCATATAGCCTCATAGCACATCATAGGGTATGCCTGTGATGGCATCATCACACTGGCGATTGCTAGGGTTTGTTCTGGGGTGATTGTGGATTCTTGAATCTTCTTAACTCCAATATGAAACATGCAGATTTGTTATGCATAGCTTATACAAATGAAAGTTAGTAACTTTTAGGAATATAATGTGGTCCTAACACCAAGACTGAGAATCACAAAGACTAACCAACTTTCAAGAGCACATGGTCCAATCATTAGTGTCCAAGATTATGATATAAATATATATTATTAATGAACATTCCTCATAAAATATACTTGCAAGGCATAGTGCTCCACACACCTCACTAGCACAGGTTTCTCTCTTATCTTCTGTGTGAAATTACATACAGATACAGGAAACAAATTCTAAAAAGGGTACTTGGACAAAGTAGATATCTGGTCATATCCACTGCAATTTTTACAGCAAATATCTGCTTATCTCGTTTTAAAGGTCTGAAAACACCCAGCATTATAACAGAAATAAAAGAACTCGTTGGAAACATATTTATCTATTATTTACATTTCCAAAACTAATTATCAATGCATATGTTTTAAATATACTATCATTTTTAAATGGTATGCTAACACATCTGAAATATAAAAATGCAAAGAAAAAATATAATAACCATTCTCTGTCCACCAACCTGAAATGCATGGCCTTAGTTCAGAGGACTGCCCCATATCCCCCTTTCTGTCATAGGAAGCTACAGAACAGATGTGTGATGGCCGTCTCTCTCACACACCATCAAAGGATGCTTGACTGGTCACTCATTCCCCTGTGTGCGTCACTGTGACACACTCAGTTTCCTTCCTGAGCTCAGTGATTCTGCCACCCTAGCCCTTAAACTAGGAAACCAACTTTGCTGTGTTCACAAACAAACTAATTCCATCAGATACATTTTTTTTCCTCCTGTGAAATTCTTCCAGGAGGTTTCTCGTCTTCCTAAAGGACTAGATGAGAGGTCTGGAGCAGTGCTCACTATTGCTACAAAACGACATCTGTAAAATGCACTGTCCAGCATGCTTTGCCATCCTCTTCTAATCTCAATTAAATTGACACAGCCTCAGACTTCACCTTCTTCATGACCTTTTTCCTACTGTGCATTTCCCACAGCAGACACTGCTGGGGTCATCTCTTCTCAGGAGTAACGTATGATTTCTGTAGTATCTAGAAGCGATGCATGAATGTGTTTATTTATGTATACAAACCTTAGCTGATGCCACTCTCAGGTGGATAATTACAAATAGATTCTTGCTATGCACATAAGCGACTCTGAGCAGAGAGCTGTTTTGTAACCACTGAATTTGTGTGTGCTTTCTTTCAGATCGGTATGACATCAGAGAAAAGTAAGATTTTTTTTTAAATAAAAATTGAGTTTGTTTGAAAGCTGGCTATATTGAAGAGAAGCATGAATTAAGATGCAAGCTAGTTGCCATTACTAACCACTATAATAATTACATTGGTATATAATTCTAATTCTTATTAATCATTAATATAAATTTATAAAAGCAGCTTGGCCAGTTAAATCATAATATACCTAATCTGTAAGCTAATGAGCAATAATACAGTGATTATTCATCTAAGCATTCACTTTCTTTTGACATCCCTGTAACTCCTGGCATTGCTGTCAAGCCTGTTTAGAAAGCTACCCTACCGTTTTGTCCTTTTGTTAGCTTAACACTGTCACCTCATTATTTTTTAAGCACTGACATGACAGTATTATTTTTTCCATCAATTTACAGTGACCACTGTAGAGAGCCTTTCCTTTGGAAGGACATGCCTAACAAAAATAATACTGTCTAATAGTTCTTAGCCGAAGCTCACCCCTTGACACACCCTACCATCCCTTCCACTCTTACTGTGGTGAAGTGTACCTGAACCCTTTAGGTGAGACCTAACAGAATTTTGTGAAAATTTCAAAGGAAAGAAAATAAAAAGACAAGAATGCGAACATTAAAGTTTTCCCAGATAAAGCTACTGACCACAGTGTGTCCTTGTGTGGCTACAATTAAACACCAAGTTGAAATCCTAACAAAATATAGAGCAATTACCAGACCTGAATTCACCGGAGATCTGAAATAACTCTAACATTTCATCTTGTCACTCTATTCCCTGTGACTCTCTGGCTTCTTGTGCAGAAACCCAAGTTGAATTTTACAGCTTTTCCTTTGCGTTATCCTTTCAACCCTTGAGAAAAACATTCTAACCTGTACTTTGATTAATTATTAAGATTTATGTTGATTCATCATATCTCAGGATAACGTCCTAAATGGAAAGAACACAGAGCTATGTTTCATCATCATTCTACCTCAATTGTATTAGTTACTGTCCCATTGCTGTGATAAAACACCATGACCAAAGCAGCTTACAGAAGGAAGATTTTATTTGGGGCTCAGGGTTCCCGATGGTTAGTCTATGGTGGCAGAGCAGAGGTAATAAGGTGGTAGAGTGTTGTAATCTGGAAACTTCAAAGCCTGCCTACCCCTAGTGACACTCTTCTTTCAGCAAGGTCACACCTCCTAAGTGTCACAAATCAGCCACTAACTAGGGACCAAGTATTAAAATACCCAAGATTTATGGGGGGCAGATCTCATTAAACACCATGCTTATGACCTGTTCTTTTGAAGTCTTAGCATATTGTAGCTTACGGCTGTCCTATTGGGATTTCTTTAACTGAGGCTTACTCTTGTGTTCAATCCTCATTCAAGATGAAACTATCTGAGATGCTGATGTCTTCAATAAGTTATATGACTAAACAAATCAGCATTAACATAAATTTAATATATTTTATATATAAATTACACACACACACACACACACACACACACACACACACACACACACACAATCCTCTGAACAAATACAAATTCTGTCCAGAGGAGGCACTTTTGTTTATGACACATATTGTTGCTTTTAACAATATTTTAAGTGATTTTTTCTCTCCCTCTTTCTTCTTGAGGGTTCCTGTGTTGACTTAAATGGTCCCTTCCTTTACTCCTGGTCTAGGTCAGTTAAAAAAGTAGTAATATTACTCATATTGCTATAATGTCATCAATATTCTTGAATGGCACCTGGATACTTTGCATATCTTCCAGATTTCAAATGTAGATTATTTGTCTGTGTTTTTAGTTTAAAGGCAGTCTTTATATAATTTCCATATTGTTCTAACATGTCTTTATATAAACCAACCCTGAGGGTTTCTTCCTCTCTGTTGGTGGTTAAAAGACCTCCTGACCTGTGACTTTGGTATACTTTTCAAACCACCTTAGGCATTGACTTATAGAGAGATAATCACACTTCACCACAGTAATGTTTTACATTTTTGTTCTAATTTCTCACCACCCTCCTGCCCGCGCTTTTCTGCAAGGCCCCTGCCCAGCAGTTTTATCCCACCTTTGCTTTGCATGGAAATAACTTGGCTTACATCAACTGTGCGTGTGTCCTGTGTGACTGTCTCTAATTTGGGTTACCATGCATCACATTTGAATTCTGGGTTCACATACACGTTCAGTCACAGCTGGTGTTTCCGTCGTTTGTCTTTCCTTTCCTTTACCCTCCTCCTTGGTCCGTCTGGTACACCTCTAAACAAGGAGGTTCCTCCAAGGAAAGGGCCACGCCTCCCAGCACGAGATGTGTGTCATTGTCAGGTGTGGATTTCCCTTAGATGAAATGCCAGTCTGCAGCTGATTCAGGTGTGTTTTCTGCCATTGCTGTAGGGCGGCAGAACTGTGCTGACTGAATTCTAGACCTGTGGGATTTAAAATGTAGGAATTGGGTGCAATTCTGAATTTGCTCCTACTGGCTTTCTCGGGGAGGAAATCAAGATTCTGCTATTTCTAATGCTTTATTTTTCCCTTAATTTTTTCCCATGGTTTTTGTTTTGTTTTGTTTTGTGACATTGATCTGTAATATCTGGACAATCTTGAGATACCTCTGTGCAATTTCACTGCGCTCTTCTTTTTGATTTGTGATTTTTTTATGTATGTCTTGAGTATTTGTGATAGCTTTGTTGTATGTATGAATGTGCTACAGTGAGAAAATTAAGCAAGTTATTTCCTGCTCATTTTCCTTTTCAGTTTTTTTTTTTCTTCCGTTAGCCTTGCTTTGCTCTTGTTCCTTGAGACCTTGTGGATCCACCATTCCCAGCCCATTCTGTTGCCCCTCCCACCACCAGGAAAAGACGCTGTGTTGTTTTGGTCCTGATTCCATTTGCCAATATCTTTTTTGATTTCCATTTTACTTTCAATGTTTTTTCATTCATATCAAAGATGATGAGACAGAGTCGACAGAAACATCTGTCCTGAAAAGCCACCTGGTTAATGAAGTTCCTGTCTTAGCAAGTCCGGACTTGCTCTCTGAAGTTTCTGAGATGAAACAAGATTTGATCAAAATGACGGCCATCTTGACCACAGATGTGTCTGATAAGGCAGGTTCGATCAAAGTGAAGGAGCTGGCAAAGGCCAGTGAAGAAGAGCCAGGAGAGCCCTTTGAAATTGTAGAGAGAGTGAAAGAGGACTTAGAGAAGGTGAATGCGATCCTGAGGAGTGGAACTTGCGTGAGAGATGAAGGCAGAGTGCGGAGTTCTCAGTCTGAGCGGGAGCTAGAGGAGGAGTGGGTTATTGTCAGCGATGAGGAGATCGAAGAGGCCAAGCAACACGCCCCAGTAGAAATTGCTGAACACCCATGTGTTGAAGTCAGAGTAGGCAGAGATACCAAGGCCAAAGTAGAGAAAGACTCCACTGGGTTAGTGAACTACCTCACAGATGACCTAAATGCATACACTCATCCTCATGAAAAGAAGCCACAAACAGCTGCAGAAAAGTCAGGGGAGACAAGTCAGGCTTCAGCTGTTGGCAAGAGCTCTGAAAGTAGTAAAGGGAAGGCCACCCCAGCAGAGGAAAAACAGAGTGCTCAGAAGCAGCTTAAACCAGGCCTGGCAATAAAGAAGCCAGTGCGGAGGAAACTAAAGGAAAAGCAGAAACAGAAAGAGGAAAGCTCGCTGCAAGGGAGTGAAGAAAAGACTGAACTTAAGAAAGGTAGTTCAGAGGAGTCCGTAGAGGAAGACGGGGGTCTGGCCCCTGAACCCCTTCCCACTGCCAAGGCCACCTCTCCTCTGATAGAAGAAACTCCTATTGGCTCCATAAAAGACAAAGTGAAGGCTCTTCAGAAGCGAGTGGAAGATGAGCAGAAAGGTCGAAGCAAGCTGCCAGTCAGGGTCAAAGGCAAAGAGGATGTGCCCAAAAAGACCACTCCCAGGACACACCCAGCTGTGTCACCCTCTTCAAAGTCATCGCCTTCCTCTAAAACAGAACGACACTCTTCCCTTTCTTCCTCTGCAAAAACTGAAAGGCACACGCCAGTGTCACCATCAAGCAAAACCGAGAAACATTCACCTGTGTCACCCTCAGCAAAAACCGAACGACATTCGCCAGTATTTTCAGGTAAACCTGAGAAACATTCACCTGGTTCTCCCTCAACCAAAAATGAAAGACATTCTCCTGTGTCATCTGTAAAGACAGAACGGCACACACCTGTGTCACCTTCAGGCAAAACAGACAAACGTCCACCTGTCCCATCATCTGGAAGAACAGAGAAACATCCTCCAGTGTCACCTGGCAAAACAGAAAAACGATTGCCCGGTACACCTTCTATAAGAACCCCGGAGAAGCAGGCACCTGGGTCTGCCACTGGAAAACATGAAAAGCACCTGCCTGTGTCTCCTGGGAAGACAGAAAAGCAGCCACCCGTATCTCCCACCTCTAAAACCGAACGAATTGAGGAGACAATGTCTGTCCGGGAGCTCATGAAAGCATTCCAGTCAGGTCAGGACCCATCTAAACACAAAACAGGACTCTTTGAGCACAAATCAACAAAACAAAAACAATCACAAGACAAAAGTAAAAGCCGGGTAGAAAAAGAAAAAGGGCACAGTATAACCCAGAGAGAAACCCAGAGAATAGAAAATCAGACAGCCAAGCGTGGCCAGAGATTTCAGGTTACAGGACCTACGGAATCCAGACGGTTCCGTTCCACCACCATCACTGTTGGGCTCAGGATGGAAGATCCAGTTAGAGAAAGGTTTGAGAGAACTCCCATCATTAAAACACCGGAGGCAGTTCCATCAGTGGCAGCAGAAAAAAGCCATCTCGGGAACGAGATCCCTCAAGAGAAGATTGTGGATGAGCAGGGAGACATGGATCTCCAGATCAGCCCAGACAGGAAAACCTCCACTGACTTTTCGGATGTCATCAAGCAAGAGTTAGAAGACAATGACAAATACCAACAATTCCGCCTCACTGAGGACACAGAAAAGGCTCAGATTCATTTAGATCAAGTAATCACAAGTCCCTTCAACACGACATTTCCACTAGATTACATGAAAGATGAGTTCCTTCCAGCTCTGTCTTTACAGAGTGGTGCTTTGGGTGGCAGCTCTGAAAGCCTGAAACAGGAAGTGATAGCAGGCTCGCCTTGCGGCAGCCTGATGGAAGGCACACCTCAGATCAGTTCAGAAGAGAGCTACAAACATGAGGGCCTAGCAGAAACTCCTGAGACAAGTCCAGAGAGTCTTTCTTTCTCACCAAAGAAAAGTGAGGAACATATTGGAGAGGCCAAGGAAACTATCAAGGTAGAAACACCCACAGACATTCATTCAGAAAAAGAGCTTCCTATAGCTAATGACATTACCGACATTACCGATAATTCTGAAAAACAAGGTGCTGTGGTCACTGGCGGTTCAGAGCCCTCTACAGAGCATTTTCCCAAGGAGGTCATCCAAGACTCTCCTAAAGATGTGTGCTCCAAACAAGATGGCTGCCCTGGCAGCCAGAGTGTATCATTAGCAAATGAGCCACACCAGGCAATTACTGAGAAAGGGTCCTCCTGTGCTGAAAGCCAGCTCCCACTTGTTAGTTCAGCTTATAAGACACAACCAGAAAGTGAAACTCAGGAATCCTTAACTCCCTCAGAAGTGACAAAGGCCTTCCCACCATCTGATGCTTCTGTCAAGACAGTAGAGGGAACAGAACCAAAGCCCCAGGGAGTTATTAGAAGTCCCCAAGGGCTAGAACTTCCCCTCCCTAACCGGGATAGTGAGGTCCTCAGCCCAATGGCTGATGAGTCGTTAGCAGTCAGCCACAAAGACTCTCTGGAAGCCAGCCCTGTGCTAGAAGATAACTCCTCACACAAAACTCCTGATTCTCTGGAACCTAGTCCTCTGAAAGAGTCACCTTGCAGGGACTCCCTTGAAAGCAGCCCAGTTGAGTCTAAAATGAAGGCAGGAATTCTCCCAAGTCACTTTCCTCTTCCTGCTGCTATTGCCAAAACAGATCTTGTTGCTGAAGTGGCCTCTATGCGATCTCGGCTGCTCCGAGACCCTGATGGCAGTGCTGAGGATGACAGTCTAGAGCAGACATCACTCATGGAGAGCTCAGGGAAAAGCCCCCTCTCCCCTGACACCCCCAGCTCTGAAGAAGTTAGCTATGAGGTCACACCCAAACCTTCAGATTCAAGTACACCCAAACCGGCTGTGATTCATGAATGTGCAGAAGAGGATGACTCTGAAAATGGGGAGAAAAAGAGGTTCACACCAGAAGAGGAAATGTTCAAAATGGTAACCAAAATTAAAACGTTTGATGAACTTGAGCAAGAAGCAAAGCAGAAAAGAGACTACAAAAAAGAACCTAGGCAAGATGGATCCTCCTCAGCCTCGGACCCTGATGCTGACTGTTCAGCAGAAGTAGATGAACAGAAACAGTTGGAGGGTACAGAGAGTGAGAGTGAGGTCCCTGTCTTGGTGACTTCAGAGAGCAGAAAGGCTTCTTCCTCCTCAGAGAGTGAACCTGAGCTGACACAGCTGAGTAAAGGTGCTGACTCAGGGCTTCTGATGGAGCCAGTTATTCGAGTGCAGCCTCCATCTCCCCTTCCATCCAGCATAGACTCTAATTCCAGCCCTGAAGAAGCACAGTTCCAGCCCATAGTTCCCAAGCAATATACGTTCAAGATGAATGAGGAAGTTCAAGAAGAGCCAGATAACCCAGAAGAAGATAAAGATTGCAAGTCACATTTAGCTGAAGACAGTCAGACTCATTCTACTGATGGTGCCAATGGGTCTTATGATGACCTGAACAGAGAGATGATTCAGTCAGAAACCTGTGATGGCCATGGCTGTGAGGCTGTAAGTCCTAGCAAGTCAGCCACTCCCATCTCCCTAGGAGTTCAGAGTCCAGAGTGTAATGATGTCGATAAGCCCCTGGCCATTGATAAAGACTCACTAGCTCTCCAGGATACCCATGAGAGTGACCGAGAAGAAAGAGAATTTGATCTTTCCAGAGTGGAATCTACTCAACAAGCAGGTCTTCCCAGTGAAAGCTCTTCCTTGTCTTCATCTCATTGTGCGGTACCTGAAGGAAATGAATCAGTTAAAGAAATACCATCCCCATCTTCCCCTGTAAAAGTAGAGGTCACAATAACTGACCAGGCTTTACAAAGCATGTCAGAGGACTGTCCCATTCAAGAGTCAACTACGACAACTCAAACAGAGAGGTTTGCCTTGGATGTTCCAGTGTCTGATTTGGCTGAGATTGATGAAAATTCTGATCCTCAAATCATCAGTCCTTATGAAAATGTTCCTTCCTCCTCTTTTTTCTCGGGTGAGTCCAGCAAAATCCAAACAGATACCTGTCATACCACAGTTGTTCCTTCACCTGAAGTGTATTCTGTTATCATTAGATCCTCTCCTGAGGATGTTGTAATGACAAACTCCTCTGATAGAACTGTCTCAGGTGAAGAATCTAATTGTGAGAGCCTCGGTCTAGAAACTGAATCTGAGCAAAACAGTGCTTTGTGGGCAATGCAGTCTGATGAGCCTCCCTTGTCTGTAGCACCCACTACACCAAATGCACCAGCAGTCGTTGGTGAACAAGTAAGCAAAGTCATCATCACAAAAACTGACGTGGATGCCGACTCCTGGAGCGAGATCCGTGAGGATGATGCAGCCTTTGAAGCTAGAGTGAAGGAGGAAGAACAGAAGATATTTGGTTTGATGGTAGACAGACAGTCACAGGGCACCACTCCTGATACCACTCCTGCTAGGACCCCAACTGAAGAGGGGACCCCAACAAGTGAACAAAATCCATTCCTCTTTCAGGAAGGAAAATTATTTGAGATGACCCGAAGTGGTGCTATTGATATGACCAAAAGATCCTATGCGGATGAAAGTTTGCACTTTTTCCAAATTGGCCAAGAATCCAATGACGAGACTATCTGTGAAGACTTAAAGGAAGGGGCTACTGGGGCTGAGGGTCCACAGATGGAGGCTACTAGTGAGTCACTGGAACTTTCAGAACCTAAAGAAGCAATGGATGATGAAGGAGAATTACTTCCTGATGATGGAAGTGAAGAAACAGAGGATTTACCTGCCTCAAATGCTAACCTTGACACCCAAGTGATAACTTCAGCTTCCACAGAAACACCCACCAAAGAGGCTATATCCACAGTGGCGGGGGAGCTCCCCACCACTCAGTGGAGTGATTCTCTGAGCACTGTGAAGCAGATACTGTGCCCTACCATCCCTGAACCTGTTGGTCAGTTGGACTTTTCCACAGTCACTAAGTCTGTTTATTCGGATCGGGATGATGAGTCCCCAGATTCTTCTCCAGAGGAACAGAAGTCTGTGATTGAGATCCCTACTGCACCCATGGAAAATGTGCCTTCTGCTGAAAGCAAACCCCAAATTCCTATCAGGACTCTCCCCACTTTAGTCCCAGGTCCTCTGTCTGCAGAGGATGAGAGTGCATTTTCTGATGATTTCCCATCTGGCCTAGATGAGGATAGTAAGGAGGATGGAGCAAAACCAAAGTCCAAAATACCCATCAAAGCACCCGCCCAAAGAACTGAGTGGCAGCCCTCCCATCCAGACATATCTCTCCAGAAGACAGCTGTCCCCCAGGGACAAGACACGCTAAGCAGAGCACCAGATGGTAGAAGCAAGTCAGAATCAGATGCTAGTTCCTTGGATGCTAAGACCAAATGCCCAGTGAAAGCCAGAAGTTACATTGAGACAGAAACAGAGAGCAGGGAGAGGGCTGAGGGGTTTGAGTCAGAATCAGAAGAAGGGGCCACAAAACCAAAGCTCTTTGCATCCCGATTGCCAGTGAAGAGCAGAAGCACCTCATCTTCCGGCAGGACAGGCACGAGCCCCACAAGAGAGAGTAGGGAGCATTTCTTTGACCTTTACCGAAACTCCATAGAATTCTTTGAGGAGATTAGTGATGAGGCTTCCAAATTAGTGGACAGGCTTACACAGTCAGAGAGGGAACAGGAGCCACCTTCAGACGACGAAAGTAGCAGTGCCCTGGAAGTGTCAGTCATTGAGAATCTGCCACCTGTTGACACTGAGCACTCAGCTCCCGAGGACATCTTTGACACAAGGCCCATTTGGGATGAGTCCATTGAGACTATGATTGAACGCATCCCTGATGAAAATGGCCATGACCAAGCTGAAGGTATTTGCCAGACACTGGGAATCCCTGTGCTACGCATGTCATAAATTTGATAGAGATTTTTTTTCTTTTCTGGTAACGTCTGTTTTATTTTGTGATTTATGTCTCATTTTCTTTAAGCTTCCTGTAGTGGTTAATGTGTTTGTGTAAGCCCTTTGTGTTTTGTGCTTTTTCTGTATATTCTTGTCTATGAAACAATCTCAAGATTGAGTAATGAGAATGCTTATCCAAACCAGAAACATAACCAAGCAATGGGGGACCTTGCCTTTCTTTAGCTGCTGCACGTAAAGCCATACAAGCTTTGAGTTTTGTTGTTCTGATGTTCCAGGCTTAGCCTCGAGTTGACTACATTTGTTTTTACACATGAGCATATGGGTTTCCCTGCACAAGGCCTCCTTGCTCTAATTTCTAATTCTTGCTGTACTTTAATTGGTGCATTCAATTTTGTCATGATTCGGAAGCCCTTTACTCAAAAAGATTTCTCCTATCTGCATATTCTAGTTATTGTGGGTCTGTTTTTCAATTCGGAGAGGTCGGCTTTCAGATACCCATGATAATCAAATTAGTCCAACAAACCTGAGGCAAAAATGAGCAATGATTGTGTTCAGACAAGATTCAGCAGACAACAAAATCTCAAACTTTGCACGATATGGGGGAATGATGGCTTTTAGAATTATATATATATATTTAAAAAAAAAACCCAAACAAAGGAAACCATGGGTGTCTCTGAGAGGTAACCTGCAGGCTTCCATTATTTCTAAATGAAGACTTATTCCTATGTGGGCAACATAGAATTCCTGATGCTGCTTAGCAGTCCACCGCAGTTAAAAGGGAATTGAATGAATTCCTATTTGTGAGAGTGTGCACTTTGCTTAGGAATAGGCAGCCAGAACCTTTTTCTCAGAAGCAAATGTCCCACTGGCAGGATCTACAAAGCTCATATGCCTTTGTCCTGCCTCCTTCCAAAGGTCAACTGGACATTGTTGTTCCTGGCCTCAGTTTAAGTCCAGGCGTAAGATAATTCTCAGTGCTTTCTTTCAGATAGGACGTGGTGGTGATTGACACCTCTGCAGGCATGAGTATTACAGTCCAACCAGTTATTCGTTATTCTACTTCTGTATCCCATCTGTGATTCTCTGGTGTTTCATGTGTGAAGTGAGTGTGCTTTGGTGGGCAGGTTTTTTTTTTTTCTTCTTCTTCTTCTTCAAAAGCATAAAAGTGCCAAGATAACTAGACATTCAGTTCAGTTACAAGTCTTCATTAAAGAGATATGGAAGCAGATGGTTTCCATAAATCACCACATGGGCTTCATTCCCCATTTTATCCCCAAAATCAGAAAACACACCACTTCATATGACCTAAGCCGTGATAGCTAATTTGTGCGACTATCAGATATTTGCTCAAGTGACTTCCTTTCTTGGATGATCAGTACTATGGCTCCCCTCCTGTCCCAGACACTCTTTGGCCATTCTGTTTTTGACCTTCTGTAGATCCCCAAGATGAGCAGGAGCGGATGGAAGAAAGGCTGGCTTACATTGCGGATCACCTTGGCTTCAGCTGGACAGGTAATTGGTATGGCTCAGGGTTTCTACAGAAACAGCCAGTTAAACATCTCTTCTTTTTCTTCCTTTGTTTTTTTTTTTTTTTTTTTTTTGAGGAAGACTATATGGAATAGTACACAGAAAATCTGTGAGTTGAAAAATCTGACTGCAACAGCTAATAGCACTGCCCGAGCAGATGGTTCTCAAGAGTTTTGGACTTTAGAACTTGAGATTTGAAGACTTTGAGACTAAAGATGGCCAGGCTTCAAACATTCTTAGATTCAATTTTTATAATATTTTGTTTTTCTGAGACAAGTTCTTACTCTATATTCCAGGCCAACCTGGAACTTTCTATGTCCCTTAAGCCTTAAGCATGCCCAAACTCACGGTAATCTTCCTGCTTCAGTGCCAGAAATACAGATGTGAGCTACCATGCCTCGCAATTTTCATAACATTTGAGATTCCACCAGAGCTGCTTCTTTCTGATGCTTGTTGTCAGGTGTCTTTCATAGTAAATAGTTACTAACATATGCTCTGGGTAAATGTTAAAATAGACCCGAGTGAGATGTTGCACTGATTTTTTTGAATTTTTATTTTTGAGACAGGGGTGTTGAAGCATAGAATATATGCTCAGTGATATGTTAAGAAAAGGTGAATTATAAATCCATACTGTTATTTACACATCATGAATTATAAATTTAAAGTATATTTCTCATCTTCTTGTGACTTAAGAGTAGGCAACATTGAGGCCTAGCTTACTTTCATATTTACCATTTTTAACTCTGATGTGGTTCCTTATGCCTCACTTGGATATGGTTCACAGAGACAATTGGTATAAAGTTACTGCTAACCCATGGTTCTTAAATATTTGGTAGTAAATAAGTATCTATTCTCAAAAATGATTGATAAATTTTGAGTAAATGACTGGAAGCAGTAGGAATTGACATTTTCTAACTTTTAATAATTTTAGAATAATATTGAAATGTTCACCAGATGTTTACCTGAGGAATTTAGAGGAAAGAATGACACCAAAATATCCCCAGCTGGCATATTAGAAATTCATTATTTTCCTTGAATATATATGTATCCATACACATACTAAATGTGTTAAGTGTAAAAATGATGGTGAAAATGTAAACTTTATAACCAAACAGAACAAAAGAAAAGGTAAAGGAAATGCATCTCTAAAACAGAATTACTAGATCAAGGATACGTTTAATATTGATATCAGTTGGATAATAGAAGTCATTGCTTTTATACACAATTGCATAACACATTAGAATAGCATGCACAAGCATCAAGTATTCATATAGGATGTTAATAGTAGAATAAAGAGACTTTTTGAGAAGGACCATTTGAGACAGGGTTTCTCTATAAAGCTCTGGCCATCCTGGAACTCACTATGTAGGCCAGGCTGGCCTCAAACTCATATCTGCCTCTGTCTCATAAATGCTGGGATTAAAGATGGACATCACTATACCCAACTGAAGAAATGTTTTGGCTTCTACCCTACCCAAGTTTAATGCTTCCAAGGCCTTTCCCTCATGTACATCAAATCAAGAAAAAAAAAGCATACCTGATCACTATAAATTAGCTATAACCAGTATTTGCATACATTTGCAGAAACAGGATTTGTAGTAGTTAAAAATTTATAAAAGTTAGAAATGTTCTGGTTCTCCTGTTTTTCAGTCATTTACTTTTCATTATCTTGGTTAAAAAAATAAACAAGTGCTGACGGTCTGATCTTCATTCACATTTTATCCCTTTACCGTTACTACTTCTACAATGACATTAATCAATTTTATATCCAATTTTAAGGGAGAGTGAGAATGAGCAAAAGTGAGAGTCAGTCAGTGTTAGTGTATCAAATTTTTGTATGAGTCACTTCTAACTCAAATTGCTCATAGCAGCACAAGGCCATAATCATTTACATGTCAAGAAACAAGGTATGGAGAGTGAAACCTGAATCCAATGTGTTGACAATGTAGCCTTTCATTGTTCTAGAATTAGCAAGAGAACTGGATTTCACTGAGGAGCAAATTCACCAAATTCGAATTGAGAACCCCAACTCCCTTCAAGATCAGAGCCATGCACTGCTCAAGTACTGGTTGGAGAGGGATGGAAAGCATGCCACAGGTAGGTGGTAGAACGTTATAGTAGAGGTGGATCTCAGGTAGAAGTGGGTCTCCCAGTGATCCCATTCTTATAAAATCAGCAAGAGGAATTGTCAACATTCTTCAGTTTTAAGAACCACTGTCAAACGAAAGATAGCAAGCTGCTGTCGGTTTTAGAATAATCTTGTTCCAAGAAAAATCTTGCATGGTATGTTTGCGAATAATGTCAGCTATTTGGGAATGATATCAGCACTAGCTGCCCACAGGAAGTTCACTGAGGCCTAACAATTTCAGAGTACGATTAGTGGGCACAGTGCGTAGTTATAGTATGAGTGGTATATTTGTCTTCAGTTCATGTTTATATTCCTCTCTACTAATTTAGGTATGTGGGGGAGGGGAACCAAATAGATACTCTGTATGGTGACTGATACTTTGTATTATGACCCTCTGGGGGGAAGATGGGAAATGCAATAGGTCATGGCTGCTGTAAAGGCTTAGCGCTTTCTTTGACTTCTCCATGACTATCTTTATATCTATTACTGATTTTGTTGTGGATGTTGTTGTTTGGTTGTTTTTGTATTTTTATTTTTTGGGGGGGAGGTTATCTTTTTTTTTGTCCACATTCTTTTTAGCAGCACTGACAAACCTAGCAAATAGAAACAGAAGGGTACATGAATAAACATAAAGACAGATAATCAAAAAATATCTTGTGATATAAATATATTTATATCACACACTGTATTTGAGATATACTTAAAGTCTTTGTTTTTACCTAGATTCCAGTTTAGACTTGTTGTTTGTCAACTCTGCCTTTAGGGTTTATAGTGTGCAGGCTCCATGCATCACTATTTGCCTCTGTTTTCAAAGGTCCTTGCTAGTCTTCGCCAGGTCCTTATTTGCATACGACTAATGTAGTAAAGTAACTGAATGAAAGAAATCCTAAAAAGAGTACCTCTCAGATGTAAGGAATGTCTTTTCTCCAATGTCTCAGATACTATCCTCATCGAATGCCTCACCAAGATCAACAGGATGGACATTGTACATCTCCTGGAGACCAACACAGAGCCCCTCCAGGAGCGCATGGGCCGCAGCTATGCAGAAATAGAGCAGACCATTACGCTGGACCACAGTGAAGGTTAAGTGATGTCTCTTGGGGATAGGGGATAATATGAAAGCTGGACCTACTACCTTCAGTTTTTAGGCAACAAATTACAGTCTTTGGTGGTGACGTATTTGTTTATATGCCACCTCAGTTCTTTCTCAGTCCACAGTGTCCCATCTGCTCATCCCTCATTGTCTCCCTGCTATAAGTGGCCATCCAGTCCCTTTTTTCTCAGTTCCTTGGGGAACACTTCGGGTACTGATACGTTTAAAATCTACTTTAACCACCCAGTTTTATGTTCTGCACCAACACATCATAATCAGTAGCTATGCAGTTTCTAAACACTACAATATTTAAGCATACTGCTTTTTTCTTCATTTCTGAATCAATAGTTCTTTGAACGCACTGGAGCCTTTGGCCACTGGCCCTATCAACTATAAGTATTCATTTATACTGAATTTATTCTCACTTGGTTTTAGTCTGTCTCTCCTCCTCCATCCTCTCCCAACACTTCCTTCCCCCTTTCCTCTCTGATTTGTACTTTCCCTTCCTTTCCTCTCTGATTTG
>JANHMN010000001.1:30167169-30181566 GCA_030674055.1 Rhabdomys pumilio
TTGTACTTTCCCTTCCTTTCCTCTCTGATTTGTACTTTCCCTTCCTTCAAATCCTCAACATTTCTCTTCCCCGTATTTATTCTTATTTGATGAGTTTACCTCCAATTTGCTAGTTACATAAAATCATTAGTAAATCTCCGTACTTTTTTACCAGAT
The DNA here is from genome assembly GCA_030674055.1 of Rhabdomys pumilio. Classification (NCBI taxonomy): domain Eukaryota; kingdom Metazoa; phylum Chordata; class Mammalia; order Rodentia; family Muridae; genus Rhabdomys; species Rhabdomys pumilio. The sequence continues at coordinate 30,167,326 of JANHMN010000001.1, forward strand.
CTACCAGGATAAGGTATCTGAGTGTATACACTCTACTTTCCTTCCTGCCAGAATATACTACCTTCCCTTATTTGCTAAAGCTATTACATCTTCTCTACTGGCTCTCATCGTCTATTAATCAAGGCCTCCATTCCTGCAAGTATCTGTCTAGCTTTTATACCTAGAACCATGTGTAAAGCCACTGCAACACACTCGTAAGAGTTCTGTCCTTGAAAATAAATCGAATAGCTCTTCTGACTCTAAGTTGCTCCCTCTCTGTGTCTGCTCTTTTTTTTCTGTCCACTTTGTAGGAAACCTCTTTAAGAGAGAGGCTGGAATGCCCTGTTGCTTCCCTTCTACCTTCTCCTGAGACCTGTGTATATTACTCTGGTCCATCTTGTAAACTCCAGTAATCGTTTCCCTATCACCAAATCCCCAGTGTTCAAGTTCCTTCACACTTTGATAGTATTTGATAGAAGTAGTTAATCTTTCTTTTTTTCAACTTCATCTTGTTTGCTTTCTTCATTTCCTTTCCATAGCATCTCCCCTCCCAACCCGCTGCTAGATCTCTCAGTAACTCACCGTTGCTCTTGATGTAATGAAATTCCTTAGCCCTGCATAAGAGAATCTACATAAAATGTACTGAACCCAAGGTGGTAAGGATTCCTCTTACCATTTGAAATCTGACTGGACTGTCACAGGAGATGCCTGCTTATTATTCAGATTTCTTCAGATGCTTTAGCACTGAGGAAGTGCTCCCACAATTCTCTGTGGCACCCGTGGCCCCATCACTATGCATCTTTTTCTACTACGCCTTCCTTAAGCTCCTCAGTGATGAGCTTGCTGAAGTCAGGCACAGTGTCTTGCTCGTCTTCCTAACAAATGGTCCTATAGCAGGATGTAGAACATAATGGTCCTTACTAAACATACCCTGAGCATAAGTGAGACTCATGAATATTTTCTCCCCTGCAGGGTTTTCTGTACTTCCAGAGGAACTCTGTGCTGCCAAGGAAAAGAAGGAGCAGGAGGCTTCCAAAGAAAGCGAGTCTAGCGACCACCCACCCATGGTCTCTGAAGAAGACATATCTGTTGGTTATTCCACATTTCAGGATTGCATCCCCAAAACTGAAGGGGACAGCCCAGCAGCAGCACTGTCTCCCCAAACGCACCAGGAGCCAGTTCCACAAGACTTCTCAGGGAAAATGCACGACCAGCAGGAATACTAGTGAGTTTCAGAGGAAAGTCTATTAAATGCATCTCCAGAAAAGCAGCCACTGTAACAGCTGTGACAGGGAGCACAACCCTACAAGGAAAAGTTCCAGTAATCTCATAGTGCTCCACCTATAATTATAGGCTGTGTTGTAGAAAACCTGAAACAGTCAAGATACATAATAATGACAGTGTTGTATGATGCTATTCTAACTGAGCTAACTTCTATTTCTGTGATCTTGGACAGTCCCCAAATGCTTCAAATCTCCATTTCTGCATCTAGACATCATGATAACTGCACACATGTTAATTATTTAATAGAATCAAAGGCCAAAGATAAGCCTGTGACTCACCTTTGCAGCATACTCCTTCCAGAGCATAGTCATTACCAGTAGGACTGTTGTATCTTGTTGGAATGCTTGCACCTGGTGCCATGCCTGCTCTGGAGTTTGAACAGTGATGGTGTGAGACAGCAGCCCATGAATACTTCAGCAAAGCTGTGTAGTGCCTAAGTATAAAACAGTGTAATATAAATTATGTACATAGACTGCAATACCATTAGTATGAGACAGGATGAAGTGAGAGTAAGGATAGAGAGGCTTTGTTGGCTTACAAGGATCCTAGAGCATCATTCAGCTCAGATTTTTACCAGGTAAATGAGAGAGCTGCCTGGGCAACACCTTCTATCCAGGAAGACAGAAGAACTTAGGAGATGTTGGTTAGATGTTAGAACTTAGGAATGGTAGTGTGTCAAGAGCTCACAGCCCAGCATTTCATTGACATTGAGTGAAGTTTGTTCTCTGGTCACTGAGACATGAGAAGAGGGAGACTTGAAATGATTTCTTCCTTGTGGGTACCATCCTCTGTTACCTGCCCACAGAGTGCAAAGAACATATAGGAAAGGTTAAAAACCAGAGAGACATAGAAGGAAAATGTGGGAAGACCAGGCCCACCAGAAAGGCATTCAGGGCATTTGTTACCAGTGACAGAACAGAAAACTTCTGGATACAAAGCAAGGAGCAGAAAAGGCTAACATGTTCTTATTGAGAAACTGAGGTTTTAAAAGGCTACATGAGAATTACTCAGAACTGCTACAAAGTGTCAGTATGCTTATATCAAACAATAGATATGCAGTTATACATCTTTCTATTTCTAATTACACTAACTGCATGAACAAAGGTTTATTTCATTCTGATAATGTTCTTGCTTGCTTCAAAAGCATTATCTATAAACCTTTGTTACGTCAACCTCTATTTTTTCACATTTATACATTTGTGTGTGTGTGTGTGTTTGTGTGCACTATGTGTGCACACACACATAGTATCTTAGCTAGCACAAAGAGAAATTTCATTTTCCCTTCCAATGTTCTTTAGTAGTAAATTGACATTTTTGTTCCAGTGTAACAACGCCAGGGGCAGAAGTGGAAGACACTCAAAAGGCCACAGCTGTTCCCGACTCTCTCTGTAAGACTCCTGAGGACATCAGTACCCCTCCTGAGGAAGCAAAGCCTTGTCTCCAGACTCCAGTGACTAGGGACCATGCTTCTCCAATTGTGCAAGAACCCGAGGAGGCTCCTGAGCCCAAAGAGGAGAGTTCTCCAAGGAAAACCAGCCTGGTCATAGTGGAGTCAACAGACGACCAGCCTCAGGTTTTTGAAAGATTGGATGGTGATGCTGCTTTTCAAAAGGTTAGGACGTCCTTCCTTGGTGCACCCTTCCTCACCTGTGACAGAGTTACACAGCTTCCTGGCTTCTCTTTCTATTAATGTTTCCTTTTTTTGGTTTTATTTTGTATTGTTTTTTTAACTTCAAAACTAAAATGGCTTATCACATAAGTTAAATTAGACACGGGAAACCACCTGAAAGCTAGTAAATGCAGAAAAGATAGTACACAGTACCAGTATTAGCTATCGTACTGGGAGCTCAGATTTCATCATGGGGAATCCGTCTGCTAAGAAAAAAAAAAAAAGAACTTTGTGGTGAGACGATATAGCACAGCTTTGAAAACTTAGTAGAGTTATGTGTGACGGTGGTGATGGTGATGAGCAAAGCTGCTGAGAGAATACCAGTGTGAAGCAGGGCCTGCAGGCCCTGAGCATCACGTGTAGATGAGTGCTTGCGTTGGCCTATCTGGGGTGGTTAGCACCCAAATGCTCCTCATTGCAAAAGTACTATTTTGTTTAAAAAAAAATAGTGTGTGGGGGGGTTGAGTTTGTGTGTGTGTGTGTGTGTGTGTGTGTGTGTTTGTGTGTGTGTGTGTTGTACACAGCACAGTACATGTGCAGAGGTCAAAGCTAGTCTTTTCTTGCCCCCATGTGGAGCATGGGGACCCAGATCAAGTCTACCCAGAAGTGCCTCTGCTGGAGAGATGAACCATCCTGCCAGTGAATTTGCAAGTTAGAGTTTCTCAGATTGGTTTTAGTAAGAACTTAGAAAAAAGAAAAAAGCGCTGTCCCTAAACCTGGTGTCATCTCTTCTTGTCCAAATGCCTGCCAGTGTCCTGAGAGTGCATTATGATGCACTGTTTGTCATAAAGAGAGTTTTAAAGTTGTGAGTAGAGGTGCTGGCCATCTTAAGAAATGCTTTTAAACCACAGATTTCCCAAATGTGGTCTAGATAGTCCACAGACCTCAGCACTGGCTGAGGAACTTGCTTCTCCTCACAGCTCTTCTCCCTGGAGAAGCCCGGAGAACAGACTGAGCAAATCCTACTGTGTTTCTCATTAAATTAGAAATTACTTTCCTTTGAAGAGTAAGAGCTTTAAACAACATTTTATGTTCTGAGATATTTTTGAAAAAATGTTATTACAAAGCATCCAACCCTGAATGCTTTAGGTTCCTGAATGTATTTAATGTATAATTTTTTTTTTTATAATTTGGGTTTTAATTTGTATGTTTTTCTTTCAAAGAGAAGGTTGCGGAGCTATAAGTTGGGTATTTTGAGATGTATTAAGCTAATCGAATGTACTTTTTTCCGTTAAGAACAAAACTAATGCCACTTCAAGCTGAGCAGGGGAGTCCATACCTGTCATTCCAGGACTCTGAAATCCAAGGCAGAAGGGTCATAATTTTAAAACCAACCTGGGATATAACAAAGCAAGATGCTATCAAAAAAACTTGGAAGGGAAGAAAGGAGGGAGAGAGAAGAAAAGAGGAGAGGAGGGGAGGGGAGGAAAGAGGAAGGAGAAGTAAAGAAGAGAGGAAAGGAGAGGAGGAAGTCATGCTCCATTAGGAAAAACTGACAGTTTGTGACTCCTAAGACATATTTTCTGATCTAAAATTATATTCCTAGCCTCTTTGGCTTTGGATCAAATGCTTAAATCAGAGTATTCTCTGAACTTCTTTGAAAAACTAGTCTAATATTATTCAAGGTCTACAACTCTTGATGCCAGGAAAATGTACTATTAACTAATATCTCCAGGGGATTTAACTTCCCTTCAGAAAGCTTAGGTACAAATATGAGCTGTTTCATGTATAAGATAAGAATTCCATTCTGGGCCTGGTAAAGACTGGTCCATGGATCACAAGTGTCTACTGTGCAACTTACACCCTGTGTTTTCACCCCACCTTTAATGCAAATTTCAAGAACAAGGATTCATGTGGGAAACATGTATCTTTGGGACCAGTTTTGACAGATGGCTCTTCTGTCAGCTCTCAGATTGCAGGATTTTACTATGATTCTGAAAGCGATGAAACTACCTACTTGTTGAGACTTGAGATCACCACACGTATATTTTTTACTCCACCAAAAATGATGATTTTTTTCCACCAGCACAAAATCTCAGACTATGATATGGACAAACCCAGAAAACAGTAGTAAAGATATTCAATAGCAAATTAAGCAAAACGCTTGCAGTGGCTCACATCTGTAAACCTAGCATGCAGGAGGCTGGGACAGGATGATGGAAAATCCAAGGCCAGGGTGGCCTACCAAGTGAAATCCTATCTCAAGAAAATTTTTGATTAAAAATTTTTAAATCAAAACGAAACAAAAACAATGATTCTTGCATGCTTCTACCAGGAGCTAACAGAGGAATTAGGGGAGCTGGAGGCCAGCTCAGATGAGGAGGCCATGGTAACTACCAGGGTTGTCCGCCGGAGAGTGATTATCCAGGTATCCACTGCACGTCGGGACAGCTCTGTCCTTCACTAAAGTAACCCGGAACAACAGAGGCTGAGCATGCTCCGTAGGTAGTGCATGAGTGGAAAATGGCTCCCATCTTTCTGTTTCATTTATAAGGGAATGTAGAGCCAAGGATGTTTGCAGCCTTCCTCCGAGAGCCAGCACGCAGAAGAAAGAATTGGCTTCTTGGCTTTCACCTGTCTCTCCTCTTGCTTATTCATTTTTGTTGGTTGATGACGTTTTACCTAACTTGGGTGAGATTCTCCTAAGCATGACATTTTTGTTGTTTCTTTTTTAACCTACCTGCTTAATTGTTTTAAATTTTTTTAATCAAACTGACAAGGATTTTGCATCTCAGCAATACTTCTCCACATGACCTCTGTCTGGTTTTCTAACATTCTTCGCATTAAAAACACTTGGCTGTAGTTCTTCAGGACAGCGCCAGAGACTTGAGTAACACTTTTCTCCCACTGTTTAGGGAGATGATATGCCTGACATACCCCCAGAGACAGTCACAGAGGAAGAATATGTTGATGAGAATGGACACACCGTGGTGAAGAAGGTACTGGCCAGGGGCTCTGTATAGGGCTGACCTCCCTCTTCCTGTTCAAACGCTGTCTCTGGTGTGGTACCATAAGTCAAAAATAAGATAGACTCATGAACTGTTTTTCAGGTTACCCGGAAAATCATTAGGCGGTACGTATCCTCTGATGGCACAGAGAAAGAGGAGATTACCATGCAGGGAATGCCGCAGGAGCCGGTCAGCATCGAGGATGGGGACAGCTATTCCAAAGTGATAAAGCGCGTAGTATTGAAGAGTGACACCCAGCAGTCAGAGGTGAGGCCACCCAACTCCGCAGAGTTTATTGTGTAGAGAAAGACAAAACACAAGCAAAAAAAAAAAAAAATTTAAAAACATTCGTTCCTACTGAGTCTCAGTTTTATGTGGCCATTGTTCTCATTGACTTTGTTTGGTTCTTTTCATTTCTGTTGTATTTGCTTCATAGTTGATTACAGTAAAAATCCAAAGTCAAGTTTTAAGAGATTAAAATCCATTTTTTTTTCTGGCCAGATGTGTGTCATGCAGAGATGGTGTCTAAGTGTATCGTAGTGCTTGGGCCCCGTTGGCACACCAGCCTTCCAAAGGTCACATTAGACATGTGTTTGATACTTAGACTTCTGCATTTCAGGGTCATTAAGATTGTGATCTGAAACTCCATGCTCTATAATTTGTCACTTTCTCTTTCACTTCCCTTTGGAAGGCTTCAGACCACCATACACACTGGTTCTCATAGACACACAATTTGAAAGTCTTATTGTTCTGCATTCTTTCATTATCTTCAGAACCATATGATTACGGACCTGAGACCATCTAGCCATCTACTTTGTCTCCCATAGCTTTTCAAGCTCTCCCTTCAGGGATTGAGTTTATCTTCATGTTGCAAAAGAAATAACTATGGGGAAGAAATCAAGTCTACATTGCTAGTCTACACTGCACCTGTCTGCCTTTTAGAAATGTGGCTGGCACGTTTTTATTCAAGTGACCCATTAACTAGCTCAGTGCTGTGGCCTTGCACACTCAAATAGACCAATTGCTCTTTTATTCCTAATTACTGTTTTTTTTTTTTTTTTTGAAAACGAGTTTTATAACCATTTTTATTTCATAGCACAGAAAATGTCATCGTTTGTTCCATTTTTTCAGTTGGGAATTGTCTGTCACGTGTCCTTCATTCATTAGGTGACTTTGTCTGAACCCAGCATTTTGTCCAGTACCTCACAGTTTCAGGCCGAACCAGTAGAAGGCCGTAGAGTGAGCAAAGTTGTTAAAACAACAATGGTACATGGAGAACGGATGGAGAAGAGCCTGGGGGACTCTAGCTTAGCCACTGACCTTCCTTCAGCCAAAGATGACTTTGAAGAGGTACAGAGGCATTGGTTCATTTTACGTTTGCATTCCTTTCATGTGCGTTTCATGGTTGCTTTGGGTTCATCTGTCACTGCTTCATTTCATATACAGAGCCATGGAAGGTGTTAGGTTTTCCTCTTGTACAATTTGGGTGGTGAAGTAATATTTCTTCATCCTAGTGGTATTTGCACATGTCACCCAAAAGTGCTCTTAGAAACACAGACTGCTAAGAATCATTCCTGATGAAGGGAGGTCAGAGTCTCCAGAAACAGGGTAAGATTACCTATGTCTGTTAAATTATAAAGCCAGCTATGACAGCTTAGGCTTGGTACACTGGCACTGATGTGGCTACGGCAGGGTGTTACAAGTTCAAAGCTAGCATATGCTACTAAATGAGTTCAGGCTAGCCTAGACCTCTTAGTGGCAGCCTGTCTCAAACAAAGAAAATTTTAAAAAATAAGAAATATGTAATAGTGCAGAATGGGTTCCATTTTAGTTGTTAGAACTTATACTTGTTAGCTATACCCTCAATGATGGGCATTGAAGAAAATTTCATTTATTCTAATTGACAAGCATTGGTTGTTTAAATTCTGATTCTCAACAGCTAAGAAATAGTTCTTTAGGGTCAGAACTACAGACTTTCAATATGATTACAAACTCCAGGAATTCAGGAAAACAAAACAAAACAAAATAACAAAATAAAGTCAACATTTTGAGTTAATGGTAGGCTAATTTGACTGTGGATAAACCCACTTAGAATTAGAAAGCAAAAGGCAGGAGCTTCCAGGAAACTGGTAGGACATGAAAACCTCTTATGTACTTACAAAATATTCATTCTCTTTAAATGAAATGCATTGGACCTGATTATAGGATGTGGTCTTTGATTTCTCTGAGGCATTAATAATATGTAGTGAATATCAGTAGATACTAAACTATCTCAATCCCCAAACACATCTAAGAGTTTAAGGGTTGAGGAAGGGATGACAGACAGACATATACAAATATCTGCAATTTTTTAAAAAGAATAACATTTTTAAGTTAAATGCTATATTTTGTGCCCTCTACTTACTCACAGTGGCCTGGGGATACACTTGTATTTTAGGGTACCTACCTGGCCCTTACAAAGCACTGTGTTTGATCTGCAGGTACTAGATCAACAATATAACAAGAATAATAGTATTAACAGCCATATTGAAGTAGCATAGTGTATTTGCATATTGAAAGTCAGCTTTCTTTAAACACGTTCAGTTCTGCACATCTGACTTCTTGGACGGTCAAAGGGTGAATTCTCTGGTTGTACATTGGAGAATATTTTTGGTTTTGTCTCTAAACAAGTCCTTCATCATTCAGATCTCCACAATCAGCGGGGGTGTGGTAAAACAAGGAAACCATTTAAAGTCAGTTGGCATAGACGTTAGTTACAAGCTTTTGACAAGTAGTGTAAAACCATCTGTACACCGGTGGAATTTTAAGGGAATTGTTAAATAAAACTCAATATCCATAGGAGCCCATGGGAATTGTAATTTGTCCTGTCAGATACCTCTTTCTGTGTCACCACAGTTAGTCACACAGTAGGCTGTTTTAAAGTTTGTGATCTATGAGTCAAGTCTTGTTTTCTTTTTCTTACCTCAGGCTTTGGGTTACACGGGTAGCCACATGAAAGTCCACTTGCCCAGTTTAGTAGAGAAAGAAATCCTGAAGGAGGATGGATCTATAATTAAGAGGTTTGGGTTAGCATGGAGTGACGCTTTGCCAACTAACATGATACAACTGGTTTCTAATGTTAGAAAAGGGCGGAGCCCTTCTGAGCTGCTTTGCTGACTGTCATGTATGAGAAGGCACAGATCAGGTATCGGTGTGTGAGTGTGTTGCCCCTACAATGTCCACTGATGCCTTCAAATTAATACTGAGACATGACAATGGCAAGTCATTTTGTTATACAATTTGACTTTCTGGGTTCAAGCAAATTGCCTATATAGTCAAGTAGGTGGGGTATACCACCAAGTTCATAGATTTGGAGATTACATGAAGAGAAATCTAATCAATGGCACACTGATCATCTTGGCAACTAACCATACCCAGCTCAGTTGTCGTCTATTGTGGCTTTGGATAGCACATGCTTTTCACTGTTAACTAATTTCATGACTCGGCATGTGGGTGGCAAGAAATAAGAGCATAATTCTGATGCCTGAGATCCTGAATGTATAGAGTGCTGCTGAAAACAGTTTTGGTAAGAGCTTATGCGAATAGTGAGCCATCTTTCTCATGTGTGTGAAAGGTGCTTGCTGTGAGGCACAGTGACCTATCTGTTCCATCACAAGTTCGATGCCTGAACCGGGCTTTACTCTTTGGTTTGAACACACTTCTTTGGTCTTCTGACACCATTGTGAGCATCAGGACTCACACAGACCTCTCAGCTTCCCAGTCAAAGATACAATGGGAAGCCAAGTTATTACTGTGCTTCTCATCCCATTGAAAAGAGCAGAAAGATCATCATTTATAGTACTCCACAGGGCTATTTTAGGTTCTGGAACATAATAATTAGAAGAGCAAAATTAAAGGTTCTGTCATACTCTCACCCTCTGCTCAAAAGGGAGAAACCGCAGCAGCTATGAGTTTGGAAGAACGTAATTGCTCTCCTAGAGCTTTTAAATGCCATATGAATTAAGGATGAAATGTTTCTGTTAAAAAAAAATTTAACTATTTTGTCCAATTGTTCAGACTAAACTATACAGTCCTTGCAAACCCTGGTTCTCCAGGATCTGTGAACTAGAATAGATTTGGGGAGCAGTTGACTCATTGTGTTGGACACAAAGCCAAAGATAGAGACAGACACCTTGCATTCACCCTGCTAGATAGTGTGGAAGTCTATGGTACATAATACTTCAGTTTATACATTTATCATATGCATGCATATGTATAAACATATGCATACATCTGTGGAAAACTAAAAGAAGAGAGAGAGAGAGGAAGAGAGAGAGAGAGAGAGAGAGAGAGAGAGAGAGAGAGAGAGAGGCCTATGCTATAGGCCTGCCCTGTGACACCAGAGCTATGAAGCTTCTCCTAACCTCTACAGAAAGAGGCAGGTATTATTTGCCTTTTGTGGAGTAAAAGAGACAGCAATGGTGGGGAACATGAGAAATACACAAACTGATTGCATTCACAGCAATCAAGTTTGAACATTCCATCAAGAGGAACAAATGTAGATATGTAGATATGTCATCAAATGAAAAAACACAATTTAAACAATATCTACTAGAGTGAGAGATTTGGGGGATGGGAGAAGGAAGCAAGGTTCAGGAATCTCAGTCTCTTATCTTTCACTTTAAAAAAAAATAATGTGGGATGTCGTTAAAACTGACCCTCTAAAGTCAGTCTTTATTTGTTATAACTATGATAGTACATAAAATATATTCAATACATATTTGCAATTGAAGCATTATTCTCCCAGATAGAAAGCAAGAAGAACACAGAAAGAATAAATTGTATTGTTATTTTCAAGTGGGGAAACTAAGAAAATAACTGTATGCAATAAATCAATAAGTTACAGCATCTTTACTCAAGCTCCTTGGGAGGAGACAGGGAAGGAAGCAGCCTGCTGACTGGCATGCAGGGATGCTCAGAAAGGGTTAAGCACATGGAGGCCCTGAGAATGCACAGGAAGTATCAGCTCTCACAAGCCATATCCATTTTCTTTCACTCTGTTGCCAACTCCCGGGGAAGCTTCAGAGGCCTTCTTGTTGGTAGTTCGTTTCTTGTATATTAATCGAATATTCCAGTTTTATTTAAAGATCTGGATCTCTCAGGAAAGTTCTAGGAAGGCAAAATTTGGGCAAAGTTCAGGACTGGGAAGTGAGTAGATTTTAAATGATTTTTCTGAGAGTGTCAGTGGTACCTGTGGGACCATTATTTCAGAGTAGACAAGGATCTTTCAGATTCATGCAGCTCAACCAAAATAATGAGTCATGCCCTGGCTTCTCTTCAAAGAGACAAAATGAAGGTACAGAGTCTTTCATATGAATTATTTCTAAAAGATGAAAAAATAATCTGTATTTGTTCCAAAATACAATTTTTAAGGTTTTGTGAGTCCTGTCTGATAGGAATGGCTCAGTTATGAGAAATGTGAGAAACATACCTGTCTACATATCGTCCTTAAGCTAATAGGAACAGATGCAGAGGGGAGAGACAGGAAGTAGGCGGTTGTTTAGGGAATACAGAGCCTAATAATCTCGTCTGCTTCCTGTAGGACAACAATGAGTAAAGCCAGGACACAGAGGAGGGCTGTGGTGAAGGACCAGCAGGGGAAACACATCAACTTGGAGCACCTGGAGGACGTTCCCGGAGCACTGGACCAAGACGACCTCCAGCGAGATCTCCAGCAACTCCTTCGGCATTTCTGCAAGGAGAACACAAAGCAAGAGGCCAAATGAGGAGCTGCCCAGTTCTCACCAGAAACCACAAACCCACTTAATATGCAACTTCCCATTTCCACGCAGGAGTGACTGAAGTGACCTAGTTACTGGGATCCCGTGACATTTCCACTCTCAGCAAACACACAGCATCTGCTTTTACTTCTTTCTCCCCGTTCCTCTCTAACTATAAGCTAATTTGTGACCAAAGATAGCATCCTTCATTCTGGATGCTGTATCCACTATTTTGAGCATCCGTGCTAACCTGGGAACTGGCACCTCCATCGTTTGCTTCTGCTCAAGCTCCACGGAAATCCATTAATCAGAAGAACTTCACCTGCAGACGTCTTCAAGTGACAGGGGAATCCTTCCGAGGACATCTATGTATAATGTATATAGCTGAAATCCTCAGACGAACGACAGAGTAAAATTCAAACCACTGCCTGTCATAATTACACTGGGCATCATGGAATAAAAGCCTCTAAATATTGCTGAACAATGGTTAATTATGATATTGCTAACACAATCGAATGGTGATACAGTTCTACAAAAGGAACACTTCAGACTTAGACACGTTCTTAGAACTTCTAGAGTAGCCACTGCTCCTTAAGCCGTTGGGATCATAATCTTGAAGAAGGATCCCAAGGAGCGGTCTCTAGTACTGGTCAGCCATAGCCATTGGCTCTCGAACTGCGACCCTGAGGGGAGGGGAGAAGGGCTCACAGGCAAGCAGAAGGAAACAGTGAGGTATTCTGGTGCTAGAAGCTTCAGGGGTGGTGTTCTAGCACCTTCAGGTGTTTTTGACTTTGGACATGTTGGCAGGGTATTTTAAAAGCTATAACTACTGTAGTTTCCCAGTGTTCATTGCTGCTTTAGCAAACCATGCTGTCTTACTGGTGGTACTTTCTTCTGGCCACTGCACTGTAGATAATTCATTGGAAGCAAGATTTATGCACCACACAAAAGGTTAAACGCTGTCACCATGTTGGAGTGGTTTCTTTTCTTTTCTTTTTATTCCCCACTTCCAAATTTATCTTTCCTCTAATACCTGCATGTAGCATTACACACACACACACACACACACACACACACACACACACACAGCCCTTCCCATCACACTAATGGTTTTCACTCTGAGTTTCTACTTTCTAGCCACATCTGCTTTCAGCTTGCAGATGAGATTGAGAAATCCTTGGAAAATTTGGTTCTGATTATTATTTTTTTTTTTGGTTTATTTATTTAAAACCCAGACACCCTTGGAAACTGAAGTGCATTTGTGTGACTTTCTGTTTGTTTCAGAGAAGGGACAATGACAGTCTGAGTGATCCCCATACCCTATGTCTAATTCCTCTAGTGATTGAAGCTGTGTAGCATTTTAACATATATATATAAATATATTCACAAATATATTCATATAAACAGTATACGTTTTGAATCAGTTATTTGTTAAAGAAAGTATATTCAATGAAGATGAAATTAAAAAGAAAGAAAGAAAATGGTCTACCCTCCAGAGATTGCAATTTTTCCAGTCCTATCTGGCCTTTTCCCATGTGCAGAACTGACTCATTGTTGGGAATGTCAGACACAAACACGACAAATAATAGCTCTTCATCTTTTTAAGTAACATTGCCAAGAGAAGAATGTTCCTGGGAGAGAGGTTTTCCATCAGACAAATCTCCTGAGACCCCAGTACTAGCACTTTCTGGGGATTGTATAGAAACAAAGTATTCTTTGGCATCCAAACTGAGAGAGAGAGAGAGGCAGGTGGCAGCCCTTTTTGAGATACATGGTGGCCATCTTGTCAGACCTTCTGCCCTGGAGCTCATGAAAAGCCTTTCTGTTGTGTTATTTGCAGTGCAGATGATGTCTGTGTGGCAACTTAATGGTTCTTCACTTTTTTTCTTCAATTTTTATTTTTTTTTTTTTGCTGTGTTATCAAAAACTTGAATACTGTGAGAAGAAGTGAATTTTCAGTTGATGAATCAGCATCTTGTTCCCATGGTGATAACACTAATTGAATATATCTATGAGGGCATGTATTAGTTATTGGAAAACAATACAACACTAACAATACATAGCTGCAATGTTGTACAATGGCTGATTTAACTAAATAAAATGTATAAGTGTTAAGTGTGGCGGTGGTACTTTGTCCTTCTTTATGTCTAGTCTATTTTAGGAGAATCAGAGGTTGTTAAATGAGATCAACATGAATCCAACAGAAATACATGAACTGCCTTTTTTTCCCTTAGTGTTTTTATTTAGTAATATTCTGTGAGCCCAGATGATAGCAAGCACTGGACTAGCTCACCGCAGCCCCAAGGAACTTTTATTCTTACTGTTACTCAACTGGGCAAAGCAAGGCAATTTAAAAAAATATATATATTGAGGCTATCTAATAAATGAAAAGTAGGAGCTTTTAAGGATGTCGGGGAAAGGAACTGAGTTATCTGATCAGTAACACAGAGGGCAAGGCCACAGGGATTTGGTCCATTTATGTATGGGACAGACTTTGGGTGTGGCAGTTAACCCTGGGGTTTTCTTTCTTGTTTTGCAGCCAGAAAACAGGAAATTAAATGAATATATTCATATGAAGACAAGGCAGGAGTATGTCAAAGTG
>JANHMN010000001.1:30181576-30270497 GCA_030674055.1 Rhabdomys pumilio
CTCACCCTTTGTTTACCTTTGGCTACAACCACAGGCCAGAAAGCCTGTATGCAACATATTTTTATTTTTATTTTTTTATCTTTTTAAAATATTTTTTATTGGATATTTTATTTACATTTCAGATGTTATCCCCTTACCCCATTTCTCCACCCACCCCACCCCTGCCCAGGAAACCCCCTATCCCATCCCCCCTCCTCCTGCTTCTATGAGGATGTGCCCCCCCACCTACCCACCCACTCCCACCTCCCCACCCTTGAATTCCCCTACACTCATTGTCCAGCCTTCATGGGACCAAGGATCTCCTCTCCCACCTATGTGCTTTCCACTTACTGCAACTCTGGGTTTGCCTGGCATTGGATGTAGAACATTAAATAGCAAGAGAAAATATGGTATCTTCTCATACTTATCTTCTGTGCAAACCCCAGTTCTGAAAGTGAGCTTTTGTGACTCATATGCCCTTTTACAAAAAATATATTTAGAAGTGGGGCGGAGGGAGTCTGTAATCTAAGGGAAGATGATAGATAGCTTGAAAATGGCCTGCATTAGTCACACAGAGGTGTGAACTCACACACATACTTAGATGCTAGACATCAATTTGAAATGAGACCACTCCTGGGAGACATTCAGTTGATGTCAGCATGGAGAGTCTAGTTGTGGGTAAATGCCAGGCATGAGAATAGGTCATATGGAAAGAAACTAAACAAATTTTTAATGAAAACCTAAATCAATACCAGGTAGGGTTTTTTTTTTCCGGAATAAAGATAATCTGCCTGGTTTATACTTTAAAGTATAAAAGCATATTACAGCTTTGTGTAACACAAATTGGTCATCGCTACTTAAAAACAATACTTTCTTTCCCTTGGGTGAGCTGCCATTTCTGTGCCTTATCACACCAGAATCCAACGATAGTCTTGCAATGTACCACATAAATAAATATGTAACACAACTTCATCTCAGAGTAAAAACAACACTTAAGAAAATCTTTTAAATAGCTAAGAAGAAAAGCAAACTCGTTTCCTGGTTTTGTTTTTGCACATAAATTAAATTCCTGTTTATATTCCAACTTTCTTGGATATTAAAGGGTCCCTGTCACTTTTTGTTAGTGCCACACGATGGAGCAAATAGTATATTAAGGTGTACTTAGGCTCTAAAGGTGCCTTTGGGATACAGTGGTTCTGTGTGGCGCACGCGCGCACACACACATACACACACACACACACACACACAACAGTGATATTTCTACTAATTCAATAGTGTTGACAAATTCAGCCACTGTAGGTGATTATTGAATTCAGTGAGTGCTTGAAAGTTCTAGAGGCAACGTGACAAAATAATTAAATGCGGTGTTTTATGGTTAAATGTGTGGTTTTAAAGGTTAAATGTGTTGTTTTGAGTAAAACCTGGAATGAAATCTACTCAGCAACGTTAGCACTAACTGTCCTTTGTGAATGCTAGTAGGACAATTCTTGTCGCATGGGCATCATCCTGCAGATGCAGGCAAGAGCTACAAGGTATGACCAGATGCCACAGAAGTGGGTGTACCACAGAATCTGTTTAATACATACCCACATGTGTTATCAGTCCACACTTGGGATTGAGCAAACTCAGAGCCAGTGTTGAAGACTTTCACATAATTGCTCTAGATTAGAATGCCAAACCACTTCCTGTGATAGAATCACTGGTCCACTGTCACGCCTATCCTGCTATTCAGGAAGGGACTCCAAAAGCTATTTCTCAATCAGTCTGCACAACAGCTCTTGTCTCGATTCCTTTTTCAAGCTGTAACCACACACATTTTATTTTTTTTAATGTTATGTCTCTCTGAAACTTGACTACAGAATTCGATAGAGTTGCCAAGTCCCTGCCTGAGTGGCTGCACTCTGTAAGCAACATGCCTGGCAGAGGGGCCCCAGGGAAGAACTGCTGGCCAGACTAGCAGGGAGTGGGTATTCACACAACAGTCCTTATAGTTAGTTATCAGAACAAAGTGTGCCCAGTGCCCCTCTCTTTGGGGTGTATTGAAGAGTCCAGCCTCATCTAGGCCATAATGGAAATTTTGTGTGTATGTGTATGTACCCACATGGGTGCTCGAGTGTACGTGAGTGTGTGTGTGCATGTATGTGTGCATGCTGTGTGTATGTACTTGCATGTATGCTGATACACATGTGTGGGTACATATGCATGTGTGACACGTGTGTGTGGAGGCCAGAGGTTGACCTCACGTATTGTCTTTGATTGACCTCTATCGTATTTGCTTAGGCTTTCTTGCTGAAGCTGGCGCTAACTGCTCAGGTAATCTTCTTTATAACTTACCCCAGGGATCCCATCTCTACCCCTGAAGGTGGGGATTGCAGGTAGGCCACCACATCCATGCAGCTTTTTACATGGGCCCTGGGATTCCCATATCTGGTCCTCACATACACACAGCACGTGCTTCATTCACAGTGCCCCCTCCCACACCTTTGAGGATGGAGACTCATCCAGCGCTGGAGACCTACAACTACTGGATAAGAAGGGTTTTATGTGACCTTTCCAAGTGACTTGAAAATAGGTGGAACCTTCAAGAACTGCCTCCTCATGGCCTGATTCAGAGGACCATTGGGGGATGTGAAGCTCTAGCAAGACAGTGAGTGTTTAAATTGACACTTCAACTTCTTCCTTTCTTCCTTCCTTCCTTCCTTCTTTTCTTTCTTTCTTTTTTTCTTTCTTTCTTTCTTTCTTTCTTTCTTTCTTTCTTTCTTTCTTTCCTTCTGTCTCTTTCTTTCTCTCTTTCTTTCTCCCTTTCTCTCTCTCTCTCTCTCTCTCTCTCTCTCTCTCTCTCTCTCTCTCCCTCTCTCTTTCTCTCTTCCTTCCTTCCTTTCTTTCTTGCTTCCTTCCTCCCTTTTTTTTGAGACAGGGTTTCTCTGTGTAGCCCTGGCTCTCCTGGAACTCATTCCATATACAGGCTGGCCTCAAACTGAAAGATCTGCCTGCCTCTGCTTCTTTGCTGAGATTAGAGGCATGCACCACCACCACCAGACTTGCAATTTTTTTATATATCTAAAGGTGAAAACTATAAGGTCAATGTATCAATTGGCATGGATGGATTCTTCTACAGCCTGCCTCTGCCATGCAGCTAACTGCTTCCATGTGTCTCCTAGTGCTCTTTCTTCTGTGTGTGTGAATCCCAGGAACTCTGGGTATCCAGATTGCCTCTTGCTGTGAGACCAGTCAAACTGAGTTAGGGCCTGCCTTATGTTCTCATTTTTTTTTTTTTTTTTGGCTAAGAAAAAATGTCCATTTTAATGTTTCATTTCTCACAGGAACCATACCCATAAGCACCTACTTTCTGGGCATGAAATAAAGTAAGTTTCCATACAAATTCTCTATGGATAATGACATTTTATATATTCTTTGTCACTTTAGCAGATACTCAAATTGACTATAAGTCATTTCTAATTAAATTGTTTCACAGAATTAAATTCATTTCAAAGTGAATTGTTAGATTACACATTGTAAAAACATATTTCCACATACCTTCACATATTGTAAAAACATATCTCCACCCAGTCAGAGAAGAAGGGGAGGGGGAATGGGAGAAGGATTATAGGAATGGGTAACTGTGGGGGGGCAGTGAGTGGGATGTAAAGTGAATCAGTAAAAATAAATCAATAAAACATATCTTGAAGCAATTATCATTTAATCATTTATATTTCTGCAGAAATTATAATTTGAATGCATTTTAGAAGTTAATGTATATTTTAATATATAAATTTTAATAACTACAAATAATTTAATATTTTTATGAGTTGGTGATGTTCTTATTTTTTTCATTACTGCAGTAATGTTTTATAGCCAAGACTCATAAGAGTCAAGAGTAAGAATGGAATCACTAATCATCAAAATAAAATTGCATATGACAGAAAATTTTCATGCATGTAATACAATTAATAACAATAATTAAGTGGACCATGCTCTGGCAATGATTTGCATTACTTCGTACAAAAAATGTTTAAATACTATTGTGAACAAAGTTGAGTGTCCCCAAAGTGATAGCACTTAGAGTTCTGGTATCTGATGTTTAATTAAAGCTAAATAAGCCACAGTGAAGGTACTGATTCATAAGGCTAGGTACTGTATAAGGAAAAGAAGTGGTGCCATGGTCCTAGGAAGTGTGCATACATAAAAATAATCATACAAAGATTCCAGATGAAAGAAGAAGACTGCCTCTTTAAATGCACTCACATTCTGGGGAAGTGGTGATTAGACCTTCAATAAATGAATGGGAGGGACCAATTCAGCCTATAGCTATTAGCATTTGCCCCAAATGCAGAGGTCTGTAACCATTTTATACAGGCAGGATGTAATTGTGGAATTATAAATTTGCACAAAATATTAGAAAATTCCAAAGAATAAAGTCAGTGAAGCTGCTCTGGGAAAGCCTACCCAAGCTACAGACAGAAGTCCAGGCTGCTAGAATGTACCCAGCTTTGAGGAGTAGCAAAATCATGTACATATTCAGGCAATGCCCAGCTGAAGCACTTCCGTGTCTTTTGCCAAGGACACATGCTGTGCATACCCCTTGTCTAGCTGCCCCTGAATGATTTTTTTCCCACCTCTTCTTTTTGGACTCTTTGGCAAATACCTTCCATCAGAAGAATTGAATTCACACCATAACTGGAGAGGAGTTCAACACTGAGGATTTTCCCATAGCATGCAAAGGGGTGAGACTTGGCTGGAAATGTCTGGCTGGGACAGCAACAATTAAACAGGAACTGAGTGGGAACAGCTGTGTTCCTCTGGTGATTCATGGATTATCACGGTCCCACCCATTGCTCTGAATGCTCAGGTAAGCAGAGTCAGGATCCCCTTGGTGAGTCACAAGCACTGCAGGCTTACTACTGCCAAGTGCCCTGGAAACGACTATCAAGTTCTCCACAATCTTATCAGGCAGCTACAGATGAGAAGCACCTGCAAAGAAATAGAGTAATTTAATTTGCACAAGATCATATAGCTGGTCTAAGAACCCTAGCTAATTTTTTCCAATGGCAGCTCCCTCCCTGAAAGACACAAGTCCTGTCCCTTCCTTTTGTAAAACTGCCAAAGAACGTAGAAACCCAATCATTTCACAAATAATGAAAAATAACTTAGCTTCAGAAGACATACCTTTTGTATAAGAAAACACACCCAGTTCAGTAGCTCTAAGTTTTCTTCTGAAACAACAAAACAAATATCAAAAACAACAAAACAGAACAACAAGCAAACTTCCTTGTTCTCAAACTGGCACTTTCTCAGTTAAGGTTCCCTTTCTCTAGCTGACTCTACACTAGCTGATCTCAACCACTTTTGGGGTCGAACAACCCTTTCATAGGGAATGTATATTATATATCCTGCATATCAAATATTTACCTTATGTTTCCAAACAGCAGCAAAATTACAGTTATGAATTTTATGGTTGGGGCTCATCACAACATGAAGAACTGTATCAGAGTCACAGTGTTTAGAAGTTTGAGAACCATTGCTCCAGATCATGTCAAACTAATCATTAGAAAACAAACAAACAAACAACAACAACAAAAAACTTAAGTAGCAGACTTATACTCCCAGAAGTCCTTGACTTTTATAAGAAAGTAAATGTCAATAGGTAGCAATTGAACAAAGAAACAGAACCAGTCAGTATGTATAGACATAGAGACCAAGATGATTTTTAGGTTTTGGTTTAGTTTGCTTTGGTTTGGGTAAATAATTGGCTCACATGATTATAGAGGCTGAGAGTGTAACTCCATAGTCAGCAAACCGGAGATCTAGGAGCACTGAGGATCTTCCATTCTCAAGATGTGTTGCTGAGTCCAACAGGAAAGCTCAAGTCCCCACTCAAAGGCCTTGAGGCAGATAGAGTCTTCCCCAGTCTCCATCCAGTGTCTTGGGCCCTGCTGACTGTGTAAGAATGAATCCCACAAGGGGCAGCAATTTGCCTTTCTCCTTAGAGCCATTCAGTGAGGAGAGCAAGAGAAATAGTCTTGCCCAGCACACATGCAGGTATGCATATAGCCATAAATGAAAAAAGAGGCTGTGAATTTGAAAGAGAAGAAGGAGGAGTAAATGTGGAAGGGCTTGGAGGGAGGAAAGGAAAGGGGGAAATTATGTAATTATATTATAATCTCAAAAATTAAAAAAACATAAAAAGCATTATGTTAGAAGAAATTTGTATTGATTTACTATTTTGAATACAATGCCAAACTCTCTAGATTAATGAGGTATTAGTTGTGTTTATATTTCTGAATAAGAATGTGTTCATTAAAGAATAACAAATACAAAGAACCCTAAAAGCAATGAGTGCAAACATGTTTGAAATGCTGGTAAAGCCCATTACTTTGTGGGCTTTACTATAAAGTTAATTTTAAAATATTTTTAAAACTAAAAAGAAGTAAATGGGAAGAAGGCTTAGTTGGTGAAATGCTTCATACACAAATACGTGGACCTTGAGTTCAGATCCCCAGAACCTACAGTTCTGGGTACAGTTGGGTACAGCAGCTGTAACTCCAGCACTGGGTAAAAATGGCACATCACTTGCACAGGAAATAAAGGTAAATTTCCATTTGTTTCCCCACACCAAAGCAAATTCTAGGTAACTGAATTCTTGAAACCATTAATATACTAAAGAAAGAAACCAATAATATACAGATCATTATAATCTCTCACATGAAAGACATTTTGTAGATAAGGAAAGAAACATAGAAAATTGGGTAGAAATAAAATCTTATGTTTGATCATGCAAATATTCAAATTCCCATACAGAAAAACAAATACAAGACACACAGAAAAGTATATGTAACAAAAATTAAACATTCCAGCTAGCTCATATAAAAGTCACATGATCCAGGTATTTTATTTACAAGTTGTAAGCCAACTTTGGAACTTTTCTAACTTATTTCCCAGATATAATGTCCCTTGTTACTTGCTGTTTCTCTGGTCATGTATTCATGGTGCTTCTCCTCTCATGGCAGTCTTCTCCACCTCCATGTCCTTTCTTCTCCCTTTTGGTCTCTCGAGACCCCTTATCTGATCCTCAAATCCCACTTTTCTCTCTCTACTGACCAATCACAGGTTCTAGCCTTTTATTGACCAGTTAAATTGGGGAACAAGGTTTACATAGCATCACCTGGTATACATGAGAATCTACTAGTCAGAGACAACCATATCTTAGGAGCTGGTACTTAACATTAGAATACATAGTATCAGACCAACTCACTACACTTCCATTTTTTAGAATCTAAATAAAAAAGCTCTTTCTCTTATTGTAATAGTACTAATAAAATATAGTAGAGACAATTATAAAAACTATTATTTAAGAGATACATTTAAAAGTCCAGTCTGTTTGTATTTGGCAACTCAGGAGAAAATATTTTATTATTTATCCTATCCTGGCGAGTTTATAATTCTGTATCTGAATCATTTTCTACCCTAACTTGTATTACCATCCTAAAAGCATCATCTTAGACCCAAAAACATCTTCTCAAGTCCTAAACAAATTAAGCTTAGATGTGAGACTATAACTACCTAGTCTTTTCTACCATTAGAAACTTGAGAAGGAGAGCACTGAGCAGATCCCAGGTGGCAGCTCTGCCCCCAATCTCATAGAACTCAGAGGAAGCTGCCCTCCCAGGAGCTCTAACCCTGGCAGTATCTTAGGTAAGGAGACAGCAATACTCACCCCAAAGAGGAAGTAACTGGGACCCACTAGGACCCAGAAAGTCACTGCTGGCCTGGAGCACTGGTTCCTTTCTGTCTGGGCCTGAGCACTGAGCAGGTCTTGGGCTGCAGCTCTAACTCCAGTAGTAACACCCACACCACACAGTTCTGATACAACCAAGACAATAGGAAAGACAGGCTCCTGTGCCCTTCCCCCAGGCCTGAGCAGGCCTGTGAGGCTTTTACCACAATAGACCAAACAACAGTAGGACCTAAGTAGGACATAAGAGGAGGCATTGCCTAAGAATGTACTGCCTGCTGAGCTAGCCTTGACACCTTCCTTGACTGCTATCTCCTTGCCCAGCCCCTGGGCTGAACGGAGAAGAGACTCTGGGGGATGGGGCTTACCCTTTATATGTGAAAACAAAATATTAAACTTTGGGCCTTGATCAAAATACTTTGTCTTGGCCCCACGTTTCCTCTCACTCTCCATTTCTTTTCATTCTCAGGCTTCCTCTCAGGTGAACCCAGTCCCCAAATGCAGGTGACTACAGGTTCCAGTCATAGACAGGGCAGGTAGCACTAAGGAGATCCAGATGGTAAAAGGCAAATGCAAAAACATAAGCATCAGCAACCCAGGGTACTTAGCATCATTAGAACCTAGTTCTGCGACACAAGAAAGTCGTGGATTCCCTGTATCACTAGAAAAGCAAGATTCAGATTTGAAATCATTTCTAATGATGATGATAGAGAACTTTAAGAAGGACATAAATAACACTCTCAAAGAATTTGAGAACACAGGTAAACAGGTAGAAGCCCTTAAAGAAGAAACACAAAAATCCCTTAAAGAATTACAAGAGAACACAACCAAACAGGAGAAGGAATTGAACAAAACCATTCGGAACATAAAAATGGAAGTAGAAACAATAAAGAAATCACAAAGAAAGACTACCCTCAAGATAGAAAACCCAGGAAAGAAATCAGGAGTCATAGACGCAAGCATCACCAACAGAATACAAGAAATAGAAGAGAGAATCTCAGGTGCAGAAGATACCATAGAAAATATTGACACAACTGTCAAAGAAAATGCAAAATGCAAAAAGTTCTTAACACAAAACATCCAGGAAATCCAGGACACAATGAGAAGACCAAACCTAAGGATAATAGGTATAGATGAGAGGAAGATTCCCACCTTAAAGGGCCAATAAATATCTGTGGGAAGCTGATCATGCTGACACCTGACGTGTGTGAGATAACAAAACCGCGCATGCTCAGTGGCAAAGGAACGCCTAGTCAACACCCAGCTTGGGACGTCACATCCGCCACTGGACTAGTAAAATTGCGCATGTACAATGGCAGGGGAACATGGGAATTTGAGCAAGCAGCCAATCAGATATGTCCACCCCAAAGGGTATATATAGGCGGCGCCATGTTCAATTCTCTCTCTCTTCCTCCATGCTTGGGAATAAAACACGTGCTGCGGAAGGATCCTGTGTGCCTGCGTGCGTTCTTGCCGGCGAGAAGATTGCGCGGGCTACAAATATCCTCAACAATATTATAGAAGAAAACTTCCCTAATCTAAAGAACAAGATGCCCATACCCATACAAGAAGCCTATAGAATGCCAAATAGACTAGACCAGAAAAGAAATACCTCCTGTCACATAATAATCAAAACACCAAGTGCACAAAACAAAGAATATTAAATGCAGTAAGGGAAAAAGGCTAAGTAACATATAAAGGCAGACCTATCAGAATTACACCAGACTTTTCACCAGATACTATAAAAGCTGATGAAGAAAATGCTGATAAAAGAAGATGCTGGACAGATGACATACAGACCCTAAGAGAAAGGAAAGCTCCAATACAAGGAGGGAAATTATACCCCAGATAGAGCAAGAAAGTAGTCCTCTTCCAACAAATCCAAAAGAAGATAGCCACACAAAGATAATTCCACCTCTAATAACAAAAATAACAGGAAGCAACAATCACTGTTCCTTAATATCTCTTAACATCAATGGACTCAATTCCCCAATTAAAATACATAGGCTAATGAACTGGATACATAAACAGGATCCAGCATTTTGCTGCCTTCAGGAAACCCACCTCAGTGGCAAAGACAGACTCTACCCTAGAGTAAAAAGCTGGAAAACAATTTTTCAAGCAAATGGTCCTAAGAAACAAGCTGGGGTAGCCATTCTAAAATCTCCAGCCCAAGAACACAAAAGGAGGGACTCATGGCTCCACCTGTATAGGTACTTGAGGGTGGCCTTGCCAGGCAGCAGTGGAAGTGGAGGGCCTTGGTGCTTGAAAGTTTGGATTCCCTAGTGTTGGGGAATTTCGAGAGCAGGGAGGTGGGAATGGGAGGATGGTGGGAGCACACCCTCATAGAAACTCCCAGAATTATATGGATTAGACATGACAGAGGCAGGCTGGCAGAAGACTAGATTCCAGAATTTAAACAAAAAATTATCTTGATACTAAAATTTGTTTTGAGAATTGTATATTGCAGAATACACAGGCTTGGTGTATCTACTCATCAAGCGAGCTGAGCAGACCTGCTTGAACCTCTGATGTCCTGGAATTTCAGCTAGATGCAATGAAGACACAATGTCAGAGGTTTATCAATTTACTCTTTACCCTGCCCCTCTTCTAATATCTCAATGCCCATAAACAGCTTGAAGAAGTTAATGAAGATTTGGCAACCCTATTCCCTGGGCTTGGAGACTGAGGTGGTTAATATTGGGCTGTCTTTCTAGGGAAAAGTAGTGGTTTTGTTGGAACAGAAAGGATTAGCTAGGATTTATTGCATAGCCATAACCTATTGCTAGAAATATGTATAATTGTTATTAAGATGAAGTTATAATTTCTTAAATGGTACAAAATTTACTTTGATTTCAAATGTAAGGTTTTCATTGGTATGAGCTTCTTATTGATAAAAAAAAAGTGAGATTAATATTGTTACTCTTATAGGCATTGTGCCTGTATAACACATTTAGGAATATAAGGTTTAAACCCAGGCTTTCTTTAACTTTTCTAACTGATTTGAGATGGTTAGCCTGTGAGTTAAGGGCCTATAGAAAATTAATGGGTCTGAGTTTATTGTTAGGGTGTTTTCTATATTTTATTTAGAAATAGCTGAGAGGAGTTAACAGACAACAGTCCAGATTGCCTTACATGGATAGTTGGTTTTCAAAACATCAGAAGGCCACAGACTTGACATTACAAACATTTCTGTATTAATGTTCATTTTGATTAGAGATCTGTCTGCTCCTGACAGCTTCCTGTCTTGGATTCTAAGAAGAAATTGAGTATCTTTGGAGTTACTCCAGTTGTGGTGAGACAACCACTAGGCAAATTTGCCTCTTCATCTACAGACAAATTACTGTCCAGAAAAGGACACACTTGCAGAATAGTCGACTGATTATATCTGTCAAGACAGAGTAATCAGCCCTTAATAGTTCTATATCACTAGGTCTGTCAGATGATCTTGGGCCAGAAGGCTGAAGATCAGATGCTCCAAAGTTTTGTAGTATAGGGACTGTCCAAGTGTTCAGTGGTCTCTATAAATTGACTAAGTTTTAGAAGCTATGTGTTGTGCTTCCCATAATTTCTGTTAACTCAGTCACTACAAATTTCTGAATCCATGGGGTTGAAGATTTATAATCTCATAGCCAATCCGGGCTACTTACTTTGAGAGATAAGATTTGAGAGGATGGTTTTCAGCTGATATTCATTCTAAAGCCGAGAAAAAAGCCAGGTTCAGAACTAAGTCTTTTGGTTAGGAGAGATGACAGAGGTTCTGGTTAGTCAACAAAATGATGGACTGGGTAGTGGGTCTATCTTGTACCTTACTGACACAAATTGGTATAGTTATGCTCTAATTGTATTTTGAGAGAAAAGTGTTATTTTAACAGAAAGGGTGATATGTATGAGGAGCTAAGATGGAAGAGTTAAGGACAGGGAGAAGAGGAGAAAGAAGAGGAGGAGGAGAAAGAGAGGAGGAGCTAGGTGACAAGAGAGAAGGGGGAGGAACATGGAGGCGGATGTTCTCGTTTCTCTGCCAGTCAAAGATAGTTGATATATCTAGGTTGGGTATTGGGTTACACTTCTGATTGTATGGACATCTTCTTATTGAGCATTACCAAACTTATAAAGCCTTTGATTAACATTTAAAAAATTGTATTAAAGCAAAAAGGAGAAGGGAGGATGGAATAGGGGTTTTCTAGGGAGGGGAAATGGGGAAAGAGGATGGCATCTGAAATGTAAATAAAATATCCAATAAAAATAAATTTAAAAATTCTATATAACAACAACTTTTATAGCTTAATAAAATCTGTATTGTATTATTTAAAAAAAAAAGAAAATTGAGAAGAAAATAAATATTTTCTGAGCATGCAGGGAGTGCAGGAAAACACTTCCAAAATTATAGAAATGACAGGAAGTTGGCTGCCTGGACAACTATCTAGTATTTGATATAATATTGGAACATTTATCTTTAGCCTTTCAGCCCAGAATAGCTGACAAACATTTTATGAAGTAGAAATTATAAAGGATTTGCTTATTCTGTCTTCACAGAGCTTGACAGTCAATATTCCTGTGTCCGTTTGTCCTTTCTGGATAGCATTCTGAGTGTAGATGAAGTTAGGGCATTTTCTTTGCCTGGGGCATAGCTTTCCACAAATGAAGCCATCTCCAATTGGAAGTCTTTTGATGTTCATCATCTTCCAAATCGAATGGGGTGCTACCAGGAAGTGATGTGTCTTAATGTCAAAAAGGTCTTAAATTAATTTTAAAATTTTAAATTTTATATTCTGTAAGTCTCTGAGGTTTTTGAAGACCATCTTTCTATTCATAGCATATCTCAACCTGCAAACATTGCCTGCCTCCAGCTACCTGTTATCTGTTTAACCCAGGAGGCATATTTCTGTGATGATCTAGACCAGTATCTTGTTGTTTTACACCCTGGACATAGAAGCCTGATTTTATTCGCCCTTGCAGGTTGGGAATGAAGTCATGTGGAATCAAAGGCTCAAACTCCAGGAACAGCTGAGAATGCTGCAATAAACTCATGTATTAATTCTCAGGGAGAGCCCATTATACCCTCCACCTGGGTCCCATTGGTCCCAAGTAATCATGTCTTCCAAGTGACAGTTCCTGATTGGCTATCATTGTCTGTGTCACTAGTCTTTAGGATCTCAGAAAGTCTTCGATTTGGTCCTCATGCAGAAGTTGCCTCTGAGGCTGTGTGGACCTCAAAGTTTCTATGGAGGTGGCCACTGCTTCATCAGTAAGGCCTGCCATTCCTCCTACAGTATTTGACTTGACCATAAGTTTGACTCTCTGACTATTAGCCTGTATTTCTTAACAATCCCTAATAGTTTTCAATATAAGCTATCAAAGTACTGGTATTAAATCTTGTATTTTTAAATGAGTTGCATAAGCATAATTTCTATATAAGTGTTGAAACACACACATTATAACAAAATTAACCTTAAATTTTGAATCTATATAAAAACATTTATACCAATGAAAGCCTTAGGCCTGTATCAATATGCAATAATCTGTATCAATGTACCTAAAAATAAGCTTGCTTGAGAACAGCAATAGCTCTAAGTTAGAGTAGATTCAATAATCTACTCTTTCATTCTGTTATTTCTATGTGATAATTTTATAAGTAAAAATTCACTGGCTGTATGAAAACATCTTAAACAATAACAACTCAAAAGAAAAACTGATGAAGACACCAGTTTTCCTTGGGAAAGCAGACACATTCCATCTGTAACTAAAGAAAACCAACATTAAAACTGTAAGGTGATCTTCAACCTGTTAATTTGGAAACAATTACAAATTTTATAAGTCTTAGTATGGGAGGGTGGGGTGTTCCTGTGGGGACAGAGTACAAAAACAGTGCTCTTTATACATATAAAACCCTTTAATTCAACAGCTCCACCCTAAAAAAATTATTAATATCTCTATGAAATATACTATAATATCTTTGAATAAAAATATCTTTTACACAAGTGTAAAAGCCCTTGTGATAGTTTATATCCTTAATAAGATGTGGAGTAGCATGTAGCTTTAACTAGAAAATGTGTATTAGTAAGAGCTAGGGTGAAAGATAGACGGTGTTTGTGAATTTTTAATTGTAACTTACATTTGTCAGTGTGATTGACTGGTACATATATTGTCATTTGTTCCCCATAGCTCTGTGGAAAAGGAGACACTCAGGTCATATGTAACCTCTAGTTAGATTTAATTCCTTTCTTCTTGCCTGCGTGCTTGCCTGTCTTCCTTCCTCCTTTCCTTCCTTTTTCTTTTCCTTCCTTCCTTCCTTCCTTCCTTCCTTCCTTCCTTCCTTCCTCCCTCCCTTCCCTCCTTCCTTCCTTCATTCCTCTCCTTCCTCTCCTCCCTCCCTTCCTGCCTTTGTTTCTCCCTCTCTCATTCCCTTCCTTCCCTCTTTCTCCTTCTTTCTGTTCATCCCTATCACATGCTGTATAATGAGGGAATATGCTTCATTTACTATATAGATAAGTAAGCCTAAGTAGATAAGCACCATTGATAAGGTATTAGAAGCCCATAACTAATATTTTAGTTTTAGATCAACATAGAGATCTCTGAAAATCTTTTTTACTATATAGATGAGCTTTTCCCTGCCTCTGCCACTAGAGGACAGAAGGTGATCAGACATCTGCAGAAGGTCCATAAATGACTGCTGGTGTGACCAAATTGCCCTCTGCACAGGCCAGTGAAATGTGGCTGAAACTTCCTAGTTCACATTTCTCTCTGTAAAATGTGGAGTGAATTGTTGACTTAGTAGCTCTAATATCTTTGTCTACAGGCTATATTTTAAACACACAATGCGCTCACATACTGACTATTAAAGTTTAATCAGTAAATCAACAAAAGCTATTTTAACTTAAATCTGTCGAGATGAGCTATTCTCCCTTTTTAATAAAAAGTGAGTCTCTAGGAATGAAGAAAGGCTGAGTAAATAAGACTACTTGCTGCCAAGTCTGACAACCAGATCCCATTCCCAGACCCCACATGATAGAAGAAAGGAGCCAGCTACTCAAGTATGTCCTCTGACTTCCACATATAACACACACACACACACACACACACACACACACACACACACTCACACATACACACACACACTCAGAGAGAGAGAGACAGACAGACACACATACAAACACACATATATGTACACACAGTCACACATGTACAGAGAAATATACAGACACACAAACACACATATAGATACACACTTATACACACAGAGACTCAGACAGACAGTCAGATGCACACACCACACACACTCACATGAGAGAAAGAGAGAGAGAGAGAGAGAGAGAGAGAGAGAGCAGTTATTGAGACCTTCCTTCAGCCAACCAGTGTTTAAGCACTTTGCGTTCAAGCACTTTGCTTTTGTTGTTATTTGTGCAGAAAGCAGGCAGTATCTCACAGAGGTAAGAGGGGTAGGGTCTAAATAGCAGTGCCACATTGCCATGACTCTAATTTCCTAGAAACTATCTCTCCAATGATAAAAAGCCAACCCAAGTGTCTAACAAATGGCAATAATTATTTCTGTCTGTTGATTCCCTACTTTTGCTTTTGTGGAAAATTATTTTTTGGGTGTGTTTCAAGGAAGCAACTCTACATATTGGATCTTGAGTGGATTTTTTTTTATTAAAAAGAGAAAATAGCTCATCTCAACAGATTTGAGTATGCTACATATGTAGCATACTTTGTTACATATGTAATATGTCCTTGATATATGAACACCGATGTACAGCTATCAGGGAGCTATTGATCCCTACTAATTGCCTTCCTCCTCGTCACATACTTTGTCCCCCCCCCCACACACACACAGGCAGCCTGAGGTCCCCACAATATCTCCCCATTCCCCCAGCTTTGCTTCCTCATGTCTCATTGCAGTTCACAGGCAAGTTGCACTGGGGCATACCTCTTCTCCATACTGATTAAGAAGCAACAATGTAACTACAGACCTGTGGTTATTTATATCATCTATATATTTATATATTTATGATATAAATATATTTATATTTATATCATCATTTATATCATATGTTGGTAGGTCATCTCATTCACTGATTCATCACATTTTTTATAATCATCATTTCATTAATTTCTGCCCCTATCTTTATTTTTTGCTATGGGTTTGGGTTGTTCTTGTTTTTCTAAGAATTCAAGTTGTACAACTAGATTGCCTACTGGAGATCTTTGTTTAGTTTCTATGATCGGAGTTGTAAACTTTCTTCTTGGGGATGATTTAGTTGTGCCGCCATGGTTATGATAAATTGTATTTTAATTTTCATTTGATTCTAGAAATGTATTTTTTAATGACCCACTAGTTATTCAGGAATGCTTTTTGTTTAATCTCAATTATTTGTGTAGTTCCCATAGTTTTGGATTTTTAGTTTTAGCTCACTATAATCAAATAAGATAACAATAATTCTTTCAATTTCTTTGTGTTCCTTAAGGCTAGCTTTGGCCTAGAATGTGGGCTGTATTTGAAAAGGTTAGAGGGGCTGCTGAGAAGAGTATGTATTCCATATCTGTTGGCTGAATGAAATATTTTGTATAGGCTTATTAAATCCACGTGACCTGTAGTATAACTCTGAAATTTCTCTATTAACTTTCCATTTAGAGGATGAGTTTAAGGAGGAGTAGATCCTAAAGTCACACACTTTTGTTGGGGATTGGTTCTGATGCTTTGCCTTAATTTGGCTCCCCAAACCCGTGCCTCCAGATTCTAAGGGCCCCTGCCTCCAGCTGGTTTTGATTAGTAATAAAGAATTGTCTTAGAGCTGGGCAGGGAGATGGAGGTGGGATTGTTAGATTGCACTGATGAGGTACCGAGGGGGAAGAAGAACAGAGATAATCACCATGACGTGACTGATGGGAGAGCGGAGAGATCAAACTTAAGGTCCCGTCCACATGTAAGAATCAGGGTAAATGGCCACAGGAGCTACTCCCCTGACTGGGTCTGGGGCAACAAAGATAAATTATAGGTTTAGCAAATGTTAAATATGGATTAGTGGAGGGGAGTGTGTGCTACCCGCAGAGAGGTTCAAGGAGTGCCCAGCCACTGGGGTCCCTGTGCTCAGTCTGATGGTTGGCTGTGAGCATCTGCATCTGTATTGGTCAGATTCTGGTAGAATCTCTCAGGAGTTGGCTTTATCAGGCTCCTGTCAGCAAGCACTTCCTGGCTTCAGCAAGTGTGTCAGGGTTTGGTGTCTATAGATGGGATAGAACCCTAGGTGGAGCAGTCTCTGAATGGCCTTTCCTTCAGTCTCTTCTTCACTCTTTCTTTGTCCCTGCATTTCCTTTAGACAGGAGCAATTCTGGGTTAATATTTTTGTTTTGAAGCCAGTCTGTATCTCTCTATTGGTGGACCAAACCAAGGCCCTTTATTCTTAAACTATTGCTGAAAAATTGCTGGTTCCACTAATTCTGTTGATTGTTTGCATAGATGGTTGAATTTTTAGTTTTAGCTTTCTATTCCCTGATAAGATACTGATTATCCTTTCAATTTCTTTGTGTTACTTAAGGCTAACTTTTGGCCTTTGCTATTTGAGACCACATTTTCTTTCTCTTCAGTTAGCTTAGTGTACTACCTCCTGAGTTGGGTTTGATGGGTTTCTAACTTTCTTTTATTTGTGTATTTTTCTCATGCTGTTTATTCTTCATATATTTTTCCTGTGGCCATATATTGAGGCTCTCTTTCCTCCTCAGCTCATAGCACTTCTTATGTTTCTTCTGAGTGTTGTCTTCATGACCATAAACTGCCTTATTTTGTGCTTGTCTCAAAACACACGTATCTCTCCATCCATTTTCAGATAGTTGGGATGGGTGTAGCCATAGCAACTGGCAGTTATTTCTTTTCAGAGCTTGAAGTATATCATTACATGCTTTCCTGGGTTTGCCGAGTGAGGTTTGATATTAGCCTGGAGTGTTTGCCTTTGTAGATGAGTGGGCCTTCTTCCCTTACAACTCATGCTGCTGCTTCTCCAGCTTTGTGAGTTTTGTCCTCTCGACTATAGTATCATTGAGAAGTTTTTCTGGCAAGTACCCATGTATTTGCTGTGCACCATATCCTCTAGCTTTGGGAAATCTGCTATAAGCTCAATGGAAAGCTTTTCCTTGCCTTTCACTTTTATCTTGGCTCTTTCTTCTACCCTATTGACTTTGGTGACTTGGTTGCACTTAAGAGGTCTTAGATGCATTGGGCCTGCTTCCTTGTTCATTTTTATTAGTATTTCCACCAGTACTTGCTCAGTGCCAACCTCCATTCTAGATATTCTCTCATCTTGTGGGTGGAGTCTCTTGGTAATTTTGTGGTGATTTTGTGATCTATTGTGGTTTTGTTTTTCTATTTTTTTTGTAATTGTTGTTTAATTTTGTTTTGCTTTGATTCATTGAGGTTTTTTCCTTCTAATGTTTTTGTCTCCCTCCAGTCTCAATTTTCTTGCTAAAATTTCTTTCTAAGTTGCTTATTTGTCATTCACTTGGAAACCTTTTTATGTTCTTAGTTTCCCTCTTGGGTTGTATACTGAAAGTGAGCATTTACTTATGGTCTCCTTGAGGTTGTTAATCATTTTTACTAATAAGCTTTTAAAATCTTCACCTAGCATTTTATCCAGTTGTGTCTTTGCATTAAGTGGCTGATCAGCTATGAATTTTCCTACCCTAAATGAACACAATCTTTAAAAGAACCCACCAGTTCCACAAAATATCTTTTCTCTTTCTCTACATTCATGCCAGAATTTTCAACTAACATCCATACATAACAAGGAAGAGCCTGGAACAGTGAGAAATCATAGGAATAAAATCCTGGAGGAGGACACCTGAAGGGGTGATGGTTTTCTCTGGTGGGGAAGGTTAATTTCGCAGTATGATAACACACCTAAAAATGGAAGTATTTTTAAATTAAATAACGAGAATTATTTACATTCTTGGCCTCTCTCTCAGTGTGTGTGTGTGTGTGTGTGTGTGTGTGTGTGTGTGTGTGTCTGTGTGTGTGTGTTGTGTGTATGAGTGTGTGCACATGAGAAAAGAGCAGAAGGTAGCCAGTGTTTTGTTCAATTAGTTCCCACTTTATTCCTTTGCTTCAGGGTCTCTCACTAACATTAGAGCTGAGTGTGACTGATTCAACTAGGCTATTCTGTGTGAAACTCCTCTTCCAGCTGACTGATTCAATCTTCTCCCTCTCCTCTCTCTCTTTCTCTCTCCTGAATTGCTCTTCTTGGCCTCAAACTAACTCTAGCAATCTATTCTAATCTTCTGGCTTCTCATTCTCTGGCTTTTTCTGTCTTTACCTGTATCTAGCTTGTTTTCCGTTTAACTTGTCTCTATTAAACTTTCCCAGTAAAACTGTCTCCTCCTCCACCTTCTTCTTTTAAGTAACCTTTTTCCCCTCTCTTTTCTCATGAGAGTTGGGCACATCCTATTCTGTCAATTCTCTCTCTGATTTGTCACTTTGTCTGCCATTCAACTAGACACAGCACTTTCTAACATGGCTGCATTCTTCTACAAACTAACTTTAACTTCATTGTTTGGGATTAAAGGTATATACTAAGGATGTTTCTATATTCCAGCCAGAGGGATTAAATGTGTGATAAGGGCCACACCACAAATAGAAACAGGTTTTTTTTTAATAACACAATTTCAGGGGTTTGGGGATATTTTGAGGGGCTTATGATGGGTACATGGAGGGTAGGAACACGTAGACTCATGGAGGCAGATCCTAAAAAAAGATGTTCAGGATCTTCCTCTCTGGGGAGATTGGATATGATATGGGTAGGGCCTGTGTGTCAGTAACAGGCATGGAAGATCATGGTAGAAGCCTAGAGGTTTAATATGGACCATACAAGGATGATCATTGTCTTAGTTAGGGTTTCTACTGCTGTGACAAAACACCATGAGCAAAAAGCAAGTTGGGAAGGGAAGGGTTTGTTGGCTTATACTTCCACATTTCTGTTCATCCCTGAAGGAAGTCAGAACAGGAACACAAGCAGGGCAGAATCCTGGAGGCAAGAGCTGATAAAGAGACCATTGAGGGGTGCTGCTTATTGGCTTGCTTCACATGGCTTGCTCAGCTTGCTTTCTTATAGAGCCTAGGAGCACAATCCTAGGGATGGCACCACCTACCATGTACTGGGCTCTTTGCCATTAATCACTAATATAGAAAAGGCCTTACAGTTGGATTTCATGAAGTCATTTTCTTTCTTTTCTTAGCCTTATTAGATATTTTTTTGTTTACATTTCAAATGTTATCCCCTTTCCTGGTTTCCCCTTCGAAAACCCCCATCCCATCCCCCTGCTTCTATGAGGGTCTTCCCCTACCCATCCACCCACTCCCACTTCCCTGTCCTGGCATTCCCCTACACTGGGACATCAAGCCTTCACAGGAAAAAGGGCATCTCCTCCCATTGATATCTGACAAGGCCATCCTCTGCTACATATGTGGCTGGAGCCATGGGTGGCTTCATGGTGGCATTTTTTAAAACTGAGGCTCCTTCCTCTCTGATGACTCTAGTTTGTATCAATTGACACACACAAGCAGCCAGTACAGTCAGATGAGTCCAGAACACTGGATGTGGAACCCTGGCTAGATCTGGTGAGTGTGTGTGTGTAACTTACACTGTGGGTAAGATCAGAAGAATTCACTCAGGTAGACTTTGGAGAAAAAAATTGGAATCTGAGTAACCAGGTTGGATATTAGAGGCTTAATTTTAAACAAATATTCCTAGGATGTGAAATAAACATTATTTACATAATATTTACATAAATAAACATAAGAAGGCAGTAGGAAAAGTGTCATTGAGCATTGTACATGATGTAGATGCACACATGGAAGAAGAAATAAATGGATGCTATTCTATCCCTTGCATACAAGAATTAATTCTTCATCTGTTTTTGGATGTGTCTGTATGTGCCTTCCAAACTTTGTTGCTTTAAACATGTTGCTTTTATAGAGAACACAATAATAAATATTATAGACTAAGCTGTAAGCAAGGTAAACTGTATAATCCTTATGCTGCAATCTAATAAAACTTCTCAGAGAAAGCGTGTTTCCTCTTTAAATGTCTCATTAGATTCTCTCCTAGTCATGATGATTTATAGTTTTATTCCTTACCTTGCATAAGTACTGTTTCTATATTAAAGTCAGTGTATCTTCAAAATGATGCCATGGAAGGATGCAATTTACCTTGGCTTGAAGTTCAGTTTGGAGCATTATCTCACATTAGAGGTAGTTTGGGTTCATAAATATTTATTTAGGAATCTGAATAATGCTGAATGCTTTTCTTTTCTCTCTGAATAATCGCAAGCTATGCTTTAATTCACACATATGTCAACAAAGTATACAAATCACACGTCAATTAAAATCTCCCAATCACAAGACTAGGGCTCTGCGTTCAATCTTAGTTTGGGCCTGAGATGTTAGCTATCCACTCTGTCACTGTGTGCAAACCACATAGGTGATCCTAAATTTGAATAACAATATTAAATGTAATAAATCATTCTAAAGGAGTGCTGGAGTTTCTACACTGAAAATTAAGTTTTAGTGGAGAGACCTTGTGACAGGGTGTCCCTTTGTACCCTAGCCTCTAGTTCTCATGCCTCTTGCCTGAGCTTCTTGAATTACAGGCAAGTGTCAACATGCCCAGCTCAAAATAAATTTTACAAACTAAATCTAAACCTGAATGTACGCACAAGGATGTTGCAATTCCTCAATTGTTATTTTTGTCTCTCAAAATATCATGTGGCCTGAAGATGATCATAAATGCATCCTCCCTGTAAGTTCTGATTATGTGAGAAACTTAGGGGAAGGTTTTAAAGAAAAAAATTTTGAGCCAAATAGAGAAAATATCAGATTCATTGTGGTAAACAATGAATAAAAGAGCTGACTTACACATGAGTTAGGAGATGAAGTTGAATCCTCTTCCATTATGGTATTGTAATTATACCAACAGCCTGAGGGTAATGTAATTATTTTAGTTATTTTTTATTGCTAGAAAGAGACACCATGAGCAATGCAACTCTTATAAAAAGAGAACATTTCATTGAAGGCATGTGTGGTGGTTTGAATATGCTTGGCCTGTAGGAAGTGTCACTATTGGGAGGAGTGGCCTTATTTGAGGAGGTGTAGCCTTGGTAGAGAAAGTTTGTCATTTCTCTCCCAAGGGGTGGGTTTTGAGGTCTCCTCCTATACTCAAGCTTCACCCAGTAAAGAAGAGACCTCCTCCTGTCTACCTTTGGATCAAGATGTAGAATTCTCAGCTCCTCCAGCACCATGTCTGTCTGCAGGCTACTATGCGTCCCATCATGATGATAATGTAATGAACCCTTAAAACTGTAAGCCAGCCCTAAATCAATGTTTTCTTTTATAAATGTTACCTTGGTCATAGTGTCTCTTCATAGCAATAAAACCCTAACTAGGACACCATGCTTTTAGTTTTAGAGAGTTAGTCTATTATCATCATGGTAGGGAACATAGCATTAGGCAGGTAGGTAGCATTAGGCAGGTAGGCATGGTACTAGAGAAGGAGTTGACAGCTTTTATCCTGATCTGCAAAAAGCAGGCACAAAGTGACACTGGACACAGTGTGGGCTTTTGAAACCTCAAAGCTACCCCAAGTGACATACTTCCTTCAACAAGGTCATAACTCCTAAACCTTCTAATCCTTCTCAAACACTTACACTTCACGATGACTAAGCGTTCAAATATGTGAACCTATGGGGGTCATTTTCATTCAAACAACCACAGTAGTACATGTCATGCTTACTGCTGAGCATCCCTTACCTGCTCTATAGATAAAATGAGATGGTCTGTGGATTATTTCTCCCAGTGATTCACTTGTTTAGTTTGTAGAGACCTAGTTTCACTATGTGAAAGTGCAATCTTACACATGTGTTCCTTTTCCCCCAGCCTCCTAAGTGCCATAGTCACCATCACAACTGTTCGATAGTAATTCTTCTAATAATACTTCACTAAAGAATTAATGTTTTCTAATTTTGAATTAGAAAAGTATGATTAATAAAAATCAACATGAAAAGAGGAAATTGTGAGAATTTTAAAAATAAAGACTCAGCTTCAAATAGACTGTACAAATGTGTGTACTGTTCTTCCTTTTTGCCTGAGGAATTGATGGGTTAAACCGACCCTGTGGTGTCATCTACTTCCTTATTGAAGGAAGATTTGATCACTGAGTTATCCTTGAGTGAAACAAATGTTAGTTCTGCAGCACAGAGAAGGGATGTCCAGTGACCTTGTTTATTTCTGGACTGGAATTCTTGGTGATTGTTGTCCAAGCTTCTGCCGTAGAGAGCCAAGATTTAGTGTTTACAAAGTGTTTTCTTTGAGAAGATGATTTGAATCAAGGCCAAAGAGCTTTAGTGAGACTGATAGCTTGTCATTGATAGATAAATAAAAGATGGAAGGGGAACATCTCCCCCATTCTTGGTCTCCAAAGTGTTCAAAGTCTCACTCAGCCTCAGTTCTTGCAGCAATTGAGGTCTTTCCTGTCCTTCTGACCTTAAATCTCTGAGTGTGGTCCATTCTAGAGAATTATGTGGAGGCAAAGTTATTCATCTCAAAGGAGGAAAAAAGAGCTGAAAATAATCACTTGGAGCATCTAGTGTCTATTTTACAGAAGACAATTAACACATATTGCTCCACCAAATTATGCATCTTAAGACTAGCTGTTTGAGTCTGGAGAAACAAGCAACAGAACATTAGAATGAGCTTTGAGATTATATTTGAACCCCATGAGGAAGCAATGGTAACAAATGCTGGCAGAGATATGGGGGAGGAAAAACCCTTTGTACTGTAGGCGGGAGTGTAAGACAAGCAGCCACTCTAGAAATAGTACATTAAGTTCTAACATTGAACTAGAGGATTTCACTATACCATCTAGGGCCACATCTCTGTTTATTGATGCACTCTTCACAATAGCCAAGAAAAGGAACTAGCCTAGAGCTCCATCAACAGATAAATGAATTAAGAACACACCGGGAAGAACGAGGTGTTCAAGCAGGCTGATCTCTCATTGTGCCTGACATGCTCCACAAACATTTACTAAGCTAAATGGAATTGTACTAACAGATGACCAACAATGATGCAGCTAACTGGCTGGTTAATTCTGAAACACAGCCACCTTCACACGGGACAGAATAGAGGCCATTAAACAGAACACCAACTGAGAGCCAAGCCAAGCAAAACAAACTCAAAACCACATGGGAAGTGTGCACTCCAGCCAGTGGTTTTAATACAAACGTCACCAAGGAGCATGAATAAAGAACACTGCAGAATGTAAGTGCAGCTCTTAATGAACTTTTCAAAAAGTGAATGAACCTATAACCAGTATATAGCCAAGAAACAGAGCCACACACTCCCTCCCCTTGTCTACTCTCCTATAAGAGCCAGCCGCTTGATTCCTAACACCGTGGATTTGTTATGCTGCCTGTTAGATCTGTCTGTCTTCTTATTCCTCCATCTCCATAGCATTTCCTTGTGTTCTATTCTGTACCCTCACTTATCCATCCTACTGTACCTGGATGTTTGGGCTGTTTTCAGCA
This sequence comes from Rhabdomys pumilio, assembly GCA_030674055.1. NCBI lineage: Eukaryota > Metazoa > Chordata > Mammalia > Rodentia > Muridae > Rhabdomys > Rhabdomys pumilio. The sequence goes on from JANHMN010000001.1 coordinate 30,205,854, forward strand.
TGTGACTATTATGGTTGGTGCTGCCATGAATAATCTTGAATATATCTCTTGGTGAAAACACGCACATGTGTACCTTTCTGTCAGGTATTTAAGGATGGAATCTTTGGTTCATAAAGATGCACATGGTTGTCTGATTTGTATATATACTGACCTAATTTTTCATGTTTCTTTGTATGCGTTCCACTTCAATTCCTCCTTCCTATCCTAGGGAGGAGGCTGCGCTTGATCGTGTGACTTCCTTGGGCCAATAGGATAGTAGAAAAGCAGTTATAAACAGTGTGCATACAAGCACTTGTTAGGTTTGCTCTTTCTTCTCTTGAAAAATCCACCCAGGCTAGCCTCATGAGGGATAAGAGCTACATCAGAAAAGCGTAGGCATCCTGGGTAACTCACCCTACTCTAGTGCCGAGTAAAATGAACTGTACCTACATTGAATCAGCAGAGCTGCCTGCTTGCCATGCAGACTGTCATTTCAAGTCACTAATTTTAGTTTGTTACACAGCAGCAAAGTGCCACACTGATAAGCAGATTTATAAAGGGCAGTGCAAACTGATACTCGATTAATTGTATTTGAATTTCTCAGGTTTCACATTCATAATTCATATCACTATTTGGTATAGGTTAAATCATATGAAACACACACACACACACACTATATATATATATATATATATATATATATATATATATACACACACACATATGTATATGTATATATATAGTGTGTTTATATATATATATATATACATATGTATAAATTATGAATGTGAAACCTGAGAAATTCAAATACAATTAATATATACATTAATATATGTATATATATATATATTGTGTGTGTGTGTGTGTATCTCCATTATATTTTTGTAAAATTAGGACTTTTCCAGAAAAATAAAAGGAATTGAAAGAAATTTTATGTTAGTCAAAATTAGCTAGATTCAGAAAGACAAAATCATATTTGTTTTCAATAGAATGTAAATTTAAGTGTGTGTAGAAAGTGAAAATAGGGAGGATATGGGAGGGAGAAGTTTAAAAAGGTGGGGAGAGGGAACAATGGAATGCAGAGGCTTTTTAAAGGAAGAGATTCAGCAAGGTAGAGTGAGCAATAAGGGGGTTTAATAAGATCAAAATGTACGCATACATATATATGCAGAATGTCCCAGTGGAACCCATTTCTCTATATCCTAGCCAAAAATTTATTTCTGAAAAAGAAAAAAAAAACCTTCATGGTAAGTTGTGTGTTGGGACTATCACAGGTGCTGAACTGCGACACACAGTGAACACAAAGCAAACTTAAAACCTGCTAGGCTGGTCTGTGGTGCGGTACTGACCGTCAGACACTGATCCAGAGCGCCTGCTTTGGCTGAGATCAGCTGGGCTCCCAGCATCTCATTTCCAGGTTTTTCTTTTCTCCTAGCAAGTGCAATGCTGACTAGCACCTGAAACAGAAAGAGAGGAAGAGAGAGATGTAAGAAAAGAACAAGTTTGTTTCTGCTTCTGTAGGATGGTGAGGAAAGAGATGAGCAGTTTCACTGAAGAAGAGTTGAACTATGTATAATCACCCTCTATCCCTTGCTGGTCTTACAGACTCTGGTAACTGGTAAATGTTGGGGAGACTGGTTTTGCTCACATTAAGAAAAAAACCTTAAGATATTTTTGTCAGTGTAGTGTAAATTAAGAAGTAATATATTTTAAATGAAAACTTTCCATCTTGGCTGGCAATGCTCTCCATTAAAACCCCACAACCAGGCATGAGAAACTCTCTTTTGAGTTGTTAATCAGAATTGTCCAAGAGACTCTAAAACCACTGTGGGCTATTACTATTGCCCTTGGTTGATGCTCATAGGTAGAAAATAAGACCTTATTGCTGAAGATACCATGCATTTCAGACACAGGACCCACAGGCCTGGAGCTAGATCTGACTTGAATGCCTTCTTCCTGAGGACTAGCATTCATGATACCAGAAGACAGAATGCCAGCTTCCAAAGAAGGCAAATAACCAACTATAATGGCTGTGAGCCACAATGACAAAAATGGCATGATAACCCAAAGGATGCAATAGTGACACACATGTCTTGGTGGTTACCAACAGCTCTATAATTAGACTTCAGGTCTGCTCAACAAGAGAGAAATCAAACATGTTTGGTACTGACAACCTAGTCAACTGTCAAGGGCTACTGAAATCATGACCTTTGAAGAGAACTTGCAATTACCACTTTGCCTAGCTACCATAGACTATAACTACCTTCTAAATATTTATCTTTATACCTAAAGATAATTGTAGTTCTCACATCCCATCAACTGATTTTTTTTCTTTACAAGTACCAGAAACTTTTACAGAAAACCACAATCAAAATGCAGAGTTGTCAAGTCCCAACTTCTACATCTACAATATAACTCCTGTGCCTAAAGGGTTACAGATCATTGCCAGATCATTGCAGAAGATTGCAATATATATATATATATATATATATATATATATATATATATATATCCTATAATTATATTACTGTATATAAAACATATATCAATTATACACACACATATACACACACAAAGGGGTATCAATGGAAGGTCTGTTGGGAAAAAAAGAAAGGTAAATGATGCAATTATGTTATGATCTCAAAATCATTTTTATAGAAGCAGTAATTGTAACTGTAAATGCTTGTTGCAGGATACTTGATTACACTGTGAGACCTGAGACTGTATTGTTTACTGGAAACACATGTTTCCAGTTGTGGTTTTCCTCAGCCTTAGAACACACCTTTAATCCAAAAGCTTTATGCTTACTGTAAACAGGATTAAATAAAATCAACCATAGGTCAAGAGGGAAAGAAAGCAACCAGTAGACGGGGAATGCACATAGGAAAAAAAAAACCATAGAAAGTAAGAGGAAGTCAGCTTGAAGGATTTTTGAGATGGCTGGAGAAGAACTTCCTTTAGGGACATAGCTGAGGAGAAAGGTGAGTTGAGTGCTTTCTCTGCCTCCTCGAGCTAGTGGGCTTTCACCTCAGCATCTGGCTTCCAAGACTTTATTGAAAAATTGAACTTTTGAGATTTTGTTGAAAACCACAAATGCCTGCTGATTTTATGCAACATTCAGTTTTTAATTCTTTATATGCTTGATTTAATTTAATTCTCACTGCAACTATTGGTTGTAAATGCTTTATCACCCCAAAATCTGGCCTTGGGGTTTACTGACTCATTCCCACACAAATGTCATATGTGTAACTAAGGCAGTGTTCAAAGAAGAGCTGATTGTGACCATTAGGTGGTACTCTGTTTTCAAAAGCCTTCTTCCAATGAGAAAAGTATGAAAGACAGGGCATCAAGTGGAGGGATGGAGGGGGATGGGGTTGTTATCCCACAGTCAAAAACCCTAATCTAGAATTGTTCCTGTCAAAAAAAACAAAACAAAACAAAACAAAACAAAACAAAAAACAAACAAAACAAAACAAGAAAAAACTGCAGGGACAAAAATGTAGAAGAGACTGAGGAAAAGGTAATCCAGTGACAACCTCAACTTGGGATCCATCTTAAGGAGAGGCTCCAAGGCCTGACACTATTACTGATGCCATAGTGTGCTTACATACAGGAGCCTAGGATAGGTGCCCTCTAAAAGGCTGAACAAACAAGTGACTGAGACAGAAGCAGATTCTTACACCCAACCAATGGACTGAAGTCAAGGACCCCTGTAGCTGAATTAGGGAAAGGCTGGAAGAAGTTGAGGAGGAAGGTGACCCCATAGGAAGACCAGCAGTCTCAACTAACCTGGATGTCGGAGATCTCTCAGACACCAACCAGACATCATACACTAGCTTGTCCGTGGCCCCTGAAACATATATAGCAGAGGACTGCCTGGAAAAGACATCCCCAACCCTTGATAAACTTGAGACTCCAGGGATTGGGGAGGCTAGTGTGTGTGTGTGTGTGTGTGTGTGTGTGTGTGTGTGTGTGTGTGTGACTCTCTTGGAGACCGAGGGGGGAAGAGGAATAGGATGAGGAACTGTGGGAGGGCAAACTGGGAGGGGGTTAATGACTGGACTGTAATATATATATATATATATAATGAAAGAGAGAAAAATATGTCAAGTGGATGGTCCTACCATCATGAATGCACCTGATCCCACCTCAATGCCATATTCTTTTTATTTTGTTTTGTTTTTTTTTTTCTGTATCAATTCTTGAACCTCTGTCTCCCCAGGGACAGGATTACAGGTGTGTCTCTCTACACCTGCCTGATATACTCAAGAAAGTAGAGCAAGCAGTTTCGTTTGAAAATGTGATGTTGCCGGGCAGTGGTGGCGCATGCCTTTAATGCCAGCACTTGGGAGGCAGAGGCGGGTGGATTTCTGAGTTCGAGGCCAGCCTGGTCTACAGAGTGAGTTCCAGGACAGCCAGGGCTACACAGAGAAACCCTGTCTCGAAAAACAAAAACAAAGAAACAAAAAAAATGATGTTGTCTATGACATTCTTCCGTAAGATTGGAATGGAGTGAAATTACTAACTGGAGGGGGAGCCCATCCCATTCTATGTGAATCACTCAACTGTTGAAGCAACACACCCTGCATACCATCATCAATACCTAGACAATAAAAGGTTATAGCATTTAGATAGCCATAAGGCCTGGCCTACTCCAAAGAGGAAAGAAAGCTAAGAACAAAGGAAAAGGAAGGCAGGGTGAGGGAGCCATATTGTTTGCTCACCCTTCAACCTGTATGTTCGCTTTGTGACTTAGTGTGTGAAGAAAGTGTCCTGGAAGGGTATACAGCAACTGGCATCACATTCTGCACTAATTCCTTTTGACTGGCACTAAATCATATGCTCAGCTGATGAAGGAGTATGTACCAGGCTGTCACTTCACCCAGGAACACAGCTACTGTGCCTAAGAACAGTGTTAGAAAGCTCTCTTAGACTCCAGAATGTTTCCCTGAGCAAGCTTTGCTTGCTTATGGAAAGGAAGTACTTTACATGGTTGATGCCACATTACCCATTATCCGTTAAGGAATCAGATGCTTTTGGCAGTAGTGCCCCACAGCTCATCAAGGGAACCTTTACCATGATTTCAGTTCACAAGGCTTTGCAATCTCGGTCCTTACCAGTGAAGGAACTGAAAACCCTTGCCAGGCACAGTCAGTACTCCCACAAAACAGTTCAAGCCTCATGCACTATATGTGCGTACTGTCTGAGCACTGCAGGGCACTTTGGTCAGTGTGTCCCTCCAGAGGATGTCTGCTAGGGAATGCATTTTTCTGTTTTGTGGGCTAATGCCCCAAACGAACAGATCTCACTCACTATCACTATTCAATTTAGTACCTTTGATTCCTCCTGAAGGGATCTGTAATGATGTATTTTCCCAGAGATAAATTAATTCCATTCAAATAATGTGTTTTCAGAGATGCCTGCAAAGCAAACTCTGGGGCATAATTCTCCCTATTTTATTCAGGAAGACAGTATTTACCACTTACCATCAGCCTGACAGGTTTGATTTATATAGATACAGCAACAAAGAGACAATGGTCTCTTCCTTATGGAGAAACCTTCATAAATAAAATGAATGAAATACCTGAATGTGATGAGAGTCCTATTGGGATGGGTAGACCCTGGAAGCCCAGTAAAACCCTGAACTCGTAGGTTAAGTTTTTTACATACAACTTATGGGGTTGGGAATATGGGGAGCACAGTGATGTCTTGGGAGCCAATCTGAGCAGATTAAATGCTAGTGTGGTGATGTATAGCCAGCTGATTCGGGTTCATCCTTGTGTTGTACAGACAGTAGTTGTGTAGTGACTACTCATATTTATGATGAAAACCTAGACATTTAGCTATGGTATATGTTTTTGCAGAATAAAGTATATTTCTTTTATTTATATATTTTCTACAAATATATTTGCAGAGTACAATATATTTATACAAAATAATTATACATGTGAAGACCTCTCGAGAGCTTTTGTCTAAATGGCTTTGTATAAACAGATCGGTTTTACTGCAAAGTGTTATTGCATTGAGACAAAATCAAAACAGGAAAAAAAAGTACATTTTAACTAATACCTGATTTAATTTGTTTTTGTTGTAAGAGGAAAGATTCTGTGAGCAGAGAAAATGTCAAGAAGATATGAATCTTTCTGTCAACAATGTATTAAGACAGAAATCTTTTGTCAATGGCAAATTCATACAGCCCTTACTTACCTTGCTTTAGTTTATTAAGGTAATTAAGCCTAACAAGTCAAGAGAATTTCAGTTTGCAAGTCTGAAATGATTCAACATTTTCATTCCTCTATTAGTAAGAAAATGCTTTGAATGAGTTTTAATGTAAATAAGAAAAACCAGTGAATTCTTTCATAATTTGAAAAATCCCTTGGGAAATCCTTTACCAACAGGCAATCATTATCCTGTCCTCAGATGAGGTGAAAGGCAGGAAGGAAGTGATCTGTATTGTGGTGTTGTTTTTATTCTCTCCATAGCCCAGAAAGAGAGGGGTGTCCCTTGGCTTTATCAGAGGTCTTCAGAGATCTTCCAGGAAGTGCCCTGACTCTTTCTGGGTTTGTCTTGGATATACCACACCCACAAGCTGCTTGAAATTCAGTTCATGTTTTATATTCCACAAGAGTTCAGAAATCTTCCATGTGGTCACACTCATTAATTACTTGGAGTTCAAGACTTTGCCCAGTGATGTTAAGTGGACATCTCAATGGAAGCCCTGACAATGCACAGAAATCCCAGATAGAAATCACTCAGTTCTGTCTCCATCAATGAGTCTCTGCTCCTGCTGGAAGAAGCACCATCCAGTGTAAGCCATGAGATGTGGAGAGTTACCAGACACTCTTTTTTTTTTAAAGGTATATTTATTTATGTATATGAATCCACTATCACTGTTTTCAGATACACCAGAAGAGAACATCAGATTCCACTACAGATGGTTATGAGCCACCATGTGGTTGCTGAGAATTGAACTCAGGACCTCTAAGAAGAGCAGTCAGTGCTCTTACCCATTGAGCCATCTCTCCAGCACATACCAAACGTGTTCAAACTCTGCTTTAGACAATGCCAAGTTCTAGCTGAGAGCTCCTGTTCTCTCCATTTCCCCCTTTGACACATTGAGCACGTGTCACCGAGCCAGAGCCTAGGAACAGCCTCTCTTCTTTGTAGCGACTTCAGGAACCTGACAGGATTAAGATATTGTTCATGTGCTTCAGCAGTGACTTCAAGAACTGGCTGTTCCTGTGTTTGTTCACTTTTAATCTAAACTTGTCACTAACCAGGTGATCTCTATCTAGTGTGTCCTTAAGAATTCTCAACAGCTTCCTTTCTATTTCTCACTTCCCCATCACCAGAAGCTATAACAGAAGCCTAAAAAAATGAGCTGCTGTTTCCAAGGGGCCATTCCTGACGCCATTAGATTAAGCTCATATTGTATGTGATTGCTGCCTGGGAGGGTTTTACTTTCTGCAACCATCTCTGTAGTTCTTTGATTTCATAGATGATAAAACAAAATAAGTGATTTGGGATTCTATACAGAAAAAAAAGTGTTGTTACAATCCCTAGTTACCTAGCACATAATTTCCAATAACACTTTTATTGTGAAACACAAAAGAGTCTTTTGATGAGATGAATCATGGGAGCTTTAACATGAAAATTATACTAAAGAGGGCTTTTTTATATTTGTTTTTGTTTTCTATAAATGAGTGAAATGCCATATCCCAGAGACCATTTACACTTAGTAGGTGAGATAACCATAAAGATATGATTTCATTTTGCTGAAAATAATTTCCCAAGCCAGTTTGTTTGCTTGAATAAAAAATCTCAGAAATGGACAACGAATTTTAGCCAACATAGAGATATTAGCTTAGACTCCATAAAGTATATTTGCTTGTCAAAAATGAAGGAATATCAGTAATTTTATAAAGTTTGACTCAAAAGGGAAGACTGAAAATAGTAGAGGGAATAAAAAAGAACAGTAATCCAATGGCCTGAACTCCTACAAAGATCTGGGGAAGCAGAAGGGGAGGGATCTGTAAAAATAAAATAAGGCTGGAGTCAGAAGGTGGCTCAGCAGACTAAGTTCTGCCACACAAGCTTGACGACCCAAGTTCAATCTCTAAAACCTACAGAAAAAGCTGGATGTGTTGGTACATATTTGTAACCCCCACACACTTGTAGCAAGATGGGAGGCAGAGAAGGGAGAATCACCATGAAGCTCATAGCCAGCTAACCAAAGGTATACTTCACAACAGTAGAAACAACAGGAGAGACTCAGCCTCCAGCTGAAGAGTGAGCACTTGTCCATGATTCACTGAAGAATGATATCCTGGACTCAAATAGTAAGTAAAAACAGAGTGCTTTATTCTGTAGAAGTCTGGCATGTTGAGGTCTGCCAGGATGAAGACTCCCGAGTGAGCTCACAGGCCCAATTTAAAGCACATTAAGGGAATTTCAGGGAGGGGTAAGTGACTTTTATCTTAGTTGGTTGGTTTTATATCTAGGGTCATTTCAGAACCATTGTTAGGGGTTGGGTGGGGCTAGAAACTGTTGCTGGGAAAGTCTGGAAACTATTGCTGATCCATTGTCCTTCCCTTAGGCCAAGTGGTGGGGCAGCTACTGACAGTAGGGCAGTTTCTGACTGGCTGCCCGAGGCCTGGGGTTTTTCTAGTAACTGACTTGCCTGAACTTGCCCAGTTCTTGGAAACAGAGATCTAGGCCTAATCTCCTGAACTGCCCATTTGAAGTCTGTCATGGAGTCAGCTTGTCTCTCAGTCCTTTCACACTGACTCCAAAAAGTGATTTTCTGACCTCCATTTGTTCAAAATATAATGACATCTGAGGAATGATTCCTATGAATACTGTACAGTTGATCTATCTAAACAGCCTCTTGGTATATGTTTATCATGTTGGGATATATGTTTCTTCCTGTCAAAATCTGAGAGGTGTTTTCCTCTGTGAGACATTTTAATCTACATTTTTCTGAGTAAAATAATTGAAGTTCCAACAGTTGACTAGATTTGCCTGACCCTTTAGAGACTCTCCTCAGAATCACCAGGCTGTTTCCTTTTGAGAATACCATGTATGAGAAAACCTAGCCTCTGGGAATACATGAATACTCTGGTATGTGCTAATATCAAGAGGGAATCCATGACAAAGAACACAATTTAAAATTTTTTTGAATTTTCCAAGGTTTTGCCTGTTTTTTTCCCCTTTGTGTACCAGAGCTTTAAACCACCAAGTGTCAGTGTCAGATTTTTCAGTGCAATCATTTTTTTTCCTGCCATATCCATGCTATTTATATTTATACCTAGAATCTTGGGTAGAAGTTCATCTTTTTCTTTTCAACTACTAAGTATGTATCAAAGGTAGAAAATGGAACCAGAGTCATGGTGGAGAAAAATGAAGATGCCGTGGTGGTGATGGGTCCTTGTCCCCTTTGCTGGTGGGGATGGGAACTGTAATTTGTCCTTCCACTGTGAAGGTACTTTAAGCAACTTTAAGACCTGAGCATAGATGATCCTGTAAGACTCTTGTGAGTCTTAGCTTACCAGAGACCCCGTGAATAAACCAAGCAGCGATGTAAATCAATGCAAAAAGCAAGAGGAATTTTAATGATCCAATGCATTGGGGTCACTCTGTACCCAAAGGAGAGGCGGTGACCCTGGGCAGCCCATTTGGTCAGTTTTTATACATTTAAGGGGTAGACTAGAGAAACAGTGACTAGGCACAATATGATTGGCAGAACAGTGTGACTTTCAAACTGATTGGTCTTTGGGAAATGAGGTTGCAAGGACCTCCCTAGTCTGTGGGTGGCAAGGGTTTGTCCTTCCTTCTGAATGTATGCTCTGGGCCTTCCCCAGTCTCAGGTTTGCTCAGGTTCCCTGTCTTCTGAGGAATGTTAATCAGCCTCTCCCTTTCTCCTCAATGTTAATCCAGCAAGTGTCCTCTGACCAAGGAATGTTAATTAGCCTCTCCCTTGTGGGGTGGACAAGTGTTCCAAAGTTCCTCTTCAATCCAATTCCAACTAGCCATTCCTAATCACATATACACGTGAGTAACATCAGAGAGTGTTTTAAATTTCTATGTAAATAAGCATATATGTGTGTGTAAGCATATATATGTATGTAAGTAAGCATATGTGTATGTATACCAATAGTAATTAAATAATAAACTAAAATTTTAAGGAGTAGAAGGGGTACAGAAGAAATCAAATACAGATGGGTGGTGTATAAATAAGGATAAATTTCATACTCATGTATGAAATTCTCAAAAACTAAATTAAAGAATACATCTCTTGCAACTAATCCCTCATTTCAAATCTGGTGAGGCAGACACAACACAGGCTGAGCTACTAAGGCCACTGGTCTTCAGAATGTAGTCTAATGTTGTCACATGTGCTAAAAGTTTCCCCAGAAGCTTGGAGTGAAGAACTGCTCTTAAACAACTTTTCTTTCAGCAGGAGGAGAGGGGGATGCGATAGGGGGTTCCTGGGTGGAAATGGGGAAGGGGTAAGGGGATAACATCTGAAATGTAAATAAAATATCCAATAAAAATTAAAAAAAAAACCAATTTATCTTTCCTGAGCTGTTCTCCTGAAAGTTGGGAGTATCCTGTCTCTGACTCATTCTGTCAGATCTTTCTCTGATTCATCATTTTGTCTGCCCTTCAATTAGATGTCACTTTCTAACATAGCTGCTTTCTTCTATAAACTAATTTTACCTTAAGTTGTATATCAAGGGCATGTCTATACTCCAAGTGTTCCATTCTAGCCATATCACCCAGAACTAGAGTCTTTGGATATGATCCCTTTCCAGAGCAGCCATGTTGATGAATTAAAATTCCTCTACATGGAATTCTTCCAGATCTACTGATTTAGAATGTCTGTGGGAAGAACCCTTAACTATTTATAATAAGAAAAAATAATAAATTTTCCAGCGATTTTTACACCTATCATTTTGGGAAGCATCGTTTAGAGAAGTTCAGTGTGAGAAAGCAATGGGAGTGCCATAATCTTGTAACTCAGAAGGGTTGAGGGAGGAGGATTGTCATGGGTTCAAAGCCTGTCTGAACTACATGGTGAGTTCTAGAACAGCCTGGACTATCTTATAGAAGGAGAGATAGATAGATAGATAGATAGATAGATAGATAGATAGATAGAGACTTGAAATAGGCAGAATATAAGGGAGGCAAGAATTAAATCCATGTTCAGAATGTGAATGACAACCTTGATATTTCTATCTTGTAAATCACTGAAATTCAGCTAGACTGTTCTTTGCTGAAAATCGCCAACTGCAAAGAAGCTAATCTGATGATCAAAAATTTTAGGTAGATTATCCTCTCCCTCTTGTCTCCTTTCTTTTTTCCTCTGCCTTATTAAGTCAGGTTATGATTTGAATGTGAAATGCCCTCCACTGGTCCTTATGTTAAAGTTTGCTTAACAGCTTAATAAGCTTTTGGGGAATGAATAAGGGCCTTGATGTTTTTCACATGTTGCTCCATTTCACACCAGTCAGAATGGCTAAGATCAAAAACTCAGGTGATAGCAGATGCTGGTGAGGATGTGGAGAAAGAGAAACACTCCTCCATTGTTGGTGGCATTGGAAGCCGATACAACCACTCTGGGAATCAGTCTGGAGGTTTTTCAGAAAATTAGACCTGAGAACCCACTTATGCCACACCTTGGCATATACCGAAAAGATGCTCCAACATATAACAAAGACACATGCTCCACTATGTTCATAGTAGCCTTATTTATAATAGCCAGAAGCTGGAAAGAACCCAGATGTCCTTCAACAGAGGAATGGATACAATGGAGTACTACTCAGCTATTAAAAACAATGACTTCATAAAGTCATTTCTCAGGCAAATGGATGGAACTAGAAAATATCATCCTGAGTGAGGTAACCCAATCACAAAAGAACACACATGGTATTCATTTACTGATAAGTGGATATTAACCCAAAAACTTGCAATACCCAAGATACAACTCACAGACCACATGAAGTTCATGAAGAAGGAAAGTCAAAGTGTGGGTGCTTCAGCCCTTCTTAGAAAGAGTAACAAAATACTCATGGGAGCAAATATGGAGACAAATTGTGGAGTAGAGACTGAAGGAGGGGCCTTCCAGAGACTGTCCACCTGGGGATTCATACCATGTGCATTCACCAAACGCAGATGCTGATGTGGATGCCAGGAAGTGCATGCTGACAGGAGCAGGATATAGCTGTATCCTGAGAGGGTCTGCCAGAGTCTGACATATACAGAGGCAGATCCTCATAGCTAACCATAGAACTGATCACAGGGTTCCCAATGGAGGAGTTAGAAAGAAGACTGCAGGAGCTGAAGGGGTTTCAAGACCCGTGGGGAGAGCAACAATACCAACCAACCAGAGCTTCCAGGGTCTAAACCTCCAGCCTAGGAACACACATGGAGGGACCCATGGCTCCAGTTGTATATGTAGTGGAGGATGGTCTTGTTGGGCTTTGGTGGGAGAGGAGGTCTTTGGTCCTGTGAAGGCTGGTTGCCCCAGTGTTGGGGAATTCGAGGGCAAGGAGGTTGGAGTGAGTGGTGGCAAACCTCATAGTAGCAGGAGGAAGGGGGATGGGATACGGGGCTTCTGGGGCAGAAATCAGGAAAGGGAATAACATCTGAAATGAAAATAAATAAAATATCCAATAAGAAATAAAATACATATAAAGCAACTTTACATAAAAATAAAGAGTTTATCTTTTTCTTGACCTTCATTGCCATTATCCCTGTGTACTGGCTGCTACATTGCCACCATTACCCTATTTTGCTTCTCTTCAGACCTGGAAGTAATGGGATTTGCTCATCTTGGGCCACATACTCTAAAATGAAAGTCAAAATAGAACTTTCTTCCGATGAGCTGTTTTTCTGTCACAGTGACAAACAGTTCAATAACACAAGTGTAAGGGGGATGAAACTTAAGATCATGTAGACAACATTAAACTCTGTTATGGTAGAGTAATATAGGGGAAGTGACAGGATATTTCATTATATGCATGCGAGTATTTCTCAAAAATTAAGAAAAAATGTAAAAGAATCTTTCAAAATCTTGGACTAGATTACTGTTTTATATACCGATGTAAAACGGAAACTTTTTCATGCCTTCATAGGAAGTGTACCTCATTTAGTGAGGTTTTCATGTTTGGGGTAATTTGTTGGATATGAGTCCAGTGTACAATAATTTCTTAATATAGATAGTAGTTTCCTATCAGCACTGAAGATTGGTTACTCATGAAATGTGCTACTACACAAATGGAATGTTTCATTTTTTATTCTTTAATCTAGAAAGAGAAAATTGCCAAATGTCACCTTGACTTGACTTAATTTCTAGGAGCTAAGATATAAAATATAAGATTTTGGCTTGGTCTTTCTGTTAATGAGATAAAAGTTGAGATGAGAAAGGGAAGTTTATTTAATTCAGGGCAATAAACATGGGTAGTAAAAGGGGACGCACATTTCCTCTTGGAGAACAGTTGGTTTGGGTTTTAACATTCTCTTGAAACTGCACATATAATCCCATGCAGATGGGTCAGGGCTCTATGTTTGTGTCAATTAGTAAATTTTATCATCTCTAACAATAACGTGAAACTGATTTTAATTTGGAAACAATTTTAGATTTAGAGAAGCTTTACAGAGTGCATATCAAGATCCTACATGCAACATCCCTTATTTTTATATTACATTAGAACATTGTATTTGGTACAGTTAGTACCGCAATGTCACTGACATGCTGTTAGCTAAAATTTGGACATTATTAAGAATTTTGTAACTACCTAATGACCCACACTGTTCTAGGATAGCCTATTAAATTTAGTTGCTTATCTTGGCAATTTCTCGAACTTTTATGCTTTGATGACCCTGACAGTGTTGTGAAGCACCAATTGCCTGAAATTAGGATTTGTCTCATATATTTTTTCATAATTCTACAATATTTGCTTGAGGGAGACTCCATAGGGAATGAGCGATATAATTTAAGCAACATTGTGTTTAAGGTGATTTGTCTCATGATGGCATTATTACTGAGATTAAGTCTCTAGCCCCAGGTTGAGGAGGTGAGTGTCAGGTTTCTTCATTAAGTGACTTTCTCTATATTTCATGTAGATTTTGGGAGAGAGGCAACTGCACACATAAGGAGTTGAGAGCAATGTTCTACTACTTTGATGGAAAGAGCTGCTCATATTGTTTGGAATTCTTGTGTATTTCCTCTCAGTTATTCCTATCAGTATAGAAACAGTGCTTCTTTTTTTATACCCTGGATTGTTATCCAACATGACTATTGATTTGGGTGGCTAGGATCTTTTAGCTTTGTTCCCTGGGCATTTTTCCATTTGGTTCCATTAAACCTTTGATGTATTCCTATGACTGTGCATGCACCTTTTTTGTTTTGCTTTGTTTAAATACTTTCTTGATTTTGCATTTTAATTATTGCCTGCCCCAATCTTGAAATAAACTAATGATCTGAGGACCCCTAATTACTTTTATTAGATGATGATACAAAAGATCAGAGTGCCATATATGGTGTTGTTCTGGGGCATAGATTCTCAGTGGCTATATTAGCTGACAGAGAAGCAAATTATATACATGTATCAAAATCCATACATGCATTTATATACACATACACCTGATAGTCATAATAGTGTTGCATGGCATCATCTGTGTCTATATTAGGATAAATATAATCCATAGTGTAACTGCCCTTTCTACTGCCCACTGTCCAATGAGGATGATTGACTGCATCTATCTTCTGAGATGTTGATTTATAAAATTTTCTAAGTCATCACCATTTTTCCTTCTCACTCTCTTTACTGAAGTCATATTATGTTCTTGTAATGTAAGTCAATTAGAGCATCACATTTTAACTTCATTTCTGGATCTTTTTAAAGATTACATCAAGATTCATTCTTTGTCATGTGAAACACTGATTTGGGCACATTCTCAGTGCTGTGTATCTACCATTACAGCATTATACACTTTGCTTTTTGTAGAAGCTCCCTCATAGAGGCAAATGAGAAGGATGGGATAGGGGGTTTGCAGAGGGGATACCAGGAAGGGGGACAGCATTTATAATGTAAATAAATAAAATAACCAATAAAAACTATAAAAATAATGTTCTTTACCTGGAAATTATTTTTATTACCATAACTAGAATTTTATATTATATAATAAAAAGTTGTCATGCAAAATATATACTGCCTTATGATTGGATTTTTTTCTTCAAATCACTCTATATGAATACTACAGTTTACCTCTCCCATTCACCTTTGATCTTCTTAGGTTGCATTCAATTGTACAAAATTGTGAACAAAGATAAGTATTTTCATATAGATTTTTATGTGAATGTGCATTTTCATCTTACTTTTGTTAACCTCCTATTATGATTTTATGCAGTGTTTTGTGTTGTAAGGACAAACTCCCTAACTGCCTCGGCCCACGGGGACTCGAGGAAACCCTAGGAAAGGGGTGAAAGAATGAAGGGACAAGAGACACAAAGAATGAGAGCAAGTCTGGGGTTCTGATCAAGCTCTGAACTTCAATTTCAGGGGCAGGTTATAAAGACACAGCAAACTGGGAAGTTTAGGCGAGGATCATTGCTTAGGGCTATCCCACTATGGAATCTTTATTGTCTAAGACAGACCATCCCACTGTCGTAATCACCTCCCAGGAAATACCAGATGTTCTTTCCTGAGTTGAGGTGTAGTTTAGTGGCAGAGTGTTTACCAAGCATGGCAATCAAAATAAATAAAAATATTGTAATCACTCCTGAGCCCAAGGTCATATAGATTTTACTATTTTACAAATCTTACTTGTTTCTTAAAAAGCATTATTGCTCTTCATTTTATATTTAAATTTATAGCCTATTTTCACAAATTTCTGTATGTGTTCTCTGTCCAAGTTCATTGTTTTGGTTCAAGGAAGCCAGTTGTGTCGCCATTGTTTATTGGAAAGACTTTTAATGCAAACTTGTTTGCCTTGCGCTTTGATCAAATATCAGTGGCTTATATTGGTTTGGGTACATTTACTGGTGCTCTAATCTGCTCTGTTTGTAAACGTTTACTCATTTACCAATATGTTGCTAATATTGGTTATTTGATTGAAGACTTCATAGTTAATATTAAAATTGGCGAATGGAATCCTCCATTGGTGAATGGAATCCTCCAGTGATATCGTTTCAGCATTATTGAATTGACTACTTTAGATATTTTGATTTGCCACAGAAGCTGAGTAATGATTTCCTTGATGTCAACAGAGCAGCCTCCTGGAGTTTTGATTGGATTGTCATCAATGATTTTGAACAAATTGGATATCAATGACATTTTAACACAGTTGGTACTTCAAATCTGTGGATAAGAAATATGGATTTATGATTTCTTCCTTGAGTAGTTCTTCCTACAGTTTACAGATTTTTTTTTTTTTTTGCAAACAGGTTCTACATATATTTTGTCAGATTTATGACTACATGATTCATTTTGCTAATATTATTAGGATACATTTAATTTAAAACTCCAATTGTTCACTGCTGGCGTATAGACAGGACATTAAACTTTTTGTATTAATCTTGTGCTCTGCAGACTCGCAAAATTCTTTTTGTTTGTTGATTGTTTGGAGCTTGAGACACAGGTAACGTTGTCATCTGTGAAAAGGCAGCTCTCCTGTCCTATCTGTAAACATCTTTCCTTCCTTATGTTCCTGTACTGGTGCACTTCTTAGATTAGGCTGCAAACTTGCTGTGAGAGGACACTGTGGCTCATTCTTGTCTTGTGGACTTACCCCAGTTTCTCGTTGCTAAGTATGATGACAGGAGCTAGTGTTTGGTAGATGGTTTTTATTAATTTGAGAAAGGCCACTGTCCTCTTAGTTTTCTTGAAGTTAATATTAAATTTGTGTGTTAAATTTTGTCATTATAAGATTTTTCTGAATAGTAGGTTAAATAATTTTACAAAATATGCATACTGGAGTGATTACTTATATGAGCTGATTTTTAAATGCTGAACCAGCCTTTCATATCTCAAATATTTGTCATGGCATATAGCTCTTTTTTTTCTCTAACTTTTGGAGAATTCTGCACTGATACTCCTATATGAGTGATATTGGTGTATACTTTATCTCTTCAAGTGCCTTTATTTGATTCTGCTGTTAGAATAGAACTGAACTCACAGAGAACTTTCAGGAGCCATCTAGGAGAAGCTAAAAACTAGCAGGTGATCTTCCTGAGATGGTTTTACCGTGGACTGTAAAATCATGATAGATTTGCCCTTGTAGGCAAAGTTGAAAAAACTATATTTAAGAAACGATTCCTGCAATTAGTATGCTTTTCTGCTATTATTAAATACATATAACAATCACTAGGTATTAACATACCCTTTTGAGCAGATTTCTGCAGAAAAATGAAGATGTACTGTCTTGTAGTGATGCTATATAAACAGATGATTTCTTTATTCTTAATGATGATTCTATAAGAATTCTGAAAATTATATTAGTAATTATTAATCACTTTATAATAGAACTATTAAGCCCTCTCTGATATTAAAACTGCAATGAGAACTCTGCCAATCTTCAGGTGTCATGAGTTAATTGCTTCTGAGATTGAAAGAAGGTATTTACCACTTAGAACACATTCCAAGAGGTTGTAAAACAATTAACCAAGGTCATAAAAAGGGAACTAACTGTTTATTGTAGGTTCAAGGACAGAAGATAAAATATTGATTGAGTTTATCTGTACAAAACTTCAATGATAACTCAGTCATGGACTTTAACTCTATGAACCTGTAGAGCTGACAGATAATGAATGTCTAGTCTTAATGGATACATATATAAGCATCTATGCTATAACCTTCTTATTCAATTTATGATTTGAATTTATGTTTGAACATTTAGTGAATACACACACACACACACACATATATATATACATATATGAAAGGATGCATGTAAAAACCATGATCTACTCCCCTAGAAACAATACAAAAAACTAGAAACACTCACATTGCAATGGCATTATTACCTCAGAGCAGGAGGAGAGAGCAAGATAGGAAGGAGAAGGACAGCAGAGCAGAACAATTTAGAAATTAAAAGGGAACTTAACATTAAGAACTTTAGAGGGAATTTTTGGAGAAGAACTTAGAAATAAAGACTAAAATCACTTTTCGAAGTGTCCCCTTTTCTTTTTGTAAATGCCAGATACTGTAATTTCTGGCCTCAGAGGAATTCAGACAAGCAGGCTAGCTATTACTGCGTGGTAACTTATGTTTAAGTTAGGCAAACATTATTATTATTATTATTATTATTATTATTATTATTATTATTATTATAAAAGTAACCCTAAGTATCTCAGAAGCCCAAATCTTGTCCCCACCAACCCTGTTCCCCCTCAGCCAGAACCGCTGAGCAGGCCTCAGACAGAGTACTCTGTAATATGTAAAGTCAGCTTCTTTTTTCTAAAGTAAATTATGAAGAAGTATGTTATTTTGTAACTCCTTGTGCTGGCTAATTTTTATGTCAACTTGACATAAGCTAAGGTCATGAGAAGAAGGAATCTTAATAGAGGAAATGTTTCCATTGGATTGGCTCACAGGCAAGTCTGTAGGACATTTTCTTGATGTGAGCAGGCCCATCTCACAGGGAATGATGCCACCCCTGGGTAAGTGGTCCTGGATGGTATAAAAGAGCAGGGTAAGCAAGTCATTAGCAAGCAATCGAGCAAGTAGCATTCCTCTATGGCCTCTGGATCAGTTTCTGGGTCTAGGTTCCTACATTGAGTTCCTGCCCTCATTTTTATGGATGATGGATTACAAGCTATACTTGAAATAAACCCTTTCCTCCCCAGGTTGTTTTTGATCATAGTGTTTTATTCCAGCAGCAGGAACCCCAAGACACTGTCTAACACAATTCAGCAGAGAAATATTCTGAGCCAAGTATTTTATTATATTATAAAAAGGCTTATTTTAGTATGTCTGTGTGTGTGTGTGTGTGTGTGTGTGTGTGTGTGTGTGTGTGCTCATGCAGGTACCTGTAGAGACTAGAGGTGTTAGATTTCTCTAAAGTTGGAGTTATGAATAGTTGTGAGTGGCCACACATAGGTTCTAGCAGCCAAGCTTGGGTACCTGCATGATCAGTTTGTGCTTTGAATTTTGAGCCATTTCTCCAGCTCCAGTGACATTTAAAAATCCAAAAGTTATTTATTACTAACACATTTTTAAAAAGATTTATTCATTTATTTTATGTATATAGTATACTGTTGCTGTCTTCAGACACACTAGAAGAGGGCATTGGATACCATTATAGATGGTTGTGAGCCACCATGTAGTTGCTGGGTATTGAACTCAGGACCTCTGGAAGAACAGTCGGTGCTCTTAACTACTGAGCCATCTCTCTAGCCTACAATTTCTTAATATATTTAAAATTATTCATACTATCTGAGTCTCATTATTTAAGTTCTGGAAATCTGTTCTCTCTCTCTCTCTCTCTCTCTCTCTCTCTCTCTCTTTCTCTCTCTCTCTCTCTCTCTCTCTCTCGACTTGGTTGGTCTATTCTATCTGAGCTATCAATCTTGCAGGCAGAGTTTCTTGTAGTTTTCTTTTATTGGGCTATTGATATTCAGGGCATCTGTGATGATGACCGCTGTTGTGACATTTACAGTGTGCCTTTTCTTTCTTCTGGGAAGCAATAATGTTAACTCTGAGAGTTCAAAACACTTTTGTTTTATCCAAAAAGAATATTTCTCTTTACTGTTCAAAATTCTTGCATTTTTAAAATAAACTGTTTGGAGTAAGCATTGGAATGCTGCTCAATGGATATGATTTTTATTCAGAGTCTTATTAGACCAAATTTTGCCCCAGGGTAAAAAGCAGGCACAGATTCTGAACTCATCTTTCCCTCAGCATCCTTCCACAGGTTAAAACATTTGCATTTTGTAACTGTCTTTTAAAATAACACCCTCCCCCCAATTACTGATCTATAGATTTGGCAACACCTAATATATTCTTTGCTGTCTCTCCATGTTTATTGTCTGTATGCCCGTTACAGTCTTCCATGTCAGAATACCGAGAAAATTTAGCATCTTTCAGCAGAAAGCACCCTATGATGCTGTCTGACTATCCCCAGACTGCTCTGTAAGAAGTCATCTTGTAAAGACAGGGTTGTTAACTGGATCCCGTAAATAGAGCAATATATTAAAGCTTAATAGTCCAAATTAAAGTCAAATGACTAATTAAATGTGGTTTAAACTCTTTTAAGCTTATTAGAGCACAGGGCATGTAAATGCATAATCATCACATCACTTCATGTGATTAATATAAGGCAGGGTCTCTAAACCAGCATAATTTTTTATAAGCAGTGTATAGGAGTACAGGTCTACAATCCCAGTACTCTGAATGCTGAGGCAGGAGCATTATGAGTTTGAAGTCAACCTGAACTAAACAACAAGTTCCAGGACAGCCTGAGCAACATAGCAAGACCTCGTTTACAAAAAGTAAATAAAAGTAGAATTCAGATAATTACATTATTAAGCAAGTTTGTAATTAGAAAGAGAAATCATATCATAGTTATGATATCATTAATTCTGTGGTCTTAGGCAAATTATTCAGTTCTTTCTAAAACAATCAGAAAGTCTGTGATATACAGAATGGGAATAACAATAGTGGGCTGTAGGATGAGATGGTGGAGGCAAAGCATTTAAATAAGTGCCCTGTTCAAGTGTCTAGTGAATATTAGACTTGACAGTGGTAATTGGCTAAGCATATTCAGGAGACAGTAACAAGTGCCTTTTCCTACCTACCATATTTTTCTTGAGAATTGTTTTACATACCTGAAACTTCACCCACTTTGTTCAATAATTTTATTATGCCTGGAGTTATGTGTCAGCATGACTCATCCCTCAAAGTAACATCATATCCACTAGAGGTCACTTACACTGCTACTCCAACCTTCCCAAGAAACTACCAGCCTGTTCTTTCTCTCTCTAGTCTTGATTTTGAATTAATGGAAGCTTAGAGCATGTGATCTTTCACATCATCCTTTCAGAGTCACCCATGATTCTCTATCAGGATTTCATTTTATCTCCAAATGTTCTTTCAGGGTGTGTACACACGATATTTTATTCATCTATCCATCAGATAATGGGCATTTGAGTTGGTCTCAAATAGGGATTGTAATAAACACTGCTTTAAATATTTATATACACGTTTTTCTGTGAACACATGAGAAGGAATCATATTTAAAACAAAGATAAGAATTAGGACAGACAAATATCCTAACCAATTTTTTATATTCATTTCCTAGGTAAAGCAGATTTCCCAAAGAAGTCAGAGAAAGATTAGCCAGCAGCCTTTATCACACACAACAAAAGAGGTTGTTAGTAGATCTTAAGTATCACACAATTTTAGAGACACTTTTACAGGCTCTAGAGGTTTAGACAAGTGTCTCACTTTGTTTCTATGAGCTCTGTTAACAATGGGCATGCTCCTTTAGGTGAAACATCATGCACCCATCTAAGCCAAGGTCAGGAGCCTGTTGGAGGACGTGTGTGGAATTCAATTGACTAGTACATTTCAGACCAAATGTGCTCTTTATTTCCCATGATTGTTTAGTATACAATTCATAATTGAGTGTCTCCTACTTAGCAACATGGTTGGGTTAATTCTCTGGAGTCTAAGTCTATTTTGCTTACTCTATTGGAGTGCTTCAAATGCTTTGTTCTGGGAAGCTAAGATGGCTATTGCTCAGAGAAAGCCAGGACTCACTTGCTGTCATTCACCTGTGGGCATGTATTCATCCTCAGTTGGCCTGAAATTGCAATTGGAATTATGCCTTTCAGCTTTTGGTTCTGTCCTATATGAATCTTTTTCCTTCAGAACTGCTGTTTCAGTAACAAAACCGCTATATGTTATGATTTGTTTTAAACAAAGCAATCATAGTCATAGAAGGTTTTCTTGACTCTCAATGCTTCGGTATGTGTCATGTATATATGTGTGCACAGACATGGATGTGTACAAGCACTTGCCTGTGCATTCTCTTCTGTTGCTTTTCAACCTTAATTTTTAAAAAACAGTACCTGGAGCTTTCAGAGATCCCCCAGGAGCAGCCTGTCTCTGCCTCCCTTTTCAGGAGTTGCAGGTACAGATGTGGTCACTGTGCCCAGATTTTACATATGTGCTGGGAGTCCAAACATAGGTCTTCACGTTTAAACAGCAAGCACTTTACTACCAGAGCCATCTCCACTGCCACATCTCCACTGTCATATCTCCTGAAAAAGCAATACCTTGCCTTCCATTCTACAACATAGTGCTATTGCTGCACTATATTCCAAATAGACTCTTTGGAATGAGAATTTTTATCAAGAATCTTCACCTAAGACTATCAGCAGACTTGCTATCTTAAAGATTGTGAAAATGAGGAGAGTCACTTAAAAGTGATGCTTCAAGTGTTTGTACTGGAGGTTGCTTGCATGCAGTGGGAAGAGACGAAAGTATTCTAGTTTGGAGGATCTCTCTCTCTCTCTCTCTCTCTCTCTCTCTCTCTCTCTGTCTCTCTCTCTCTCTCTGTCTCTGTCTCTCTCTCTCTCTCTCTCTCTCTCTCTCTCTCTCTCTCTCTCTCTGACTATAGGAAAGTCTGACCCTAAACTCTTGACAGTCAAATGTTAGTTTTACTGTTCCACTTAGTTTCTTTTGCCTTCTAGTAAAACATGGCTACAGTTTCAAAATCCACATGGTTGCTGCAGAAAGTCCCCAAATGTTGACTTTGCTCCTTTGTGTATAACTAGGCACTGGGCTTTCTTCTTTCTGTCCACTCAGCTCTCTGTCTCAGCAGTGAGAGGATACATCTTCTCCTCTGGCTCCAAGGCCCTTCACTAGTGACCACAAGCAATTGTTACTAGTTCTTTGTTTCAGAAACCTTGTCTGTTCTTAATGATTAAATGAAACGCTGTGTTTATGAACACTGCACAAAACATGCTAACTGATGTTATCTTCCCACGTCTAGATTGTTCTGGCTTTTGGAAAATGGCACGCATATTTGAAGGGTTAATGTTACTTTCACTAGCCTTTTGTTTGCTCTGCTTTGCTCTTTACTGCTTCCATTTCTAAATCTAAGTTTGGATGTGACACTGCTTACTGGGATCTTTGCTGCTTGACTGCATCATTTTAATCATCAGTTTAAATGGCGTTTGTTAGCAGACAGAAGGGCTATAGAATGTTAACGAGGCCAAAGCAATGACTCATTTGGTATCTGGAAGAGCTGATTTCACTCTTATGGGACTAGAAGCAGAAACCTGTTTAATAATGACATCAGTCTTGTTGCCATGGTTATTAAAAGCATGTTTGAACAGGTAGCCAGAGCTAAGTAGCACTTCAGTTTTCCTCTGGGGAAGAGACACTACTGCCTGCGATGCCATGCTGATCCCAAGTGGTTTCAGGACCAATTTTTACCTTAATTAGACAGTTCTTAATTATGAATCATAGCATTAGGTCAGTCATGTCTGTGAGGCTGCTGTTATAGCCCACACACTTAACTTGCTTTAGAAACTTTGTAATGATGAGACATTATCAGTTATTAAAATTGACATTAATAAAACCTTCTGCTTCCACGACTAGGAAAACTAAAGGCAAATACAGTATATTAGAGTTATGTTATTGCTATTTTAAATGTATTAGTAATTTTTCTTCCTTGTATTCATTGGTGTGGTGGGAGCACACATCTCAGTAACTGTTCTATTGTCAGGAAACACCATGACCAAGGCAACTTATATAAGAAATCATTTAATTGGGGCTTGCTTACAGTTTCAGAGGGTAAGTTCATGATCATTGTGCCAGGAAGGATGATGGCAGGCAGACAGGCATGGTGTTGAAGCAGTAGCTGAGAGCTCATATCTGACTCACAAGTTGTAGGCAGGCGTGGGGAGTCGGGGATGTGACATAGTATGAACTTTTGAAATCACAAAGCCCACATTCAGTGACACGGTTCCTCCAAAGGCCAAATCTCTGAATCCTTCCCGAACACTTCCTAGTTCCACTAACTGGCATTCAAATATATGAGCCTTTGGGGGCCATTCTCATTCCAACCACAACTGAACACAAATGCTACAGTGTTCCTGTAGAGGTGAAAGGAAAATTTGGGAGTCAGTTCTTTCACCATGAGAACATCAAGTTATAAACACAAGTCATAATTTGAAGAGTGTTTGTCTTACTTCTTTGAAGGTGTGGTAGAATTCTGCCCTGAATCCACCTGGCATTGGGCTTTTCGGTGGGGTGGTTTTCATGACTGCTTCTATTTCATCAGTGGTTAGAGCTATATTTAAATTGTTTATTTCTGATTTAACTTTGGTAAATCATATATATCAAGAAATTTATCAGCCAGTTTTAGATTTTCTAGTTTGGTGGAACACTGATTTTTTTTTTAGGGTGCATTCTTAACAATTTTCTACAGGGAGCTTCCTGGCCTGGAGTGGATTGAACTGAGACACAGAGTAGGACTCTGGTGTGGCTTTAAAAACTGATGGTCTCTGGACATTCTAGCTTTGTAACTATACTGCATGGTGATGTTAACTTCTAAAAGTCCTAAAACCATTCTTGCTCATTCTGAAGGGTAAATGCCACTGGCTTAGGTGATTAGCACCTGTAGCCTAACAGCTCAAAGTTGGACAGAAAGGGGGCGGGATAGCGAGGGGGGGAGCAGGCGGGATTAAGTAGTGTAGCCTTTGTTTTATTCCAACAGAAAGTGTGCATATCTAACTTTCAGCCTGCTAGTTGAATTGCAGAAAGAAAAACTAACACTTTGAAAGGTGAGGTTAGCATTCATTTCTAAGTTGTAAAAAGTTTCTTATGAAAGCTAAGAAAAAAAGGAAAAAACAGAAAGATCCTACATGGAACAAGAGAAATTCACACATTTTTTTTTTCTTTTTTTTTTTTTTTTGTCCTCAGCACTTATAAGTCTTTCAGAATACATGATCACATGATAAAAAGTTCATCACAAGTTTACACATAAATTTAAATCATAAATCAAATAAGAAATTTACAACAGTGAATGTTTACATGCATATCCATTAGGAGTAATTATCTGGCTAAGCATTCATCACCTATTACAGCTACACAGGTTCATGGAGAGTTAAAAATCATTACTACGTTATTAGTGAAGTTTTACATAGATAAACAGTCAATATTTTATCTTTTGTCCTAGCACCTATAATAAATCATAGTTCCCTTTGTATTATTTTTGGTTAATGGTTTTACAACCTTATGTAATGTGCACTGAGTAGCAGAAATAATTAACTGGTGACAAAGACTGACAGAGTTCTCATTGCAGTTTTGACTATCAGAAAGAACCTAATACTGATATAATCTTAGGAATTCTTGTAAGATCATCGTTAAGAAGTAAGAAGTCATCTCTTTGTCTATATAGTACCACAATAAGACAGTACATCCTCATAGATCTGTAGAAATCTGTTCAAAAGGGTGAGCTAATACCTAGTGATGATTATATGTGTTTAATAATATCAAGAAAAACATATTAATAGCAGAAATCTTTCTTGAAATGATTTTCTAATGGGCCTTTCCTATGGGAGCAAATCTGTTATGGATTATTTTAATCTGAGGCACATCATTTTAGGAAGATCACCTGCTAGTTATTAGCTTGTCCTGTGATGGCTCCTGACAATTTTCTGGATTTCTTCAGTGTCTATTGTAGTGTTGCTGTTTTCATTCCTAATTTTATCAATTTTGACTTTCTTTCAAGTCTTTTTGTTTACTTGGTTAAAAGTTTGCCAATCTTGTTTTCTCAAAGAACTCTTTGTTTTGTTGATTCTTTGTAATTTTTTTTTTTTTTCAATTCCAATAATTTCAGCTGAGTTTACTTTTCCCATCAATTCTTTTTGTGTAATATTGGCTTTGCTCTTCTAGAACCTTCAAGTGTGTTGATATCAGTATGAAGTCTTTCCAGCTTTTTTGACGTATGCACTTAGTGTTATGAACTTGATTCATTATAACTCAGAACTGCTTTCATTATATCCCACTTGTTTGGAAAGACTGTGTTTTTATTTCCATTCAGTTCAATTTTTTTTCAAATTTTTTTCTTGATTTCTCTTTTGACCCAATTTTCATTCAGTAGTGAGATGTTTAGCTTCCATAAATTGGTTTTATTTCTGCAATTTCTATTATTGTTTGTATGCAGCATTAATCCATGTTGTCAGGTAGAATGCAGGATATTGTTTAAATTATTTTGTATCAGTTGAGACTTGATTTGTGTCTTAGCTAGGGTTTTATTGCTGTGACTAGACACTATGACTATGGAAACTCTTAAAAAGGAAAGTGTTTAATTGGGGCTGGCTTACATTTCAGAGGTTCAGTTCATTATCATTATGGTGGGAAGCATGGTAGCATGCATGCAGGCAGATATGGTACTGGAGAAGGAGCTGAGAATTCTACATAGTGCTCCACTGGCAATAGGAAGAAAGACAGTGAGCCACTAGGACTGGTTTTAATCTCCTGGGCCCTCCAAGCCTACTCTCCAGTGATAACTTTTTACAACAAAGCCACACATCTTCAACAAGGCCATACCTCCTAATAGAGTCACTTCTTATGATCAGGATTAAAACACATGAGTCTATAGGCCCATTTCTATTCAAACCATCACACTTTGTGTGATTAATTTTGGAGAAATTTTCATGAGCTGTTGAGAAGAGAGAATATTCTTTAGTGATTGAGTGGAACCTTCTTTAGACATCCATTTGGTTCATTTGATTTGCATGTTATTTAACTCTAGCATTTCTGTTTAGTTTTTGTCTAGATATCTTGTCTATTGCTGAGGGTGGAATGTTGAAGTCACAAACCATCACCGTGTGAGGGTCAATTTCTGATTTTTACTGTAGTAGTGTTTCTTTTAACTTGAGTGCCCTTATATTTGGTACACAAATTTTTAGGATTATAATATCCTTTTCTGAATTTTCCTTTAATTTAATGGGTTTATATTATCCTTCCATATCTCTTCTGATTAGTTTATTTTTGAAATTTGTTTACTTAGATATTAAAAATCTATTTTCTGGAAATATCTTTTGTCTTCCTTTTACCCTAATGTGATATTCATCTTTGAGGTGTATTTCTTGGATGAGGCAGATGTACAGACCCTGTTTTCCAATCCAATCTGTTAGTCTATGCCTTTTTATCTGAGAATTGAGACCATTAATACTGAAAGTTATTAATGAGTGGTATTTATTAGTTTCTATTATTTTATTGTTGTTATGTGCTTTTCTCCTCTCTTTTAATGAACCATTTGGGGATTATTTATCCCATATGTCCCCTTAGGTATAGTTACCCTTCTCTTCAGACTGATGTTTTCCTTCTAGTACCTTCTGTAGAACTGGATTTGTATATAGAAACTGCTTAAATTTGGTTTTATTACAGAATGTTTTTTTTCTCTTTGATAGTTTTGCTGGGTATAGTAATCTAGACTAGCATCTGTAGATTTTTATAGTTTGTATAACATTACTTCAGGCCCTCCTGACCTTCAAGACCTCATTAAATGAAGGTGTTATTCTAATTATTCTGCCTTGGTACGTGACTTGATCTTTTTTCCTTGCAGCTTTTAATGTCTTTTCTTTGTTCTGTAGATTTAGTGTTTTGGTTATTATGTATCATGCAATTTCTTTTCTGGCCCTGTCTATTTGGTGTTTTGTATGTTACTTGATAGTCTTTCTTTAGAGTGAAAAAATTTTGTATGATTTTGTTAAAAATATTTTCTGTGCCTTTGACCTACTTCCTCTAAACCTACTTTTCATAGGTTGCATCTTTTCATAATGTCCCAGATTTCCTGAATGTTTTGTGCCTGAATTTTTTTTTAGATTTAGTAATTTCTTTGGCTGAGGTATCCATTTCTCTTACCATTTGCTCAAGATTTGAAATTCTCGTTCTTGTAATGTGTGAGACTTACTTTGACATACTTAGTTTTCCATCTCCAATTTCATTTCAGTTTATATTTTCTTTAGTGATTCTATTTCTTTGGTAAATCATATTTTAATGTGTTGAATTGTTTTTATCATTCATTCAAGCTTTTGGTGTTTTTACAGTTTTCATTAAGACATTTATTCATAGCCTCCTCAATGTCTTTGAACATCTTCCAAATTGCTCTTTTGAAATATTTGTCTTGTGTTTCAGCTGAATTGTTTTAATAATCTGACTCAAGGTGGCTTGTTGTTCATGTATGTGTTTTTACACTGGAGTCTGGGCACTTGGAGTATAATATGAGAAGTATTCCTTGTTACAGATCTCTTGTCTCATCTTTGCTCAGTGGATGTTAAATTCTTTGGTTGCTGTTGCCCACTCTGAGTCCTAACCAAGTATGTTGGCTATGGGGCCCCTGAGTCCCAGCCAATTGTGGTGACTATGGTTTCCTTGGTAGAAACTGGTTCTGCATTCCAACCAACTGTGGTGGCTACAGGATTCCTGTAGAACTGATAGAGAACTGATCTGCAGTTAATCCTGGAGTCACAAAGGAATTGGGATGGGCTTAGAAGGAAAGGCTGTACAGAGCCTCCAGGAAGAACTATGTATACTCTGTATCCATACCAAGAAGCTGAATCTCTAGTGAATGCAGGTAGTCTAGACTATATATTCTTTATTACTCTCATTTGTATCTTTTTCTTATCAAAATAATATGATTCTATAATATCTTTATATTGCATTTTCAATTAATACATCAACTGTCAGCCTATATATATATATATATATATATATATATATATATATATTTTAATGATATTCACCACTGAGAAAGACAGTAGTAATACATGACATCAAAATTTTTAAGATGAGGTTTTGTGACTGTAGTATCCAACCATCTCATACCCAGATACTTACCCCTAAATGCTGAAAAATATATGTATATCTTACACAACTCTTCACAAATTATATTCTTAACAGAAAAGGTATAGAATCAAAATTATGAAAAGTGTGTCATAATCAGATAAAGGAATATTATTCAACCTTAAAAATCATTATATTTAGCGAGTATTCTAATACTGTTAAGAGACATCATGAGCAAGACAATTCAGAAGAAAGAGTTTATTTTGGAATTAGTTTCAGAAGGTGAGTCCATAACTATCATGACAGGAACCACAGCAGTATACAAGCAGGTATGGCAGTGGAGCATTAACTGAGAGCTTACATCTGATTCACAAGCAGAAGGCAGAGAGGGAGCTAATTTTTGAATGTTATGGACATTTGAAACCTCAAAAACAACTTCCATTGGCATAGCTCCTCCAAAAAGGCCACATCTCCTAATCCTTCCCAAACAGTTCCACCTATTTGGAACCAAGCATTCAAATATATAAACCTATGGGAGACATTATTATTCCAATAATCACCACAGACTTTAAGAGCCAGAAGACCAATAAGCCTGATGTGAGATTGTGTCCTTCTTTAAGCTCTCCATCACTCTTGAGTGAACTAGCACAGTGATTCCCAACCTTCCTAATGTTGCAACTCTTAAATATAGTTCCCCATATTAAAGTGACCTCCAACTATAAAATGAATTAATTGCTACTTCATAACTGTAATTTTTCTACTGTTATGAATTGTAATGTAAATATCTAACACACAGGATATATAATATGTCACTCCATTAAGGTGTTGAGAACTACTACTGTACTTATTGCATTGTCCTCCCCCTCTAACTGCTTCATTCTTTACAGCAATTCCTGGAGTTTACTCTTCTCTTTCTGGGAAAGACTGGAGGCTTTCCTCTGGCAGTTTTCCAGGCTATCTAGGCTCTGCTTCTCCTCTTGTTGAGCACACTGCAAATGTGCTTGATATACAGTTTCTGACACCCACAACTTCAAATACTCTGTTTTTTAAGTTCTTTTTGGCTAGAAGTTCAGCTCAGCCTTTGTGTATTCACCTTGGGAAACTTCAAGTTAACTTTGGATGCTTGATTTCTTTGTCTCCTTTTCCCCATCTTCTGAAAGTCAAGTTTATACAATCAATTACTGTGTTTTCCTCCCCATTTCTTTCCAGATCTAGTTTAATCTCATTCGCCATTGGCGGCCTGTACTTTGTTCTCCTCTTACATTTAATTACCTATTTACTATCAAATTACTATTTATACTCTCTCATTCCAAATGTGGGGGAAGTAGGTGGATACCTTGTAGACTTTTGGTTATTATGTCTTCAACAACACTATTGCCCTTTTGGTTATGTGTGCCACATAAGCTTTTAGCCACACTTTGCTTATGTGCACCACACTTCTTATAAGACCTCTATAAGAAGTTCTCAAAATGTGACCTATGAACATCCCAAGGGGCCCTGAAACGTAATCAAGGACTGCATGAAACAAAAACCACTTTCATAACACTTCTATCAGTAGGTGTTTCATCATTACTATTAAAAATCTGAGAGACTTATATAGAGAAATGCTTTTATTTAGCTCAGAGTTTTCAGGTTCAAGTCCTCAGTTTTGTGTCTGTGACATGGAGGAAGTGTATACTAACACAAAACCCTTCAGTTAGGAAGAAATAAGGAAGAAGGTGTTCTCCTGTTCTTTTCTCCTTTATTTTGTCTGGATCTATGGGGAGTATTCTGTCTCAGTTATTCCTCTCTGAAAACAAACTCACTGACATACTCAGTGGTAAGCTTCAAATTTCCTGGTTGGCTCTTTGTTTGCTTTGTTTTATGAGATAAGGTCTCATTATATAGTCATGAACTGGTCTGGAACTTGCTATATAGACCAGGCAAGTATCATAGAGATCTACCTGAGTGACTTGAAGGTGTGAGCCACCACTCCCTGCCTTCCTGGCTGATTCTTAACCCACTTGGCAGTGAAGATTAACCATCTCAGAATGGAATCCCTTCAGTGTGGTCCTTGAACTTGTGACCATGCCAAGCACATGGCTTAAAGTGGCAATAAATGATCCAACTGTGGGGAAAAAATGACTGGACATGGGTTTGAGAAACTAAAAACTTTAGAAACTAAACTTTGAGATAGAGATTTACAACTGAGGAAGCTAGAGTATCTAATCTAATCTAATCTAATCTAATCTAATCTAATCTAATCTTTGATCATTTCTGCCTGATAACAACTCTTTAGAGAGTTTAAACCTGCATGGATCCCTCATTGCTTTTTACTCTGGCAGTTTCCCCCAAGGAACTAATCATGGGCCTATGCAAACAAATAAATAGAGAAAAAAATCACTCCCCTCCCAACAAAACAAAACCCAAAAGAAAACCCAAACCCGAAATCAAATAGTATGTTCACCATCTGAAGAAAAGAAGAAAACATACATGATCTGCAACAAGTAGTTGAGACCTAGAAACTGTGGTGCATATCTGTAATGCCAGATATTCAGGAGGAACTCAAGTGTGGGCCCTGTTTAGACTGTATAGACTACATATGTGAGTTCAAGGTTAGCCTATGGGGTTCAACAAGAGTATGTCTTCAAATGAAAAGTGAAATGCAGGCTGGGGATATACCTCAGAGATTGAGTACTTGCCAACCATGCTTAGGGCTCCAAATTCCAAGTCCATCATCAACATACCCCCAAATCAAGATTCGAAGCCTCCAAACCAAACACAAAAAAGCCAAAGACCAAAAAATACAAACAAAAATTGACTGAGCAAACGAGAATATAGGTTAGTGTGGAGCCACTGACCTTATAGAAATAAATTTTCTTTGAACTGAATTTTATTATAGTTAGAAAAAAAAAAGGAAAGAAAGAAACCCACAAAATATAAAAGAGAATGCACATAGTATGACCTTGTGAGGGAATGCATAGAAGGGACCTGTTTTTATGACTTGAGGGATAGAAGAGTTCTCTGTCTCTTTTGGTCTTTGGATGATGAGAAATCACATCCTAAATTACATCCTAATTACAAAATGTTTCCTAAGAAATAATTAATAAAACTAAGACTTCAAATGTTCACTCTTTCTTTTCTTTCTTTCTCTTCTTTTCTTTTCTTTTTTCTAGCAAACTTAGAGTTAACTAGGAAAGAAGTCAGATACACAGAAAGGAGAGAGGCTAGTAACATGACAAGCCAGAACAATGTTTTTTGTTTGTTCATTTGTTTGTTTGTTTTCTGTGAGCTGAAAGTATTCAAATTTGCTTTCGGGATTATGCAGATATCCTTCTTTACAACAGAAAATGATATTTTGTTAAGACCCTCAATGATAAAATTAATCTGATGGACACACAATGCAATTTTTTTCCTGTGAACCTGGTGTTTCAGAACTCACTCTCTGGTCCCTCTTCTCATTCCCTTCGCTTACTTCCAAGAGAATCATGACATCATCATTTTGAGCAAGGCTTTGGCTGCCTCTCTCTTAGGGAATGAGTAAATGGGTGGTTGTATGCTAGACTTTGATTTCTTCTTAAGCAGATTTCTTAAGATTTGATTTCTTCTCTTGGCTGAGTTTGATTTATCCTTAAGCAGAACTTATTTACCTGTTTAGCTCTTAATGAATTTTTGGCTGAAGAATGACTCTTGGACAGGACAGGATAGGACAGGACAGGACAGGACAGGACAGGACAGGTAGGAGCCCATATAATACATTTTCACCATGGTGCTTGGTCAGTATTTCCTGTTTTTCATCCTTACTTTAAGGACTCTTTGTTTTATGTTATCTTCCCCATTCTCATCTCCAATTGTCAGCCAGGTGCCTGTGCTACACCCCAAAGCACCCAGTTTCCTGTAGCCTTTCAGATCATGTATGGCTCTATATTAAGTCATAGCATGAATTGATTTGCAGAGAGGGAATGTAGGAGAGTAAACTTAGTGTCAGTTTTGAAGATCAGTCCTCTAAGCCTGTAGCCCACAGGGAGCTTTTTTTCACCCGTATACACAGTAGAGTGCCTGATCTTTTGTGGGGGAGGGGTGGGTGTGGAAAGGCTGCTAAGAGAAGGAACACAGATGTGTGGAAAGTAAATCATGAGAATGACTGTTCCTTTTCCCAGACTGTGATGACTAAGCAACTCGGGTGGAAGCCTCTGAGTCACCCGTGATAAAGAGTGGGAGAGCAGACAAAAAGCATTTCATAGAACTCATACACATCTCCAAACACCACTCCCTCACCATGGCAAGCTTCTTCAGGGGTGGGGATGGGCGGGACAGCCCTGCAGATGAACCAACTGTCAATTCTTTGCTTTGTGCCTGTGGAAGCAGTAGGTGGGAAATGAATGAGATTCTTGGTGTTTATGGATGGCTAATCTCTTACCTCCCACAGGGGAGGGGAGACACAAAACTTTATTTGATTAAAATGAAAAAAAGAGGGAAAGAAATAAAGGAAGAAAGAAAAGCAGACTCAAAGAACTGCAAAGAGTGTATTTTCCAGTCTTTGTCAAATACCTTCCTTTGAAGTGACTACAGAACACAGAGGCAACCAAGGGACACTGTGATTCCAGGCAACCTACTTGAGATGGGCTCTGAGAATAACTTCAAACTGAGAAAAATGTCTCAGGTTCCTAGACCTGAGCTTGTGGGATGAGTGCATTTCCCAGCACTGGCCAGTACATGGGGCCCAAGAGGCAGGAATCAAAACTGAGTCAGCACATATTATACTGGACTTTTCCTAAGTACTTATTAATAAAGAAAAATGCACCTATTCTCTAACTAAATGACCCCCTCCCCTTATTCTATGAACACATTTGGCTCAGAGGAGTATCCTAGCTAGCTCATAGTAGGTCTTTATCAATCTAAAGATAAACAAGACACAAGCTTCAATCCAGCTCTGGGCCACTGGACTGTAAGAAATATTTCCTCACTAAAGGAGAGGTATGTGGAAGGATGACCAAGAAGGCCTATCTTTTATAGCAGCAATCCATTCTAGACCCACGAGGACTCTTCGTCTGAGGGATATAGTTCACACTCTATAGGTGGGTCCTGTCTCAGCAGGACCCTTCTGGAATGTTGATTAAAAAAAAAAAGTGAGGTGAAGCAGGCAAGGGTGGTTCCTGCCAGGTTGAATCCTCTAAGGGATTACTTTTGAGTGAAAGTGCAAACCATTATATGTTTGTATGGCGCAGTAACACATCTTGACTTCTATTTTCACGAGGCAACTATGCATGCTGCATTGGGAATAGAGAAACTATAAGCACAGCTCATAGGTATAGGAAGCTGAGAGATTTGTGAAGATGATATTCCAGGGATATAAACAAGATGAGGGTGATTTGAGTAAAGGGCAACAGAGAGCAGATGGAAGTGCTCATAAAATGGCTTTATTTGAAAAGTGATAGTTTTTAAATTTAAAAAAAAAATTAAAACTGAGAGCAAGGTTTCTGTCCTGGTCAATAAGAACTAAGTTGACAATTTTTGAGCTGTAGAATAAGCAATAAGGGAAGATGTGGGTACAGACTAAAGGGCCTAAGTAGTGGGCCTGTCGACTTGAGATGTCTACTGGATCCATACTGTTGATTTCATATAGGAAGCCAGGTAGCTGCATATGTTTGGAGTTAGGAAATGTGATTTAGGGGAGGGGGATATGTTTGAGGGTCATTAAGTAATTTGCAATGATGAAGATTAGATCCAACTATTTGGGGAATGAATGAAGAAGAAGAGGAAAAGGAGGAGGAGGAAGAGGAGTAGGAAGAGGAGGAAAAGGAGGAGAAGGAAGAGAAGGAGAAGGAAGAAGAGAAGGGAAAGGAGGAGGAGGAGGAAGAGGAGGAGGATGAAAGGGAGGAGGATGATGAGGAGAAGGAGGAAGAGAAGGAGGAGGAAGAAGAGGAGGAGGAGGAAAAGGTGGAGAAAGAAGAGGAGGAGGAGGAAGAGGAGGAGGAAGAAGATGAATAACTTTTTTTATGGGACTAACCAAAACCTGAGTTTGAGTCCAGAGCACCACAAAATTCCTGTTGTGGTGGCACAGGCTTTTGACATTAAGGCTGAGGTGGGGGAGAGAGGCAGATCCTTGGGGTTCACTGGCCAGAGGGTCCAGCTGAAGCAGTGAGACTGAATTCTCAATGATACCCTCTCCCTTGAGAAATAAGGGGAACAGCTCTCGACAAACTACACCAGAGACTTACCACTAGCCTCCTGGTACACATGAGTGTCTCATGAGTCACTGCACCCCTCCTTGTGAACATGCACATACACATGGTCGGTGTCTAAGGAACAACACCCAAGACTGTTCTGTGGACTCCATTTACACAGGTATCCAGGGGCTGGTGTGAGGAGAGCATTCCCCCAACCCACACACATTCTCTACTACACAACAAAGCAAATGCTTCTGAACACTTAACTTCAGAGTTCTAACAGGAATAAACTGTACAAACTCCATGGTTTGAGGGGACTGATCAATCCCTCCCCAAACCAACATCCCCACGCCTGTTGCTGCAGCTTTAGGTTCCAGCAGGAATGCTCCTTGATTTTAAGAAAAGGGTTGAACTTTCTAGCGCTCATGAAGCTGGCAGAAAAGTCCAAGAGGTGCAACATTTATATGAGTGTGTGTGGGGCCAACCTGCTACCTTTCACAAAGCTTCTGTGATGAAGCTAGACTGAGCACTGGATCAGTGAGCCCGAACTTTGTAACTTTTGAAAATAATGACTTTTGTAGGAAATGTCCAACTTGACAATGTTGACAATTCATTGACAAAGGTAAAACCAGGCTGGGGAGACAGCTCAGTGAGAAAAATGCTAGGTGGACAGTAATGAGGACCTGAGTTTGGATCCCTAGCACTCCTGCAAAAACCATGACAGCATGTAACCCCAGAACTAACAGGGACGAGCCAGGAGGGTCTTGTGGGCCTGATGGCCAGTCAGTCTAGCTAAAACAGTGAGCTCTATATTCATTGAGAGATCCTATCTCAGAGTGGGGTGAGGGGAGAGAGGAGAAAAAGCAACAAATACACACACACACACACACACACACACACACACACAATTAAAATTTAAAATAAAATTCTTACTGAATTAAAAATAATCTTACAAAGGAGACCACAAAAACATGATAGTCTCAAAGTCAGTAAGATTTTATTTAATGAAATGACTAAGACAAATATTTAATGAAAGTTGTGTTTTCTATATTTATCCTCACATTATATAGAATTCTTTTATTTACATAGAAATTCAAATTTTTAGCTACTCAAAATTGACATTTTTGAAAATTTCCCCAGAATGTACCAGTTAACTCCATCTCTTTTAGTATTTCCAGGAACATGGCTAATTCCCTCTGTGACTCTCATCTTCTTGCTGAGACAATGGAATACAAGCACATCCTTTGCAATAACGGTAAACCTAAGAGAGCAACCCATGGTAAAGCAAGGTTGGCACTCCCTCCTGATCTTAAACAGGGAATGATGACAAGAGTAGGAGTGTTCTGTGAGTAGCATGAGTTTATATATACATTTTGTTAAAATGGGGTCTTCTATGTAGCCCACACTAGCCTGCTGAGATCATAGCCATACACCAACATGCCCAATGATATCCATTTAATATACAAAAATATGGTACTCTGGGGATTTTGTGCCTATTGTTTCTAATCCTTAGGATGTTATAATTTAATTTATATATTTATGCTCATTTTATAATCATGGAAACTGAAGTTCAAATGGAAGAAGTGACTTGTCTTGAACATCAAGATAATGATGACAGAGCCAAACATTCAACCCAGGACTGTCTGATCTCACCTAGAGGTTACTTGTACAGTATGGTCTCAGTTCAACAGTGGCTACTTAACAACATGTCCTTTTCTTGCTCTGCTTTAGTTGCAGGAGTACAATCATAAATGCAAAGTTCTCATCTCTAAAGACTTTCCTACTACAGTAAAGATAATGTAAAAGTATATTGTCAAAATAATGCAGGAATAGTGAATGCAGACTATCATGCAAGCCATGACAGAGCAAACAAGCCTAGAAGCTTCTGCCGAAATTCACTGGAGGAGGGGCAACAGTACTCTGGACCTCAGTGAATGAGTTAAAGATTGGGTTAATCCAACAAAGGAAGACCATTCTAGGTAAGAAAGTAAGCCACATGAATAGACATAAGAAATAGTAGGTGGTGCTTTGACTAATGGTGCCTTAGCAATCTGTAGTTGTAGGGTCATAGGGTGTTGTGGGAAATCTTTTAAATACAGCTGCTGGTAAAGCCGACTATCTAGTTGCAGTGGCTCTGCCTAGCTCAGCTGTCATGTTCCACGGCCAGTGCACTACAGCTAGAAATGGCCAGCTAGAAATACCAGCCCTGCCATCCATGAGACATCAGCGTGGAAGATGGCTCTGCCAATCTTCCATGCTGTCTCTGCAAGGCTGGGCATTGCCCAGACTATCCCGCCATCCACGCGGGCCCAGTAGGAAAATGAGACTCTAATGCTTAGATTATCCAAAGGCTTATATATTTGGTAATGATCAGTAACAAGATGCCCATAAAATCAGAAGTGTAACCTAATACCCAACCTAGATATACCAACTACCTTTGACTGCTAGAGACATGTGCACATCCACCTCCATGTTCCCCCCTCTCCCTCTCTCATCTCCCTCTCCTAGCTCCTCCTCTTCCTTCTCCTCCTCCTCTCCTTACTCCTCCCACCTTAGCTCCTCCTACAATAGGGAAACTGCTATGTACTGGAGATGACTGGCAGATTTGTGTTAGGGGAGGGACATTTTAGCAGTCCTGTAGGAAATGGAGAGAAGAGCATACATCTAGAAGCCTTTAGGATATTCAGCCACCACTTTCCTTTCAGCTAAGTTTTCTGTGGAAAGACAGCATGGTTGTGTGAAGAGAGAACAAACAGCTTGCCATGGTTTATTGAAGGAGACCAGGACATAATGTCCTTGGCAGTGGCCAGCATCACACATGCATAGGGTATTTCTTAAGAAACAAAAATGGACACAATGTCAGCAGAAATCACAAATTTATTAACTCTTAAATATATCAATCAGTCATTTACCATTACGGCAAGAAATATATACAGTGTCCCATGGTAAACTGCAGTGTTTCCCAAATAATAGAGGATGATGAAGGTGTAATTCCACTGTGCTGGAGAGAACAAATCACGATTTCCTCACATCTTAGTGCAGAAGACAAACTGGATCTATGATAATACTTCAACACCACATGCTAAGTTAAAAGTGTAAAAAAGAAAAAAAAAGTTCTACCACTATTTGTGTTTTTAAATACATGTATGCCACACAGAGCTGCTTCACAGAAAGGTAAAAGAAATTCAAAAGGGAAAAGTGAGGCCATTACGTTTTTCACAGATCTCATTGGCAGGTTAACACGGCTCAATACATTTACTGTATATATTTGCTTTAAATATATATTGTTTTAAATCATGTGATAATTATCAGAAAAGCTTCAACCCATCTATTATACATTCACTAGCAACAATATATCTAAAGTGATGAGCAGTCAACACCAAAAGGTGAAATGAGGAAAAAGAGGGGAAGAGGGTGTTTTACTTTTGCTTTTTTGCTTCTGCTTTAAAAATCGATTTCTAAGGAGTGTGAGCAGCTACGCTGGAGGTAAAGCTGATGGAGATTCCATGCACCATAAAGCAGTTCAGCCTCCGGGGAACCAACGGGAAACGAACAGAAAACTGGGGTGTTTCCTTTTCCTCTTTGTTTTAAGCTGGACAAATCCTAACTCCTGGCAGAAGGATGCTACTGTGACTCAAGAGAGAAGCAGGAACTGCATGAGTCACAAAGATCAAGTCCAACCTCTAGGAGGAAGGAGAACACTCCTCATGTGGCTAGCTAGTGAAAGTGAGGCAGTAAATGCCCTCTGCTTCAGGAAGGTCCAAAACAAGTGCTTTGTACACAACTATGATCTCCTCCACTTGGTCTTCAATTTCTCTAGTTGGGAAGAACCAGGACCCTGTAGAAGGCTCTTACTGCTGTTAGCAGAAGTCTCAACAATCCCAACACTTTCAACATAGCAAGGATACCTACACACAAGTGGTAGCCTAAGCTGAATTTATTCTTCTTTTCTTTAAATATTGATTTAAATCTTCTAACAACTCCACAGCCCCGGAGAGACTGGAAGTGCTAGTTTTAGCTTCCTCTAAAAGACCTTGATTCTTATTTAAACTTCATATGCAAATGTTACTGTGTTTACACACTACCAGCTATAGAATGAAAGATAAACACATGAAAGAAAGAGAGAAAGTGAGAGAGAGAAAGGCAAAGAAAATAATGGAAAAATAAAACAAATACAAAGAAAAGGAGCAAATAGTATACAATGAAAACAGAGCACAGATTTAAGAAAGAAAAACCAAAATCAGTGCCACGCATTCACCAGAACTGTGCCTATCTGGAAGCAATCAAACTAGTACATGATGTGAATTTTTCCAGTATACATAGTTTGACCCAAATCAACATGGCTTTGACGGTAGAACACCAAATGATTCTTGCTCCTACAATCACACAGGAGTTTGCTCACATAACCATCCATTTATCCAACACCAACACTTTTCAGAGAAAGGCCATCCATTCATTTCTACCAGGATCACACCAGGAACTGAAGGCATATATTTGCCTTAAAAGTGGAAAAAAAAAAATCAAACCCAAAATCCCAATGAAAAGCCCAAACAGATTAACGGCAGCATTCTTGAAAGATTTCCTTTCCTCTTACATACTGTCAGTCATAGAAGAGTAATTTTAATTCAGTCTTTCGAATCTTGGCATACACAGAGAAACCTGATGGATCAGCTGAACTTGGAGTATTGTGGACTCGTCTCGTCTGAGCTCCCTCTATTGTTTGCCAACAGTAATCGAAGTTTGCATGGAACATCCCATCCGGTAGCTGGAGTGTAAACAATGTACAGGAAGGAATACATGATAAGATGACGTGTCACATGATAAGATGACGTGTCACATATGCATTACACGTAGAACCTTCACAACTTCATGCACTCAGAAACATGCATGAAGAGGAGAGGACGTCCCAGGATCACCCGCCTGGTGCCGTGAGGACAGAATGAAGAAGTGGCACTGTTGACAATTAGCTGAAAGGGAGAACAGGAGGAAGAGATAAATGACATCGTATTTTAATATAAAATACCAACTTTTTTTTTTTTTGCCACAAATGTTACTGGGTTACGTTTTGATAACTTAGCTGAAGTTCAGATTGGAAATACTTTGTACGAGATCTTTGCCTGTGATCTTTTCCAAGATAAAATAAACATGTTCAACAAAGACTAAATTAGGGTAATCAATAGTATCCATTTGTTCAAACAAAGCGAAGCTGAAAAAAAATAAAACAGAAGAAGGGGTTGCAGGCTACAACGGCATTATTAAATCTAAATATGTTTTAAGCTTCCATATTTACTAGACAAATTTAATGAATTCATATCAATATTTGGTTGAAACAGAATTAAAGTTCAAGTTCACCCTATGCTTTTGTTCATTATGCTTAAATTCCTAGGGAAATCAAAATCAAAAGTCAGTTCAACAAGGAATATAGTCTCATAAATACAGAGACCAGGATTATTCTTACGCAGTTCTTTAAAGCAATAGCTAAAAGCACCATTTCTTGAAATCTCTGTTCCATCTTGGCATGGGGAAAATATAAACAGTGGCACCTAGTCATGGCTATACCTTAATCCCAATTTAAGAAACAAATCTTTAGGAACAACAATGCAGGGATGGATTTCACTGTGGTCAACTGTCAATGATCATCAATGGCATTTGTGATGTCTCCAGTTCAGCTGGACTTGCTGGTGTTACCTCTTGGGTAGCACCATTACACTCAGCCAGACCAAGTGAGCTTATGTACATATTAACCCCAGCCGATGGCTGACAGAAATTGCAATTTCCAAAAGACAGGGAGATACCAAAGGATTTCAAAGCTTAATAGAAACTGCTCTGGATAATTGAGAGTTGTCCTCATGAACCCAGATATAAGTGGCTTTTGATGTGAGAGAACTCCAGGATGCTAAAGTGATTCAATCCAGCTACCGAGAAAGAAAAAGAAAGTTCCACTTGGTGTTTGGTGGCTCTCCAGCGGTGGTGATGCTGTAAAGCGAACACTAGAACTGAGGACTCATGCAAAGCCAAAATGGATTTCCAAAGACCTCAAGTGTGTTTCCCTGGGTAGACTGTTGAGCCAATATCCACAAGGGGAAGAATGTCAGCCATGCAGCTTTTCCAGCACTAGCCCCCATCGCACAGAACCGTGGGGCAGGATGCTACTTACAAGACCCAAATGTGAATGGTTTTCAGATGTTTTGCCACAAAGAGGTGCCTCCTGAGAAGTTTTCTTTCCCATTTGGAATACAGGGTGGCCTATTAAGAGAAGCCCCATTTAAGCCACCTGGCATAAAAGGAAGTTTTCTTAAATAGGCTTTATCCCTTAACACTTAAGAGAAATGTAGAAAAAAGCTAGCCCCTGGCCCGATACACTTGCACCCATCACTTCTAAATTAGCTGGGAATTTGTGCTGTACCTCTTTGGGGTAAAAACCACAGAAGCACTGACAAACTTTACTTTTTTTCCCTCCACTTCTTTTGTGTCTTCCTCTTGATTACATGGCTACTGGGAATATGTTTTAACCTTTTTGCTTTTGTTACGGGAACTTATTTTTTGTCTGTATTGATCCTTTTTATCTCCTTTTGAACATCCAGCAGTGCTATGTGGTGACTGAAATGACCGAGAGGACCTGTGACGATCACTGTGGCTGGCAAACTACCATCAAACTGAGAAATCGCAATGGCTTTGCTGGAGCCCATGGAATGGCTGTAAGAACTAAGGCTCCTCGCCCAACATCTTCCAATATTAACAGGGGATCTTGGAAAGAGATGATCAAGGGGCCAGGCTTCACCCAACTTCATTCTCCCTCCTTGCTCTCAGCTCATCCCATTTTACTGATATAAATGATTTCCCATCAGTCCTCTGTCCTCCAGTGAGCCTGCTTATAGTGTTCTGCCTTCTTTTCTAATGTTTCTAACGTTCCAGCATTGTAACTCATTGGTATTCCCTGGGCTTGGACTCTCTCCCCCTCGTTCTCTTTCCATTTTTGTATCTCCAAATACATTTTGTTCAG
The DNA here is from genome assembly GCA_030674055.1 of Rhabdomys pumilio. NCBI lineage: Eukaryota > Metazoa > Chordata > Mammalia > Rodentia > Muridae > Rhabdomys > Rhabdomys pumilio. The sequence continues at coordinate 30,247,796 of JANHMN010000001.1, forward strand.
CATTCAGTCTGCCATATAAAGTATGGATGCTTTGGCATACTGGCTGTTGACTGCACCCAACACTAAAGTTAAGTATAGAGCTTAGTTTATCCATGGTGTTAGTGATTAATTGGTCTCTAAGTCAGAATATGTATATCCTGTGGTAGATGCCTTTTTGTCTCTGTCTGCATCCAGCACAGGAATGGCACCTAGGAGGTGTGCTGAGAGTATCTATCTGTTTGATTACTGACTGGAAATTAAACATGACATCTGAGGAAGGATACTGAGATGAGAACATGCTACAACAGCTGATATTTGCTTTGACAATGCTGCTCTCTAAATGTGCCTACCATCAAGGGCATATTAAAAAGGATGACAGCCTAGGAATATTTACTTGATGGGTACTGTTGGGGACCCCGAACGATGAAAGTGAACATTCTGCCACTTCCCATCACGGCGGTGCCACACGCGAGTCTCTTCTGACTGCATAGTCTTTGGCATTCCACTTCCGTCCATGTACTGTGTGAGCCGAATGTACGCTATGCAGGCTGCATCATCCCCTACCAGATGTACATGCGGGTTCAGGATGATAGTGTGGATGGGTTTGTTGCTTTTGGACAAAGCTGAAAGAGAACAATGTAAGAACATAAATTAAGGTCTTATATAAAGTAAACTAGAATCAAGATTAACATCAGTTGTGGTTAATGAGGAATGGTATTCATTCATGCCTTAACGTGTTAATCTATTTGCACTAATTGAGTGCTGGGTATTGTATAAAGTATAACCAATGAAACAAACGTAGATAATCTTTATTTCCTTTGAGGTCCTTTAGAGGCAATTTGTGCTACTCTAAAATGTTGATTGATTAGGTAGGAGCTACAGAGATGCGTTATGTTTACTTATAATGGGAAAGGGCTAGAAACAGAAGTCATGCTCTGAAGAGAGCTAGAGAAGCCATGGCCAGGCCATTGAGCAGCTCCTGTCTTTGTGTGAAGGGTCTCCTGGGACACAGGATGACTTGAGGTGGTATTTTTATAGTTAGGATGTAGGATGAGGGAAATATCTCAAGTATCAAGTTTAGAAATCACTTTTTCCCTGCATCGATTGTTTCTGCATTACATCCTGTGATTCTTCAATTTGGTCACAATCTATGTGATCAGCTAGTCAAAATTCACAATCCACTGTTTGATTACACAGCAGCTGGCTGTCACCAGCCATTCCTTACTAGGCTCCAACCTTTGGTGTTTGGATAATAGTCATACCCATGCCAATAACTTGATGAAGAGGTTTAGGGATTTTGACACAATTCCTATTGATGGCATTTTGTAGATTAGAATAAGCTGAGTTACTTCAGCTATTACCCAAACATGAGTCTTATTCTCAAGACAACACTTACTTAAATGATTCAAAATGTTATTTACAAAAAAAATCTCATTATGGAGAATGCATTTATGGAAAATAACAGTGCATAGTGTTTGTAATATTGAAATGGGAGAAATATTAATGGATTAATAAACTATTTTACTAGAGGTAAAACTGTGTTGACTGACAGGTGGTGGAGATAGTATGAGGTGCCTCCATCACAATGCTGGAATATACAGAATATGAGAATATTTAACCCAGCTTGGTTAACACAAACTTACCATTAACTATTGTTGCTTGTTTGTTTGCAAACAGCTAACATGTACAAGAAAGAGAAACTCAGGCACTAAAAACACATGGAAGGCAGACTTGTCAATGCTGTTAATTCCTACAAGTAATCCTAGTTACCCTAGTTATCATTACAATTCTTCCTTAAGTCAACAGGATCTAACGGCAAACAGACTAAATTCCCACCACAGCCCATTATAATGTAATGGAAAGTTTCAGGCTAGAGGGAATTCCTGGTTAATGCGGATTCCTTTGACTTGGTTTTACCTTTATTTGTTAACTTCTTTTTCTAACTTGCAGAAACTGCTTTGGAACTATGTATGCTTCCTCAAAGATATAGGTTTCCTCTGAGCTACTAAAGCATTAAGACCTTTGCAGTCTGAGTGGAAACACTCACTGACTGTTCATCTCCCTAACAGTTTCCACAGTGGACATATTGTCATTAGAAACACCCATTAAAGGAAAGAGCCAAAAAGTCTGCAAAAGTGGGAGATATTCGAGGAAAAGTTGGTAAGGAGCTTGGAATGGATACCATTTTCAAAGTAGAATCTGTGAAAGTCCATCCCTTCCACTAAGTTGCCCAATGCTTCAGGTTCAAAGGCAGTGAGGCCTGGATCACAGATTTTTCTGCAGTAAGAAAAAAAAAAATCATGAGGAAATGTGTTCCCGGCAAAAACACTAAGCATTCTTGTTTACAGTCAGTGAAGGAAACAGACTCTAAAAAGTACCCCAAATAGGAAATTTCTACCATGGACCTTGATGAGGTAGGTCAAAGACTGGAGTCAAAAATGTCATTTTGTAGAAAACTCACAGAGACACACAACTAAATGAACAGGTCCAAGCACAACTGGTTCCTCTGTAAGATGTTTGCTTTTAAGCCTCCAGAGTCAATTCTTTAGTTTTCTAACTTTGGACATAAGTTCCCTATGTTTCAAATATTCTCAAAGTTGAAGACAATTGGGAGGCATTTTGAGGAAATTTTTGGGACAATCTTTGAGACACCCACTTTCTCCACCTTCCTCAAATACCCATATTGTAGCTGACATGAAGGATAGAATGTTTGTCTGAACTCCCTGAGAATGTCCATATGATTACATTGAGTATATACTTAGAAATAATTTTATGTTCAAAAGAAAATTAATAGGTGATTCAAATGGACATAATAGTTCTCTTTTTAATCCTAGAAGCAGAATTTAACAAAGGAGTATACAACACTAAGCTGTTCCTACGAAACCAGTGGGCTTTATTTGGAGAAATTTACTTATTCAATAGTGAACCATTAAACATAAACTAGATAAGCAAGCAACTATAACTCATTGATACTAAAATAGACGTTAATGCAAAGTGTTTCAGGGTAGGTAATAGCAGACAGGAATGATACAGGAAGGAGGGGAAGAAAATTGGGGCTGGGCTTTTAAGAATGAGCAAGAGCTTTGCAGGTATGTGTACAGTACTGAGTAGGAGGCGGGACAGCAAGGAGCCTGAGTCTAAAGCAAAGGATTTTGGTCTATTTATTGATTTATCTCAAAGGAGAAATACAGTGAGTGGACATTTTCAATATAGGAGAGAGACTTTCTTAACTGTCCATCAGGAAAACAATTATGCAAGCCTATCTTCCTATGGTTCTTCAAAGTGTAACACAATAGTTCACGGAACATGGTTCTGGTAAACCAGAAATAGTGATACATATATAGCAGGGGTTTCAGGCCAGCCTGGAAACCTAGGTCCCTGCAGAGCTGGAAGCCTGGGAAGAACACTTTAAGGTTGCAAATCAAAGCAATTATCCTTTGTGGTGAAGAAGGTGGTAGCAGGGAAATAATGAACTCTGTCTCTGGCTGCCTGCTGGGCAGGTATTTTAAAGCTGAAGTCAAATATATATAATTTCTTCCTAAGGACTCAAGTAGGAAGAATAATGTTCCTATGGCAACAGAAATTTATTCTGCCAGGTGTTATTATTTCCTCTATAAATATGATTTAGTCTCCAGTTTGTGAATCCAAATTTTATACTACCCTCACATTGGCTCAGAGGTTTTATAATATATTGCAATGAAGCTTTTTAACTTACCTTGCAAAGATACAATGTATTGGAAAGTATTCTTCTCATTTTCTTTCTCCTATCCTCCTATCTATCTATCTATCTATCTATCTATCTATCTATCTATCTATCATCTATGTTCTGTCTTCTAGCTATCTTTTATCTATCTGCCTATCATCTATAGCTATCATTTATCTACCCATATATCGATCATCCTTTCACTGCTCAGACTTTGTGTGGATAAAGACTGGCAGTATACTGGACATACTGGTTGGGGGTGGAGCTAAGAGCAAGCTTAGTGACCAGCTGACAGAACCTCACCAATACACTCTTCAACCTAAAAATCTTTAGAATGGAAGTCTGGGTGTGGAAGTAAAATTCTAAGCCACATGGCAGGCTCCTCTAGGCAAAGGTCAGGTGATGTGCTCTCAACATCCTGAGTTATCTAAATAGTCCACTTTAAACTGTGTGAGAGCAGGAAATACCTCTCTGTAGGAAATTACACTCTGTACATGAAAGAAAACCAAAACACAACTTTTGTCTTCCATTAGAGACAGATATCACCAAAAAGGCTTTGTAAGAGTTTTCTTATATTCTCTGGAGACTCACAGAGGATGAACAAGGTTATAACGGACAAACAAATATAAAGAATAATCTCTATGGCACAGAGTCATTATCAGCCACAATTTAAGACAGCTGTTGTCTGTGACAATAGGGATCCAAACTCCGACCTTTGCTGTCTCTTTTATCAAGTATACTTTATTAGGTGATAGTGAAGAGCTGATGCCCACATGTGTTCAGGTGCATGCATGTGGTTGTACATACATACACTTAATTTATAAGGATTAACTTCCAGATTCAGTCTCCACATTTAGTGACTTCCTTCTCCATTTTACATTGCCCATTGTATGTTTGGGTAGTGAACCTCCGTCTAATAGTGATTTTGGCATAATTTTTTTTTGGGGGGGATGGATTTATTTGATGTGTTTTGGTTTTCTTTCATGTACAGAGTGTAATTGTGACACAGGCTTTGCTTATGCACAACAGAGGACATGATTGTGCTTTATTCACTTTACTTATGTGGGTTTTTTTTTCTTCTGCTAATGGTCAGTTCATAACTTTTGCCCATTTTCTGTCTTTCCAATCTTATTCACTCAGCATAAAAGGTAACCATTGACACATTTTGCAAACACTTTTCTAAGTCGATTCTCTGTTAGTTCTGTTGTGGGTTTTGAAAATTAGTGGTGTATACCAATGTATATCAATTTTATCAGTCAGGAAATGAATCTATGACCACTTGTCTACTTTTAAACTTAGCAGCATTTTTCTAATTGGGGATTAGAATCAATTTTTTTCTTTTTTTTCTTTTTCTTCCACATTTAACATTTTTACACAGTGGAATCATGTAGTAAGGAAACATACAAATACACACACACACACACACACACACACACACACACACACACATTTAGATCCCCAAATAGTTTTGGAATGACCCTTCATGCCATATTTAAATAAAATGCTTTATTTTTCCTCAAGCAAAGTGATTTCTTTACACAAAATGTAATTCAGAAATCTATAACTATTTAAATTAAGCATAAAATCCTCTTCTCCAGTCAAAACTTCTTATAATACGAAACCACACTCAACAGACCAGGTTGAGAGTCACTGGTTGAGGGGAGCGACGCTTGGCATCACCATCTCTGGTCTTTCTCTGTTCCAAACCAATTTCTCTGCTTTCTTTCTCTTTAAATCTTTGCCTGCATGCATTTCTCTGATGTCTGACTTCTTCTCAGAACCATGGGTGATTGCAAAAAAATATCATTCACAGAAGCCAGTCCTTAGAACAGAAGTTGAGTCATCTCTCTGAAATCATAAACATTATTTCTCTTGAGAGCCCCTTGCCATTTATATGACACAACACTGTTGTTAATACGGTAAAGCAGGGGTTTCATATGTAGGACTTCAGTCGTGCCGAGAAATACAATGGCATAGGAAATACAGTTGCCCGGTGTGGGGAAGCTACACCTGTCTGTCACTACTCACGTGTAAGCCTCGAAGTCCCCATTGTTGATGGCTTCAATCAGTTGCTCAGTGACTTTGATGATCTCCTGCTTTCGTGCTAAAAGTAAAAACAGAGTCAGGTGAGAACAAAGGCCAAAGGCCACGTAAGATGCTAATCAATTATACAGCTGCTTTGCCTAATGCGGGTATCACAGGGCCCATCTCTCCTGGAGGAAAATGATTGATCCTTTTTACATAATCTTATTGCTCAAAATGGGAGACCAATAAAACCTACCTCTCCTAAGAGTATTTAGAAGCACAGATATCCAGGTCCCATACCAGACCAGGAGATTCAGAATCTGAATTTCAACAGGGCTCCCAGGTTCCTCCAGGAGGCATCCCTCCTCTCTATTGGCTTTGTTCACACACAGCAGGCACCAGGAAGTTTGAATTCATCCTTGCTAACCTCATCTCCTTGGCTTTGCTAACATTTTTCTGTTCTCTATTAACAAATGTGTTACTGAAAAATTTAGGTTCTATAAAGTAACGGAGAACAAGCACCTAGCTTCAGAGTAAAGATATTCAATATCAGGTGATTACTGGCTTCTTACTCTTTGAGTCTGCCTGGCCTTTCCAGAAGAGGACATCAACATGAGGTTAGGCCATGCTACTCAGATAAATGGCCTTTAGTAAACTCTTTAAATTGATATGAACTGGTGCTACAAATGTGGGCAATAAGCAGATGGCAACCCCTGCAAAACTATGAAGCCCAGCAAACAACAAACATACTTAGTGTCTTTTCCTAACAGTTGGTACAATTATTAGTGACCGGTCTGGTTCAGATATCACCCCTTCATTAAATTTCTTTCCAATTGCACCTGCTTCAAGTTTTCTTTCCTCTTCTTAAATACCTGCAGTTCGCACATGGCTTGTTTGACTGCTCTCAAGCTTTGTACACTGTGACAAGTGTGCCTTCCTATTTAAATAGAAAGTTCTTTGTGAGCAAAAACTATGCTATTTTTTTTTGTGTTGCCTAAGAAACCTTTGTTCAATAAAATAGATGTTAAATACAATTTTGAGTTTGATCCATTGAGACTATGGATAACAGTTTCTTAATTACAGAATATTGGTTGTTTTAATCAAGAAATTGTATCTTAACTAATATTTATTATGTTTAAATATAAATTATGTTTAAACATTCAGTTGACTAAGCTTTCAGAACCAATTTGAATTTAAAAAAATGATCTTTAGGTTTTAACAGAAATTTAAAGTTTGCATTTACTTTCTAGATCCTGTTTACCTAAATGAAGTCATTTCTTATTAAAAAATTAATCTGTAAACTAATTTGACTCCATTAAGACTGTATGACACTTTCTAATAACAAATATAATAGTCAGGGATCTCATAAAATGATAGTAAGATCTGTCTATATAATGGCTACTGACTATGTAAATGTTTAGAATGTAAAAGGATCACGGTTATAGTTCCCAGTAGTTGCATACGTTCTCATGTTCTCGTTTGTATGAAAGTGTAGATCATGGGCTTTCCTAGCTCCTCTACACACTTATAATATCTGGTTTTTTTCATTTGATTGACCCGTATGAATAATATAGCTGTCCTTGCGGCATACTGATGAAGTGGTAGCAGCTGATAATTCTGTAGAAGGGATGCCGCCAATGGCACATTCAATTTAGTTAGGCAACAGGTGATTCATCCGTCTGTCCTTGGCAGCGTGAGGCTTTGGCAAAGGCCCATGATAGCTAACCTGATTCTGGATTATGAAGGACAACTGTAAGAAGCTGCTCAGAAGTGAGAATGTAAGCAATGTGGGCTCCAAGTCTTCCTCTTCACAAGAGACCCTCATTTAAAACTAACAATGCTTTCAGTAAGTTATAGGCTGGCTGGAAAACTATAATTTGAAAACAAAGCCAATTTTTAAAAACTAACAAAGAAAGAGGAGGAAGAGAAGAAAGAGGAGGGGGAAGAGGGGGGAGGAAGAGGAGGAAGAGGAGGAGGGGAGGAGGAAGAGGAGGAGGGGGAGGAGGAGAGGGAGAGGAAGAGAAGGAGAAGGAGGAAAAGGAGAAAGAAGGAGAAAGAGAAGAAGAAAAAGGAGAAGGAGGAGGAGGAGAAGGGGAAGGAGAAGAAGAAGAAGAAGAAGAAGAAGAAGAAGAAGAAGAAGAAGAAGAAGAAGAAGAAGAAGAAGAAGAAGAAGAAGAAATGAATGCCAAGTGTTGGTTTTGTGAGTACAGTAGGCAGATCATAGAGTGTAGACATTTTTTGAACATTTCCCGAGGTCCAGAAAACCCACATCCTGTTCTACCCATATGATGGAGTCAGGAGCAGCAGTAGAGAGTAAACATCTTTCACTCAAAACCATTATCACCCAAACACCCCCTAGCTTTCTGATGTTTTGTTACAGTGGCTTTTTAAGTTTGCTTATACGTGCTCAGAACCACACAGACCATCTATTTTAGTTCTTGTGCTGTTTGAGCTGGCCTAGCTGAGCAACACATGGAGAGGGCTCAAGCAGGATGCTTCTGTGCTGTATCACCCTGGAGGCAGTGTGAGTCTTGGCTTAGGAGGGGCCTGGAACTCAGGAATTTCTGAAGTGTTCATTTCCCTCAGGCAAAGGCGTGTGAGTGAGTCACAGTTGGGCCTGGCACATGACAGCTGACTCTTGGAAGGAAAGCAGAGGTTGAAAATGAATCACTTGTGTACAGTGCTCTGAGGTTAGGAATCGGAGCTGTTACCACAAGCTTAACATCTGACCGACCTAGGATGTGAGGGTGGGACGAGTGTTTAGCTCTCCCTCAGCAGCAGCGAGCCTTGGAGACAGTCACTCTGTCACAGCCCTGGCTACTTGTTCTCTAAGAAGGCGGTCTGGTCTTTTTTCTCCCTTCTTTAAGATAGTGATGGTAGTTTTTGAGGATTTGCAGCTTGGGAAAAGAGATGGGAGGAAGGCACGTGGAAAAGATGGTACACACCCAGAGTGCAGTTTCCATGAAGGCATGCAAACACATTAGTTGTGTTTCCTCTAACGATCCTGCACCCAACCTCAGTGGTTTAAAGGCCGTCTTGTGTGAAAGACTCCATTCTTCTTTTGAGCGCTGTCTGTTAGGGTCTAGTGTAGGAACATAGTCATTATCACAGGTACTCAGAGATCTGAAGCTCTCTCCTTCAGATCTCTACCTTAAAGCCCATTTTCAAAGCTTCACTTGAGTATTTCATTCACATCAAATCCAACTATCTGAGTTAAGCTTGTCAAGTTCCATGACTGCTGATGAGAAGAGACAGACAGGATGGAGAGGGGGTAGAGTGTTTTATTTTATGAGACCACATCTGTACTTCATATTTTGGACAGAAAGTCTATATGAACATTGTAGATATCTCAGCACCTACACACTACCAATGGATTGTTTTAGTGTAAGTTACCCTCTAACCAGGCCCTGCACAGAATGCAAGGTCTCAAGAGAGAATACAAACCCAAATGCACAGAGCTGCTGGGTAGGGAAACCCCAAGAGGGACTATGCAGGAGACAGAGAAGAGAAACTTCAACCAACGCTGTGAATCTCAGAGACAAAGCTGGTCATGTGGCCAGAGCGACAAACCTGTAGTGACTTACTTTTTTGCATATCAGCTCTTCTTTCCCTACATAATCTATGGGTTGGAGAGAGTGGCAGGGCCATTTGTCATTGCGATACTGATCTGCTGCCTCTTTAGGGTCACTGGCACTGAAGAAAGTAGAACTTATAGATTTAATTCTTGCTGTTCATTAGTTTGTCATATGGGGCCACCATATTCCTGTTACATAAACATAATTGTTTTTCCGTGTATAAACAAGAATGAGCCCGAGGAGGATCCTGTCCTATCTAGTCCATCAAATTCTGTTGCTTTCATCTGGATGTCTTCCACACTGGTCCACTTCTCCTTCACCATTTTGAGTCCACTACTCTCTCCTGTCCAGGCTTCCTAGCAAGCTTCCTACCTGAGTTTCTGTGAATAGCTCAGCACTTCCCCTTCCTCCTTATAAAACATTCAGATGTTTACACATGCATCTCTCTTCTGATTACATTCCCTTTGAAGGCTTCTATGAGGTTTTCATTGTTGTTAACATCCAAAAAGAGATTATAAAACATTTCACAGTCTAGATCCTGCTCAGGTCTGACCAGACCTAGACAAAGGCTGTTTTAGTTTCATGATACTCCCAGCAAGTCAAGATGCCCCTGCCTCCTCCTATTCTGAGCCCTGGATATGTGCTTTCCTGTCTGAATAAACTTCCCACATCTGTGTTTCTACATGTGTTCAAAACAAGAAACTGAAAACAGATCTCAACTAATTTTCCTTTAAAAAGACCTGAATAGCAAAGGGAAGGGAGAAACCTCATTGGGCCTTAACTTTAAACAAAGAATTACAAATAACTAAGGAAGGCCCTATAAGAATGGGAGGACAGTCATCTCCATCCTCAGGGGGAAGTTCCCCAATTGGTCATCTTATAACAAATGGTCAATCCTGAAATCATGTACAGAAAAGTAATACTAAATGGACTGAACAGGTTGTGTGTGTGTGTGTGTGTGTGTGTGTGTGTGTGTGTGTGTGTGTGTTGGTATGTACAAACAGAAATGAAGAGAAAAGAAATTATGAATTTGAGGGAAAGCAAGGTGTGGATAAGAGGGGTTGGAAGGAGGAAATGGAAAGAGGAAAACGACATAATTATATTTTAATTAAAAAAACCTTCATTGGCTTTCATGTTAGGTCAGGTTCAAAGGATATTATAAATCTACACATGTTTTATACTTGATTTAAAAAATTAATTGGTGCCCTTGTCTTCACATGCACATTCAATCGTTTCCTTTATTTCCTTGTAAGTGGCAGGCAATGCACCATTGCCATTCTAGCATCTAGCATAGCTCCAGGCTTAGAGGAAATGTTCAATGAGTATTTGAATAAACCAACCATGTTTATAATTCCCCGTCCAGTGGTCTTTTCAGTGCACAACTCTGCTTTGTTTGGTGTCAGATGGAGTCTGTAAGCAATATGAAACGGGGCTGAGGACATAGCTCAATAACAAAGCATGCACTTAGCATGCAAGAGGCCCTAGGTTCAGTCCTCAGCACCTAAATAAATCTGTCATATGAGAACCTAGTAAAAGAACATTTAGATGGAAGTAACCTGCTTTGTTTAATGAAAGAAGCAACTTTGCCAACTGACTCATCTGGAACTAACCATCAAACTCCTTTCCCATATTTTCTCCTTCTCACTAATGGGACCACAGTTTACCATGGCTCCCACTAGGACTCCATTGCTCCCTTGTCCCCACATACAATCATCCATGAGTCATTCCTTTCCTCTGGTACTTGTGATGTTTCCCAGGGCACATTCTCAGCCTTCATATTTCATGGCAAGCTCATTTACTCTGGTTTTAACCACACGCCGAGCATTTCCCAATCTCTGCAACCGAGTCCTCATCTTTCCATCTCTATATTCCTGTTTCCTTCAGCTCACCATATCCTAAACATCACTCGGTACAGGGCATCTCAGACTCAGTTCCGTTTCTGGCTCAACCTGCTGTGTCTGTACTTTTTACCTGGACCAGTGAGCACAGTCTACTGAACTGCTCTGGCCAGAAGCCTTGGTGCTTCCATTGGATTCAGTCCCTTTTAAAATGGACCAAGAAGGTCTTCTCACCACTGAATTTTTCTGACAGTCCTTTCTCTCAGGGCCTACTGCTCTTGATCTGATCTAGGCTCTCACAAGTTCCTGTCTCCAGGACCGTCTCCCTCTCTCACTCATTCTGCCCTCATTTTAGTGAAATCATCCACACCTGCCTTTTAGGTTTTTGGGGTCTCTACTGCTCAGAAGTCAAAGATCATCCTTCCCTGTGCACTTTAGTAGTTTTCCAACTTTGTCTTTCACTTTCTGTCCTACTTAGTACCTGGTCTTCAGCCACCACTAGGACAATGTTCTATGCCTGGTTCTTACTCTTGGATGGCATTGTGTCTTCCTTTTATATCTCCTTCTTCTGACATCTCATAGTTCTGCCTGGATATTTCCTCCACCAAACCCTGTTCATAGGTTATCTCCTTGGCATTGCTGCTGTTCTTGAGGGCTCCACACCCAGTTATGTTTACCTCACTGTGATAGTATTTCATTGCCTGATGAGTGTGTGACCACTTTGTACTCTGAACACTTGGAAGTAAGCCAAATGTTTCTAACCACACATGTATATGAACAATACCTAGACAATCTACATAAAATATAGTATGCATTTCAAATCATTAAATACATGTCAGCTACCTGGAAGATGCCACCCAGCTGCTGCTCTGATAGAAATCTGAATGTGGAAGTCTGCAGAAAGACCACAGAGATCACACAGCAGATGTTACACAAGAGAGTCAGGGCAAATAGTTGGGTATAGCAGGAAAATCTAGAGGTTTTCAGGCAATGTTGAAAGATGGTATTTCGTTTCAAGAAAAGAAAGGGTGTAAGGGAAACATACCAACTAGATGAGTTTGAGGTTTTTATTTGCTTACACTTGTGACTAATGAGCTTATTGAAGTAACTGACCCAGGCATCTAACGGCCTGCAATGTGGCTTTTCACCAGGATGTTTGCAGAATGTTACATGTTGAAGGGTTTTATTGGGCTGTGTCTAAAGATTACTTATTCGGTAATTAAAAGCTGCACATTAGAAACCATAATCTGCTTGTTTGGAGTTATCTACTGGGTCTTGCTCTTTCATGACACTATGTAAGTCTACTCAGTCTTTTTCCATATGTGTACTGCAGCTTAGTTGAGCTCCTGGCTATGTTTCTCACAAGGAATTCACCCAGCTCCCCGACACTTGAAGAACGGGACGGGGAGATGGAATGACTTGCTAAGCCACCTGACAAATTTGGACTAGGCTAGAACTTGAGCTTCATGGGGATCAGGCCCCCACTTGCTATTCAAATTACTAACCTCTGTTCCTTTATAGCCCACACTGATTAATTCAATATTTTGAAATCATAAACCTAAATGAGCCACCTAAATGCCTTTGAACTTACTCTGGCAAGGTGACTGTGCCAGGTCTGCAATTAATTACTGCACCAGTTTCACACATCTGGGAGCCCCATGGCTTTATTGTCTTTTTCCATTCTGCCATTAACAAAAATAACCCTTGGGAACACTTACATTAGGCAAGTATACAAATAGGATCATTTTCACACTGCTGGTAGTTTTATAGAAATGTGCCTATCTGCCCAGCCATGCTTAGCCCTCTCTGTGCAATTAAAAGCTTGTTTCTTAGTGACTTTGTTTTTACTTTAGCAATTTTGTGTTAGTTAACACTGGAGAGAATAACGTCTATTATTTTGTGGTTTAAAATAACACCCATCAAAGAGTAGTGGTTACTGGTTTAGCAATCTATAAGATTTTATTCAAATATAAGACTTGAAATCCATCACTAAATTTATATATAGGAATGTTTCCAAAAGTTACTATACTGTTTCTAATGTAGAAGGCATCTGTTCTAAAATACCCACTTCTTGGGCCTGGAAAGATGGCTCGTTGTTAAGAACAGCGACTACTCTTCTAGGGGAAACAGGTTTAATTTCCAGCACCCATAAACCAGCTTATAATCTTCTATAACTCTAGCTCCAGGGCATTTAACTGCCTCTTCTGGCCTCTGAATGTACCAGACATGTACATGACACACAGTCATATATGTAAGCAAAATATCCACACACATTAATGATGAGGAAGATAAATTTTAAAATATCTAAGTGCTTTAGCTTCCCAAAATTAAAAAAAAAATCACTCAAACTATCTTTATATTTTCTCTAGAATATACAGTAGCTTCAGAGTTTTCATGTTAGTTAACTGAGGAACAAATTACCAGCAGCCTTATCCCTGTCAGCTTTTGATAGTCTAACAATTAACAGATTACACACATAGGAGCAGAAAGACCCAACATTTGGGATTGTTTGCTGCACATGTTCACAGACCTAGATTTTTAAAATTCCTAACGTTATCTTTGAACTGAAAATGACATAAAATATATACTATTTTTAAAATGTAAGCATGTGTAGCTAGGTCTGGAGGTACATGCCTTTAATCCCAGCACTTGGGAGGAAGGGGCAGGTGGATTTCTGTGAGTTCAAGGCCAGCCTGCATAGCAAATTTCAGGACAGCAAAGGCTACATGGGGAGACTATCTTGGGGCCAAGGAGGTATTCGGAAAGGGATGTAGAAAGGATTGATAGAGATTTTCATGAAAAAAAAAAGACAAATGAAAACTGGTATAAAGAAACCATGGTTACTCAGAACATTAACTTATATAAAAGAATTAAGATGAGGCACATAAAAGCAACTGGGTAAGTGCTCTGCTACACTAAGCTGACATCAATATCCTGGAAATAGCTTAACATTGTGTGTCCCATCAAGTGTGTAGACTACTTGTATGAGCCATGAACCAGTTAGATGTGATACCACATCCAGTTAAGAGTTGAGGACATAGAAGAAGGAGGAGAAGGAGAAGGAGGAAGAGGAGGAAGTAGAGGAGGAAGAAGAGAATGAAGAAGGGGAGGAAGAGGAGGAAGGACAAGAAAATGTTCATCATTATCCAGTGCATAAATTCCAGAGTCTACAAAGGAGAATCTGTGAGGGTAAATCATGCCAAGGGAGGGGGAAGCAGTAAGGCCAATTCACAGAACAGGGGTAGAAGCCATCCTCTCTCCTACCCCACACTGTGGGAAGTATTGGAGCATCTGTTCTCAACAATTAGTGGGGAGCCAGTGGAAAGGATTATAAGACAAAAGAGATGATTAAGGAATATATTTTCAAGCAGTAATACTATGAAGATATCATGGATCTTCTTGACAAGACAATAGCATAGTATGTCTGTCTATGGTGCTGTGATCAATGGACAAACCTCAGTGTAGTTAGTTGATGTGTTTATTCACCAATACTGATACTATTGGATTAACTGGGTTAAGCAGATAAAGCAGCAATCAGCCTAAATACACTTAGAGTGATCTGTCACAGCTTCTAAAAGTTCCTTAGGTTTAGAGGCTAATTACTTTTTTTTTTCATGTTCACTACAGACATACACTCACACAGGCATGTGGACTTCTACCATTTGTTCTATGCCTCTATGTATGTGAGAAACTGCAGCAATAAGACTCCTTCAGACAAGAGCACTGTCTTTGATTAGCTACTATATTTTTCAAAGCTTAATTTGGAAAGATGAAAATGCCCTAACAGACTCAAATGTTTTATTAACCTGATACTTCACAGTGGTATAGCTTTATCAATTTAGCTGTGGGATATTCTGCTCTAAATTCATCTTAGAAAATTAATTTAGAAATGCTTTTTAGAAGTGGGGCTGGTTTTGCAGGCATATAGTCTTAGCTACTTGGGAGACTGTGGCAGGAGACTGGCCAGGCTGGGTTACAAAGTTCAATGCTAGCTTGGGAAACTTAATGAGACTCTAGTCCAAGCAACTACCACCACCACCACCACCACCACCACCACCACACTATCACCACCACCACCACCACCACCACCACCACCACCACCACCACCACCACCACCATCACCAACACACTATCACCACCACCACCATCACCATCACACTATCACCACCACCATATAAAGAAGGCTAGGACTGTAGCTCAGTAGTAGAGCATTTACCAAGCTTGTGTGTGGTGCTCATATTCAACCCTTAGTAACACACATATTCACCAAAGTGCTTATTGGAATACCTTAGCCAAATTTCATAGGCTTAATATGAAGCATAGGAAACCTAAGCATTATTGGCTTAACTGATGTGAGTACAGTCAAAATTAAATTAGTTAATTATGTATCTCAGAGTCAACAGCAGTGTGCTTATTCCCACACACTCCATGTATTATGCACATTTCCATGATCTGACAAATTTCAAGGAAATGTAATATAAACATTTGTGGTTGTAGGTCATTCCTCCCTCATTTCTTGAATTTAAAAGACAAGCATAAGGGCTGGGAAGAAGGCTAAGCTTGTAAAATTCTTTGTCACCCACCTTGCTGACCTGACTTGGATATGTGGAACCTGTGTCATAAAAGGGGAGAGAGGACTCTTGCAAGTTGTCCTCTGACCCCTACATGTAGGGCAGACCTCTGCAATGGCGCACACACACACACACACACACACACACACACACACACACAATGAAAAATGAATAAATAAGTAAACAAATACAATTAAAATTTAAAATAAAATTCATCAGATATCACTGAAGTTGTTTGAGTAAATAATTAATACCTCACACAGGAAATTCCTGTCCACCTGACATTAACAAAGGGTAAGGTAATTATGTATTTCAGAGACTAAACTACAGTAAAGAACTTCGGGAAAACATGCTGATCGTGCTTTGGAGATTCAGATGAGGACCTGTGGGGACACCCACTATGGTTGTCTCTCAGAGGAGCCAGGCTGAGTACACACCAGCATGTCTGCAAATGAAAAGTGAGGCCTGAAGTCTAGGACATGTCAGGAATCTAGTTTACATCCTGCCTGTCCCTCGCCACTATCAATGACCCCACTCTGTGTGCTGTCCTGTTCGTTCATCGGGATGTACCATTCGTCTACTTGTCTCTCTGGATCATCCTTCTGCTTCTCCTCTTCAGTCGAACTTGACTCTACAGTTCCATTTTACCCTGTGGGACTCCACAACCACCAGCTGCAGCAGGATATCCCACCACTGCAGCAGGATATCCCACCAGCTTGGCTTGGTTTATCGTTGTATCAATATCCACATGATCTAGTATCTCTATTTGTTTTCCAGCTTTTGTTTCTCAGGCTTCTTGAGACTCCTTGCAACTTTTTGCCTCTTAACCATTGCACTGTTAACCTACTGTGGTGGGTTGAATATGTCTGGCCCAGGTCGGGGCACTGTTAGGAGGTGTGGCCTTGTTGGAGGAAGTGTGTCACTGTGGAGGTGGGTTTTGAGACCCTCCTCCTAATTGCCTAGAATCCAGTCTTCTGTATGCCTTCAGAAAAAGACATAGAACTCCCAGACCCTCTAGTGTCATACCTGCCTGGACGCTGCCATGCTTCCTACCATGATGATAATGGACTGAACCTCAGAACCTGTAAGCCAGTCCCAATTAAGTGTTGTTTGTCATAGGAGTTGCCTCGATCATGATGGCTCTTCACAGTAATAGGAACCATAACTAAGACACTTCCATATGCACAGATATGTAAACATCACAGTGTGATGTATAACACGTGACCTGTGAGTTACTGTTAGTAATTACGACTCAAATACAATACCCTGTGCTTGCCCTCTAGGCTATCAAGGAAAGTGGGAGTGTGTGGCAAATATTGCTGACACTGAAATCTCTTGAGAATTCATTTCTTATATAAATTCTGATACTGTTGAGAAATATAAACGTGCACATCTATATTTCTGACATAGCACACTCACAACAGATACGAAAGCATATGACTTATCTCATGACAAAAGGTCTTAAGTCCCTTATTATTTAAGACTGTATTGTCAAGTTTTCCTCTCCTGTTGTGTGTATGTTGACAGGGACTCTGGGACTGATGCACGCTAAGCAGGTACTCTTCCACTGAGCCTCATCTCAGCATCCTTTCTGTGTTTTAACTCTTAAGATTATGAGGGATACATCATGTATACAGAAACCTATCGAAGTAATTATTGTTATGCGTGGTTTAACAGACGTTTTCATGGCTGCTAGGACATGATTTGGATGGTACACAATATGCTTCTTACCTTTATCAGTTAAACTGTTCTGCTTACTTCTCAACCTTATCATGGATCCTATCCAAACAAACAAACAAACAAACAAAAACAAGCAAACAGCTACCCTAAGGAAACTTACATTCCAGTATGGGGAAAGGAGGCGGTGACCCAATAAATAAGGTCATTTTTCTGATAACCACAGATATTAGGAGAGAATAACAAAGGAAGGGAGGATGAGGAAGGCTGGGTTTTGGAGGAATGCACCTGTAAGCAGAGTCTGTGTGGAAGATTCCCCCACACAGGGCAACATCTGATGAGAGACTAGAAAGGAAGAGGCACCGGGCCACATGGAAATGTGTACCAGGACACACCAGGAAGGAATACCAAGCACACAGATACTAAGGTAGAAACTTGCTACACGTGCCAGGAAGTATTCTTGCAGTGCATGTAATAGACAAAAGGTAAGGTGGTAAGGGGAGGGATGTCAGAGTGAGGCTCTTAATGAATTTTAAAGGATTTGGGAAAGCATTGCAGAACACCATTATATTTCAACAGCGGTACCCCAAAGTTTGTGCCAAGAATAGACTACAAACAGAAATGCAGAGAAGAAGCTATGCTGCTGAGTTGTCTTGGGACAAAGCGATGGAGGAGGAGCCAGCAAACAGAAGCCAATTCAAGCTAACAAAAGGAGAGTACCAGAATTTGTGTCCTGAAGGAGGAACCAGAGATTCCGCTGGAATGTGGACTAAAGCTAAACTGATGACTTGGATATACGGAAGGAGCCAGGTTGCAACACAGGTTACATCAAATTCAATCTATAACTTATAGATGCACTTGGACACACACATGGAAAAAGAGGCTGGAGACTTACTATCATAGAGTAATGCAATTTGATCAAAAGCCTGCAGCCTTCCATGAAAGCGCATAGAGACGGAGGAATGAGGAGTGTTTTGTGGGGGTGCCAGTGTGCACTGACACTTTAAGAATGTGTTATGTATGAAGTGGTGGTGTCAAATACATCCATTACAGATTATTTGCATCTCTGTATCTTTGAAAATAATAAGGCTGGATGATGACAGCACACCCTTTAAATTAATTTCAGGGCTTGGGAAGCAGAGGCAGGTGGATCTCTGAGTTCAAGGCCAGCCTGGTCTAATTAATGAGTTCCAGAATAGTCAGGGCTACACAGAAACCATACCTTGAAAAAAGGAAGGAAGAAAGAAAAAATAGAAAGGAAGGAAGGAAAAGGAAAGAAAAAGAAAGAAAATAATAATGAAAAGTTTAGGAATGATCAAATTTCAATATAGTTTTAAATTTTTCTGTCCTAATCAAGAGATCAAACCCTCCACGAAAGGAGATTGCATGTGGCCAACAGTGACTTTTGGCTGCCGAGCTGATCACATTCACGAGCTCCGTGGACACTGTGGCTCCAGCAGAGGTGTTAATTCTACCACAGTAAAATCAATCACAACACCCATCACTAAGCCAGTCTTTCTGTACCAGGCTTTCTGTTACAGGCTTTTCTCCAGGTAACAGACTGGCGAATTTTGCTCCACAAAGCTTTGTTAGTAGAATATATCAAATATTTCAGGAACATTTCCACAAAAATAAAAATGCACTGCATAACTCACTTAGGGAAAAAAGATTTATTTGTGCCCCAGGGTGAGCAGTTAATCTTTAACAGTGACTAAAATATTAGTGCAGAATTGGGTTTCATCAGAAGCCTGGTCTAACCAGAACAGCGCGGCATCCTGTCTCTGATGCTTCTGCCTGCCTCTCCATTTCCTATGCTCACAGAGTTTTCAGCCATTTACTTTTAAAAATAAATAAATTCAAATATTTTAAATATAGGCCCTTTTGTGGGGAATTACATGTTACAAGCATCTAAAATTTTTACATGTGATCATAGTTATGTACTTATGTGAACTTTTTTTTTTTTCTGTTTGATATGATACAGTTTCTCTGTATCTTTAAGATTAGCTTCAAACTCCCAATCTCCTTGCTTTGGTCTCTACAGTTCTGTGATTTTGAGGGATCACCATTACATTTGACTTTTTAGGTTAAACTTCTAATGCCTATATTATTCCTTGTTTTAGAACTATCTCAGTATCACCCAAAAATTGAGAACCAGAAAACAAAAGACAGACTGTAGCTATCTACAGGGAGATCTCTTTGCCCTATCCCAGGATGCATCACTTTCAGAAAAGCAAGAAGACCAAAAATGGTTAAGGGCAGTTATATCTTCCATGACTCCAAGGTCTAATATTAGGTTGGTCCTTCCAGACCAAGCTGCATGCCAGAAATAAGCCTTAAAAGGCGAACAGCAAAATGTCAGAAAGTAAGGCAGACATACACTAGGGAACCAACAGAAGCAACCCCGCTGGATATGAACCATGTTAGGCAGGGAAGTTACAGAGAAGCTTGGGCCCTTAGGCATTTAAACAAGTCAATGTTGGGTTTGTCTGTCATGGCCTTCTTACTAAAGCAAGTGAGTGAGTTCTGTGGTGTGTCCGTTCTGCTTAAGTTTCCCTCTTCTCCCATTTCAACCAAAAGTCATGGTTCTAACATGACATTCAAATGTCACTTCCTCCACCAGCCATACGGTACTAAACTTGTTAGATTTCTAATAGATAGTTTTCTTATCAATATCCCATGTCTGTCATAAACTACTGGACCACAAATAGTTTAAACATTTTAATGTTTCTCTTTTTACCTTTTCCTAAAGCCTGGCTCAGTGCTTGCTCTCACAAATCGTCATGCGTGCTAGAAAACCTGCCAGGCATATATCTTTGTCACCAGCTTAATGGAAGAGTTTCATCCATTATAATAAATAAATAGTATTGGATTAGGCTCACAAAATCTAAGTCCCTATGAGGTTAAGGATAGTGGCTGGCACTGAGACGGAGCTCCACAGCTCTGTGACTAAGTTCTCTAAGCTCTCAGGCATTCTGAAAGACTGCAGTAATAACATTTATTTACTTGGCATTTTTCACCAAGATAATATCAGATAAAGTCATCAGACACTCTAAGGCCATTTTTATGGCAAGAGTATGTCTGATAAAAACTGAACCAGCTGCGTGGTGTTGACAGACACCTTTAACCCCAGCAGTTGGGAGGTAGAGGCAGGCAGATCTCTCTGATCTTGAGGCCAGCCTGGTCTACAGAGCTAGTTCCAGGATAGCCAGGGCTACACAGAGAAACCCTATCCTGAAAAAACAAAACAACAACAACAAAAAAATTCAAACAACCTACCACCACCAACAAAAACTCCCAACATGCCCTCCATCTTTATTTTTCCCTAGTAAAGTGTCATTTTCATACAAATGCAGCTAGCTCCTACTCCTACTCACTTTGAAACACAGTACCCACTTCTTTTAATAGGGCTTGGCACCCCCCAGAACCCTTCAGTGCACTCTTGCTGACTGATGAGCTCAAAGAATAATTTAAGAAACACCAGGAAGTGCTTTCATTCTCTCTGGCTGCTCTCACCAGCTTAAATTTGATCCACCCTCCCTCACCCCTCAACAAAAACAAACCAAGTCTGCCTTGACCATCTTGACTGCCTCCCCTCCCTCCTCTGCTGTCTCCTACCCCTCACATGCACATCACATAGCCACATAATGAATACCACTTGACACGAGACAACACTACTCACCTGAGGCAGCCTTCTGATACATCTTGGGTGCTTGGTGTTATTGTTATTCCCTAGCATGCCCCAGTGTTCCTGTGACTACATTTCTGTCATTTCAAGCTTCATCTACTATAGTTTGGGTTTGAATTTCACTGTCCAGTCATAGCCTAAGCAGCTCGTCGTAGTCTGGACATATAGTACTCTCTTCTTTGCCTTCCGCATGGACTGTATTTCTCCTCTCTCACCTCTTCTACTGTTTAATACAATTCTTTGCCTTTTAAAACTAAGTCCAAGAGTCAGATCTTCAAGGAGCTTGCTCAGGATGACTGAAGTCTGAGCTAGAATTTGGGTTTTGTGTAAAAAAACGATACTGACTGTAAGATCGTGCCATCGGCACCTTGTGAAGACCTTGGACATGGTGGCACGGCTGCATCCCTCTCTGTACATTTGGAAACTCAAGGGCCTCATGCTCAGAATTAATGTGAACTCTTTATAATGCTGCCATGTGCTCAGCACTGTGAGAACCCTTTAGGTGCAGAAGATTTGATTTTCAAAACTTTCTTTTGAGATGTACATTTTTAATTTATGTGTAAGAACATTTTTGCCTGTGGCCATGGATGTGCACCACATCTGTGCCTGGTGCCGGATTACAGAGAGACAAGTGGATCAAGTGCCCTGGAACTGGAGGCAGAGATAGTTCTAAGTGACCACTTGGGTACTGAGAACCAAATCTGGGTTCTCTGCAAGAGCAGCAATTGCTTTTAATCTAACTCTGAGCATCTGAAAATGACACCACTGTCTCCTTTTGACATGAAAATTGAGCTTTGGTTAGTTTATTTCTATCTAGGCTCTTGTTATAAGTCTGTAGTAGAACCAAGATTAAAACTGCAAAAACTTAACCTTGGCTCCCTTACTATAAAAAATAATGATGAGTGAGAGATTATGAATGCCCTTCATGGACCGTAGTTTTCTTCAGACTCAATTTTCAGAAGAAAATCACTAAAAAGAAACTAAAGTTTCTTTGAAACAGATTCTCAAACTGATTCTCACCTCAGTAATTTTCTCTTATGAAAACTCTGTATTTCAGCAACAGACTAGACAATTATGTGAAGGAATACTCAAAGCCCAATAAACACAAACTCTGTGCTTCTAAAGCCATGCAACCCATGCTTCACATAGTCATGTTAATCATTGTGTCCATGTGCAGAAATCCCGAGACTGAATTTACACTCTTCATTCTTCCTTATGCATAATATGTGCTTCCAAATGCTTAACTCACTGCCAGTGGACGTTCTAAAGCATGAAGATGTGTAGGGAAGTCATCTTCTCCTGTAACTGCATACAACTCCTGTAGCTTAGTTAAGTGCTCTGATCACACTTCACTCTCTGGTGACTGACTCTAGACTATGGTCTCCAGAATGCATTCCAAGTTAGCCAATCTATGTATAAACCTAGCCAGCCACACATGGATCTGAGAGGAGAAACTACTACTACCACTTTCCTAAGGATGCTTACCTCCTAACTGCATTCTAATTACTTATCTTTATACTGTTCAGCAGTCAGATTTTCGAAGACTTGCTCAGGACATGAGTGCAGCTTTCAGCATTCATGAAAGCAGCTCCTTTATGCAGCAGCAGCAGCAGCAGCAGCAGCAGCAGCAGCAGCAGCAGCAGCAGCAG
>JANHMN010000001.1:30270507-30291407 GCA_030674055.1 Rhabdomys pumilio
AGCAGCAGCAGCAGCAGCAGCAGCAGCAGCAGCAGCAGCAGCAGCAGGTGGAGGAGGAGGTCATTACTGAAAACTATGACTAGTCAAAATGTAGAGACCATCTAACTAAAAGTGGAGGTGACCAAGACAAATTGAAATACCAACACCACCACTCTGGCACCCAAGGCTCAGGGAACATCCTAGAAGAGGAGCTGAAAGACTGTATGCTCCATGGGATCTGAGTGTGAAATATGCTGTAAGACTGTTTATCTTCTAGCTATGACAGGGAAGCTGTGCCCATGAAATCTTAGCAAGATGGTTGTCTAAACCAGACCCGAATAATTCCAACAACAGTTGACATCCCAACATAGAGAGGGGAAGTCTTACGGAACGCCACTCCTGGTTGAAGAGATACAAGCAACTAACAACTTCCTAGAGTGGGAGAATTAGTCTTCCCCAGGAATGAGTTTCCTGATTAGTTAGCTAATACAGAGTGGTTGGCCCTAGAAATATATACATGCAGGCAATACTGAACAAACTTGGCAGGTTGTATTTATTTTTCTATTCATTTATAAGTATATGAAATAACAATGGTTTATGAAGAGAAGACTGAATTTGGAAGGGGAATTTGGGAGAGCAGACATGGAAGAGGCAGGAAAGATGAGTAGCAGAGGGAAATCTGTGTAATTATTTTTTAATAAATTGAAAAAAGAATATTCTAAAAATCCATAGCAGAAGATATACTGGGGTTATTTTACTTATAGGAAGAATCACACTATAATCATATAGTTTTACAGAATTTTCAGATATATTTATTAGCAGGAAACAGTACATACTCAGAAAGAGATAGATTTTTAAGTAACTAAAGAATTATACAAAATCCATAGTAAGAAAACCGGTAAATAGTTGAGATTTAACTTTTATACAGAAACAATGAGTTCAACTATTGGCTTTAGATATCCAGTTTAAAAAGCTGTTTTATTTATATGTTGGGTACATGTGAGGTCAATGGATAACCTCAGGCTTTGTTCCTCACTCCTACCTGGGTTGAGACAGATTTTATTTATTATTCTTCAGCTCTATACACCAGGCTAGTAGACCTGAGAGCTTCTAGGGGTTCTCCTGCCTCCAATTCCCATGCCACATTAGTATGACAGATACGTGTAATCTGCTTTTATGTGGGTTCTGGGGATTCAAACTTAGATCCACACACTTATGCAGTTTTACCCATGAATCCAAATCTCTAACCCCTAGATTTTATCATAATTTTGCATGGATGATAATTTTAGAAAATGAAATGTGCCCCCATAAGACTTTGTACTAGAATGTGTTTAGACTCACTTTATAGTGTAACTGACAACATACGTACTTGTGTTAGTAAGTTCTTCTGACTATAAACATATTCTCTACAGTGCATCAATTTATTGAACTGTTTTGTGTTTTTCAGCTTGGAATTAAATCTATTTTTGATCATTTTGGGTAGCTTACATAGCTAACATAGATAAGAATAATATACTATTTCAAAATGCATGCTTGTATATGTTTCAAAAATTAGGTCCAGTAACAATCTGTTAATAGTGTTACATCACTGTAGTATAGAAAAAAGCTTAACAGGCTACAGTAGTGATTTCAAGATCTGAATTGTGCTATTAGAAGTCAACTGTAAGCAGAGAGAAGTCATAATCTAATCAAGGTTTAGAAGCTGACAGATGGGATCTTAAAATAAACCCACAGAGAATTCCCAGATGCTTGCAGACAAGAAGATCTAAGGAGGCTCAAGTCCTTTGTATATAATGGGATAGCTTTGAGTGTAACCTGCCTACACCCCCTCTGTACTTAAGTCACCACCAGAATCTTATAATACTTGACAGTGTAAAGGCAAATTCTGCCCAAACACTTGTCCTGCTTGGGTTGGAGGAGGATGATGTCATGCACGCTCAGCATTGTTTTGTTTGACTTGTCTTGACATCTTTTATTTTGAGACAGAGCCCCCGTCACCTCAAAATTTTGGATCCTTGGATGACTTATCACATGAAAAACATGTAGGTGTGGTACCTGACTGTATATGTGTTTAGTATTCATGGAACATTTTATAAAATAGTGATATGTTATGTTTTACATATGTCTATATCTATTTTTTCTGTACTAGAGGTTGAACCAAGGGTTTCATAAAGGTTTGTAAAACAATTAGCTTTTATAAAATTGCAAAATATGCTATTTATAGAACCTCTAAGCCCATAGCTTACTAAGATACAGAGAGTGAGTTTGTTTTTCTATTCTTGAAATGTAGTTCTCCCAGGCTCTCTCTTTGTCTTAACTGCCAGCAACAGTTTGACCCTGTGTTTTGTCAGAAGGGCTACTAACACAAGAGTGAGGTACGTGAGCACTGACAGCCTCAAGATTCAAGCTTGACAGGAGGCAGCTGGTACTGAGAAAAACAGCAAGTCTATATTGTTTTAGGTAAACTAGAGGAATGGCTAGAAAGAAGAAAATATCTAAAGAAAAGGAAAATGTTTATGCACTGAAGGTTAGAGCGGAGTAAATTTTGCATGACTTCTGTATTTCTGATTCTTTAAGAATCTAAAGATTTACAGATAAGTACATGCATGTGGATGAATTATTTCCTTTAAAAACATCAAAAGCTAAATTATGGATTAGAAATCTAAAAGCAATTATTGTATGTGCTACAGGTTGTCTAAGACACTCTTGGTTGATTCTCAATCTTTAAACAAAGGGGTTTCTTGATTCCTATGTCTTCTGCAAGTGCAAAGTGCAAGCAAGAAATGTCCTGAGCCACAAGTAGCATGCAGGTCTGAAGAAGAGCAGCACTATTTGATCCCAGGAAACCTCACACAGAAAGGAAGGTATTCCTCAAGGCAACTGTCCATAAGGGTCACTGAGTCTAAGACGTTGGTGATCACATTGTATACTAACTTGCAGATTCACAGGACACATGCACAAAGCTCATTCACCAAGAGACTGATAGATTAGCTCAGGAATTGACAATGGGTGTTACCAGACACCAGATTTCATGCAGGTGGTAAGGCTCCAGCATCTTTGTAACAGGGCCTTCTGGAAGCATCCTATACAGCTTCAATAGAAAAAGCGTTGAGCAAAGATGCAGCCCCTGCCAGTTAACCGCAGAGGTACCGATTTCGGCTTGTTATGCTGAGCTGTACTGGGCTAGACCTGCAAGGTGGATGGCATGCAGCAAGAGATCCGAGTGAGTGGCTGCTGAGTGGTGAGCTGAAGTGACATGCTGGAAGCAGGATGAGAGACAGATGATAAGGACATATAGAAGTGCAACTTCTGCAGGTGACATACACTCTGGCATGCTGGGAAACAACATCAGGTGGAGCAAACAGACGTGTGCTCATCAGGAAGGAGCTGACGTTGAGCAATGGTGCTGGGTGTGTTAGGAGGTGGAGAGGCATTGTGGCATACAGCGACAGGCCCTGCAAACCGTGGCTACAGCCACAAACCAAAGGACAGTCTTCAAATGCAGACAGTGTGAAAACGTACCCCCATACCTACAGAAAGGAGCACTGTTAGATGTGACAGCCACTAGCAAAAGGCTGATGGGGACACTAGTTAATAAAGCTAGAAGTTAATGTAAAGTTAGAAATGCATCCAAAATGCAAAACAACAACTTTGGCTTAATATTTAAAAATTTGAGAACAGTTAGTTTTAGCAGGAGAACTTTTATTTTGGATCATGGTGATGACCACTTTGCATCTATGGCCATAACTGTCCTTTGTTAAAACACTATTAACTTTCAAACTACTACTAACTCTCCATGACATTGAAGAGCTGCTGAGCCTCCTGCCACAGTACCAGAAACAGTGTCCTGCTTCTAAATACAAGACAATATTGGGAAGCTGTGTAAAATGTTGGCAGTAAGTTGTGAGGATGTGACCACTGTGCCTTTGAATAAGGAGAACAAGAACTCTAGGAGATTTTAAAGATCATTAGACATGTTAGACCCGGCAGGTCCTCCGGATGACTTCATGATGGGGAATAAACAGCTGGCTCTGATGTAAAGACTTAGTTTTGTTCTTGTATTTATATTTGCTCTGCTTTGTGACAGGCTTTCTACATAGCTGAGGTTGGTCCTTAACTAGTAATTCTATAGCTTTAGTCCCCAGGGACTGGGATCATAGGAAGGCACCACCATACTCAGATTCTTAAGTATATTGAAACAAAATGAAAGAAAACAAAACAAACAAACAAAAAAACTCCACAAAAACCAAACCAAAGCATTCTTGGGTAAATCATAGAGAGATCCTGAGTCTCACTTCCTCCATGTTTCTTTGCTATTTATTGCGTTAGGAGAAATGGGCCTATCTGCTAGGAAAGGAGCTTCATGCACAACATACACAAGAATGTTCCTGCTTGACAGCTTTGAAATCTTCTGACCCACTCAGCACTCGGCTGAAAAGTACATACTCAGTAAGCACTCAGTGAGTATTTGCTGAATGAATGAAAAAACTGAGATAAATGTAGGTAGTTTAAAAGTAACAAGTCAACTGGTTCCTCAGGGAACCCAAGCTACTGTAAAGGGAAACTTAACAAGCAGAACTAAATGAAAACAGGTCTTTTTCCATCCTGGCATCCAGAGTGATCCATATTCCCTGCCTTGAAAGCCCCATTCATCTGCTACCACCAAGAAGTTGATGTATCTTTGATTAGATCACCTAATGTGGGAGCCACCCATGTTCTCTGCAGTAGAGAGAAGATAGAAACATTCATTTCCTGGGTAGCTGATGAGAACTGGGCATTGGTGTAGGAAGCTGTGATAGACTATCAAGGGCCATGTGCCTTCATGAAACAGCAGAAGCATAGGTGCTGTTGCCAGATGTGTTTCATGGGAGAACAAGTTCTAGCCACATAGGAAGGTGTTAGAGAAACTTGTCTAGATGTGTCTGCTGCCATGGGTGGGGTTTCACCTGAGTAAGAACGTTGTATACAACCTTGCTCAGATAGCACGGGCAGTAAAAGAAAGTAAAGGGATTTTCCTGATGTGATACAGTCATGTATAGAGGACATACTTTGGGTCAAATCATATAATTGTCTTTATCAGTTCCTGTACAGAAGATTGGTCTTTGCCTTCTCATAGAGTAAGACAATAACATAACTTTCCACTAAACTACACAGAGTATGTCAAAAAATTATTTATATGAATTAAGTATATCAGGCTTTTCTTGGGGAATTATACATTGACTTGACAGAGGGAGAGACTTCTGCAGAAAGCAATCATCAACAAAATAAACACATTAAAATCATTTCCAGTTGTTCACTTTCTACCTCCTTCTATCTACAGTGGTGCCTAGGTGATCTTCTGAAGCGCTGTCTAGTCTTAAAGCTTTCTAGAATCTATCAACATTAAAAGAATCAGCTATTAAAAGACTGCATATGTTTTAGAGGGAAGACAGCTGAGGTCTATATGGTATTTATCCTAGTGTGATCAAGCAGAAATGTACTTTATTCATTAGATCCCAGAAAATAAATAAAAGCACCCTGTGTTCAATTATTAACTAGATATTTCCTTTATTCTTATATTACACTTTTTAACCTTAATGTTATACTTAATTTATCTAATATTTTGTGTGTATAAATTCAGTATAACCCTAAAAACAAATAGTGCCTCGATTTTTCAAATCCCTGAGGGAAGCTTTGATTCATTTTATTTTGACTTGTTTCTTTGAGACAGGTCTCATGATGTCCCCTGGGCAGTTTTAGGCCTCATTTTATATCCATTCTTAATCTAAAACTCTGTATCCTTTCGCCCCAGCATCTTGAGTGTTGGGATTACAGGAATACGCTTCTACGCTCAACTGAGAGACTCATAACAGACACTGATCTTCAGATAAATTAAAGAAAGTTATCCTGAGCAAGTACTTAATAGCTCTAGTCATATTCAAATGTGAAACATTACAAATTAAAGTCGTTCTCATAATTACCAAGGTGTAAAAATGTCCTAGGTGGATGAACTACATATACTGAGGTGTTGGGATTCCCTTCACTAGACTCAGTTATTTAAGAATTCAGTTCCTCTGGTGGATAACAGATAGGTTTTCAGATACTCAATTAAAAACTGAGACTAGGGAATCAGGGTGGAGACTAAGACCTGTAGGCCTTAGCAAAGACTGAAAAAAAAAATGAACACATGAGAAAAATAGTAGCTGGCAAAGAGGAAGGCAGGAAACCTTTAGCTGAGGCCAGCAGAACCCTGACAGTGTTTAAAGTGGCCCATGGTTCATTATAATATGGAATGCATGAAGCTGTATGTAAAACTGTATGCAACAGAGCATGTGTGAAAAAAAATCAGGCTATGCAATAGGGCCAGAAAGTTCACATTGCATGACATGAATTCCCATCCTCCATGAAGCAGGGCTATTCCGGCTCTCAGCTCTCTCCCCCCCTGGCCTACTTCCTCTGCTTGAAGTCTATCTTTTTTTTTTTTTTTTTTTTAAATGGTCTTCACTTCAGCTGCATCAGCCTTTGCTCAGTTCTTTGTTCTGGTGCACAGTAACCTAAAATCTCTCCGGGAGTGTCCACCAAACACTTACATAAGCTGGCATCAAAATCACACGCAACATTTTATTTAGCTGAACAGCAAATGCTAAAACACTCACAAGATGGTCCTTCCAAAATCACTGGCAAAACTCAATGGTGCATCTGTTTGTTGGTTAACACATATGTTTTTATGTAATATCAGTGACTCATAACATTATGTCAGCTCAGTGGCAAAAGTGGTAGGAGTAGACTTAATTATATCCCTGACACTGCTATCTACTTTTGCACTCTAAGAAACAATGAGCGCCTTCCTTTAAGAGAGGTAGGGCAGTGCCTTAGTAATATAAAGAGGACATGTGAGTAGTGTCAGTGTTCCACTAAACCACGAAGAAAAAGAGCAACAGAGGTGACTGCCAATTGTGGTCTTCCACCATTTTCATTTCCTAAATTGTCCATCCTTCTTCTTGATTTGAGAGCTCTTGGTTATTTATTTTATAACGTAAGTACATACATTTTTCTTCAAGACTATTTTGTCAATGCCATCTAAAAAAATTTACAGCATTTAGTGACATTTTTATGAAAGGTATTTCCCAGAGATTTAGCTAATTGATGAATCACATTTTTCAATTCTTCAAAAATATTTTTATCCTCCTTTAAATTTTTATTTTAAAGGACTTTATTACTACAATTTCTTTCCAGAATACTTTCTAGCCAAGCAAACTACTGAAGAAGAAGCTACACATACTGAGCTATAATAAGAACATAAAACTGTACAAGAAAATGAAGCAAAACTAACACTTTAAAACCAGTGATGTGGTCAAAGGATGTAGAGTAAACTAGAGGTACATATTTGTAGGAGGAGCTAAGGTGGGAGGAGTAAAAAGAGGAAGAGTAGAAGGGGAGGAGAAAGAGAAAGAAGAGGAGGAGCTAAGAGAGAGACGGAGAATAAGAGAGCCATGGAGGCTGGAGGCTGATGTTCGCTTGTCCGTAGCAGTCAAAGGTAGTTGGTATATCTAGGTTGGATATTGGGTTACACCTCTGATTGTAAGGACATCTTGTTATTGATCATTACTAAATATATAAGCCTTTGGATAATTTAAGCATTAGAGTCTCATCTGTACCAAGCCCGTGTGGTTGCCGGAGATAATCTGGGCAATGCCCAGCCTTGCAGAGACAGTGTGGAAGACTGGCAGAGCCATCTCCCACGCTGGCATCTCGTGGGTGGCAGGGCTGGTGTCCCTGGCTGGCCGTTTCTAGCTGCAGTGCGCACTTGCCTCTGGCCACGTGGTTAAACTAGGCAGAGCCGCAGCAACTTAGATAGTTGGCATGACCAGAGGCCATTTTAACTAATTACTGCAACACATATTGAGTATATTTGTGCAGTAGTTCTGAGATTTCAATAGCTGGATAGCTTAGGCAGGCAAAATGCAATGAATGTCAAGACTATATTAAGAAAATATATGAAACCTAAGCCAAAAGGCTTCCAAAATCATGAAGCTCCATTGGCATTCAATAGAGATCATTAAAAACTTACTAGAATATTTTCATATAGCCTCTCTAGAATAGAGTACAGTTTTATATACAAGTTTTAATGATATACATAAAGTGCATATGTATTTTATGCTACGTTTGACTGATGTGTTTAAAATCAGTCGTTAGCTGTGATGTCAACAGTATGCTTGCACAGACCACATGTTTAAATTTAAAACACATAAAATGTGAAAAAGCTGGCATATTCATAGAGTGATTCATTATCCAGAATAATATATTCATAAAAAATGAATTTCTTTTGGTATAAGTCTTCTTCCTAATCTACAGTGACTAGGTACTTGGAACAAGCTTTGCTATGACAGACGTGGCCCTCTGAATTAGGACTTTCCCACTTTTTGTCTCAAGCCTACCTTTCACATCTTCATCTTCAATGGTGGTGTTTGAGCTCTCAGTTGACTCCTGTGCAGAGGAAAACACAGTTTTAAACTTCATACAACAGAGAGTTAGCTCTTCTGACAAAGTTGGCTGGTGATACATACATATCATGCAAATTTCTTCAGCAGGCTGTGTGCATATGCCGACATGCAAATGGACACATACATCTAGTGACTTTCAACAGAAACAAGATGTCATATGCTGCAAACATTTCAAAAGGAGTACTCTGGTTGCCTAGTCACGAATGCAAGATATATCCAGGTGATTTGTAGAAGCAGAAGAAGTATGTAGTTTATTTTAAGATGAATTGCATAAGATGAGTTCATATTACAGTGCCTCATACAGTGTGTTTTTATATAGAGAAATGAAATATTTCAGCAGAATAAATTTGAAATTTAAAATACATAGTTTTTATTCCTAATAAACCTCAGTAAGTAGCAAGTTTTTGCATTGGGCACTGTGTTGAGTACAGGATGTGCTATTTGTCTATCGTCCATCTTTATGGAGAAAAGGCATTTACTCTATCATTTGATTCAGAAGCTGGGACTGTCAAGCTAAGCCAGGCTGAATGCTGTCAGAAAGTTTCAAGTTTATCTTTAGGACACTGAAATCATAAGGAATAATTTATTTTCAAGGTCAGCTCAAGTTATTTTCATTCTTTTCTAACTCAAAAAGTGTTGGTTGTTGAAAAAAAATCTTTCCACAATGAAAAGACAAAGGTTTTTGTCAAACTGCAAATGAAGATGGAGAGTAGCAGACACACTCACAAGTGCACTGTAACTGCTGAAAGGAGGAGATGCTTCTTGAAGAAACCTCATAAATGTTTTTATTACACTTTAGTAATGAAATGTTTTCTAGTAAAGATATGTTGTAAGTACTCATTTTCCACTTGGAATGATTAAAGGCCAGAACTGGGACTAAACTTATAGTTAATAGCTGTATGTTCAGTGAATGGAAAACAGGGTCTGGAGGGTAACAAAAAAAATCCCAGTCAGTGTTCATTTATAGATTCTGTATTTTTCAAAAGAATATATATATATATATATATATATATCTCATATATAATATTTAAACCAAATAGATAAACTAGCTAATGTCCAGAGTCTCCACACATACAAAACCAAAGGAAAAAAAAACCCATGCATTTCTTTAATGTGATGTAGCATTCAGACTTAATCTCAAAATGAAGGTTAATCCCATGCACTTAAAGAAAATGAATTCATGTAAGCAATAAATAGCATGCAGCAACCCTTACAAATGACAGAGCTAGATTTATGGCAGTGTCCACTCCAGCTGCTATGCCTGGTCTCATTTGATAGTGCCATTAATGGGATTATTTGCATATGTACTGGTCCTGACTACCTCAAATCTTTTTGGGACTTAGAACATCTCCAGTGTCATGACACTAATGTACACATCAGATGAAGACACAAAACACTTCATGTTTTCAACATGGGTCAACTAAATATTGATCCAGAGATGAAATACTTTTCGCAATTCTTTAACGTTAATGATTTGGGTAAGGAAAAGAATCATGACTTATTTATTTCATATTTTAGAAAAGTCTGATGCATTTTCCTCCCTTAAATATGATAATGTATAACAAGTTATAAGCTGTACATTGAAAATATTTAGAACATATCTTCTTTTATCTCTCAGACACGTATGCAAGTATTGATATGAACACAGTATACACATAACTTACAACAGGTGGAACACATTAGTCTTCATTCAACAGAATACTTAAATTTATGTTATTATAATTCATATAGATCAACAGCAAACATATTTGACAAAAAGTGGAACTGATTCTCTTCAAATTCACTGCAAACAGTAACACCACCAACACTGTCATCAATAACAGGGATTGAAAAACAAGCAACCAGAAACAACAAAACCACTGTGACAACAGAAGACAATGGAAAAGCTCAAAAGCAACACCGTGTTTTAGGAAAAAAATAAATACCTACAAACTCGTTATGTTTGAAGACAAGGATGAAGAGAGTAAGATATTCTGAAATTTTATGCTGTATGTGTTTATTGTACAATGCATAAACAGACATGGAGAAATAAAAGGACCACACGGAATAGCTTAAGATACACATTCATCTCAACACAAAGACTTTGCAAGTGTTTAACCTGACCCTTACTCTTTTTGCTTTTAATTGACTAAAGGATCACTGATCTCTCTTTCTCAGGCTGTCATTCATTTTGATTTGAAGGAAGTCTATGGATAATTCTAGAAGAATTAGACCTGAAAGAGCATGTGGTGGAAAAGATGGCCAATTTTTTTTTCTTTCCCACTTGAGATAATGACTGGGTTTTGCACAGGGCATTTGATGAGATGTGTAATCTTATCAGAGCAAATGGGGTTGATGCTCTCTGAATACCTTGTTTCCGTCAGGGTTGTGGATTACAGTAGTTTGGGGCTCCTGAGTGAGAACAAAATAGAGAAAGAAAGTTTGTTTTGGTAAGTACATTCTTACTAGTCTGTGGGACAGAGCATAGAGGGCTAACAGACAGGACTAGTGACAAGAACTAAAGCCAGGTAAGGGGCTGTCAACAGCTGACAGGATCTCTGTGGAGGTCTCTCTGTTGAGCCCATGAGATCACACACTTCTCTATCCAGAAGCAGCATGCAAAAGACCTTATTCTTGATAGGTGAATGAGCAGGCTTTGCAGTTTGGAGACCTAAAGAGGCAGTCACTGTTTCACCCGGCCCTATTCCAGGGAGAACTTTCTGTCTTCTCCTCCGAATACCCTATTTCTGTCTGTCCACAGGAACTGGCCAAGAGCACCATAGATAGAAATATCTGAGAAGATATCAAATTCTTTGTGAAAATATTTTTTCCCAGCTGTATTGCCTTGGGACTCAACTCTGATGTTATTATAATCAACACACAGCTGAATACCCTTGGAGACTCTTGAAACACTGGACCACACTTAAAAAAACAGTAACAACAACAACAACAAAACCCCCACAAAACTGTCCAAAAGAACACACATAAAAGTGTATAAAAATTTCTAATAAATACTTTAAAAACATTTGTTTTTTTAGAACTAATAATAAAACACAGTAATTGGAAACACTGTTGACACAGCTTATATTAATCACACCGAGAATAAAATTTCTGCTTTATAAACTTCATGTCTAGAATATTAAGCTTTCCTTTCTTCTCTACTGGATACTCTATTTCTGTCTTTCTCATAGAAACTGGCCAAGAACACCATAGATTGAAATATCTGAGAGGACATCAAATTCTTTGTGGATTCATTTTATGTAAAATTTATTATATATTATTCATAGTAATGTTTTTCCATGAAGAAACTATTATTTTCATATACTTTTTATGAGAAAATTCTTAAGCAGAAAATAATATTCGAATATAAATTTTAAAAATGACCTAATGTTCACACAGTTATAATGTGCTTGCTGCATCCGCTAAACGGCTACCCTGGCACCTGTGAGTTGCTGTAACCACAACCAACCAGTCTTCCTCACCACGGGCATTTCCCCAAGGGAAAGCCTGCACTGCACGCTTAGAAAAATCCAACCGTTGCTTCTTTTCTTTCCTCCTGTAGCTTCAGCTGTGACACTGACTTTACTATTTATAACCTGTTATCTTGTTGGCCTCTTTTTTCTTACCCTTTTTAGAAGAAAACATGTCCCCCCCCACCCCAGGGATTGAATACCAAGGTCTCTTCTAGGTTATGAAAATGTTCTCCTACTGAGTTTTGCTCTTAGTCCTGATAACCCTCTATCTCCATATGTCTTTTCCTTTAAATGTTCTTGAATTGAGCCTACTGGTTAACCCAATTAAAGTAACACCTAGCACTTTTAAGTCAACGGCAATAACAGTCTGGGGACAGTAGTGAATAAAAGCAATTTCTGGGAATCATAAGTCAAATTATAAAACTCATAAACTAAATGCCAGTATTCAGATTTTGAATTTTAACTCAACACTACTCCAGTGCTTGGAGGGAACTAAGTCGTTACTTCTGTACATTTAATTGAAATGGACAAAACTGTCTGTTTCTGAGAGCTTAACCTTCTGTAGTATACACTCTCATTCTGTGGAAGAAAGTGAAACAGTGACAACTTAATTTGAAACACAACAGACAAAAAGCTTTGACTTAGGCAGTGCCTCTTTATCTCAGAAAGTGAAGTCTTGCAAAGCCATGTTGTCTTTCAATGAGCGAGAAAAAGGAACTCTGAATAAGGTCTACTTTTCATGTCATCTTGCAAGAATCCTGTTAGCTCTCCTTGATGTCAACGCGTACTTTGCAGAAAGAAAAACCATTGTTTGCATGATCGGTAGTGATCAACACCAGAAAGAGCTAAGAGCAACCGAAGCGCATTCTACTGCGTTTCCAAGCCAACATGCAAGAATTCCAACTGCGGAGAAAAGCATGATGTTCCACAATGAAATGAGGAGTCGCATGTTAGAAACACACTGCTTGACAACTATCTCAAGAAAAGAAAACAACAACAACAAAATAATATAAAGATTTTCTTCTATCTTTGAAAGCAAAACAAACAAACAAAACCAACAACAAATGAAGTATTGATACATAGATATTGATTTAGTGAAAGAGAGAAACAACAGCAAACAGTGCAGAATGTAAGAAGGGTACAAGAGTCCAGGTATACCAGCGCCGGGGTAGGAATATTTTCTTTGGGGCTGGTTACCACGTTGGCTTTGTTGTTTATCTGTGGATATGCAGAAAATAGAAACAGAGATGCCTTAGTCTTCTTGGTAGCCAATGTCTACAAGTAGCGTGTTTACACAGAAATACAGATATGAGAATAAAAAGTCCCTGGGGGATGGATGAGAAAGACAAAAATGAAGAGCATGTCTAGTTCCTTAAGGTCACAGGCAGACTGGGACCCTGTCTGTGATGGAAGAACGAGATCATCTGTGGTTGCTTTGTGTATTCTGCCTTCCCTGAGTGGCTTCATTGAGCTCAAACCAGGCTGCAGAGTATGATGAGGCTGTTGCCAGTTTCATACTCTTTCACACAGATTCTGTTTCCAGTCTGCGAATTATTCACTGCTATGAGAATATAGCTACATTATTTTTTTCTCTTCATTTTATTCTTGAACCTGAAGCCACACATAGATCATTTTTCCCCGGGGAGCTATCATTACTTTGTTTACTACACATCCAATTAAAATCCTGCCTTTTCTGACAAAACGTGAACATTAAAGTGTTTTACTGGAAATGATAAGTTTGGGTCTCCTTTAAGAATCTGTCTTCGGTGATAAGTAGGAGAAATCAGACTCTGCTGTGTAGCCAACATGTGAAAGGACTTTCTTGCTCACAGTTGCTTGGGAGACAGCTCAGTAGTTTGTGATTGTTCTGTATTTCTTGCTGAGTACATCTGGTGGGACCAAGCCCTCACATTAACACAAGTGAGTTTATCCTTAATAGGGGATGTAATTACTACCACGGGAGCCATATTTTCAAAGACATGCATAGGGCCAATAAATATAGCAATGGCCCACAGAAGAAGGCTCTTTGTGACATACAGGAGCTTGGAAATTTACTGAGTTTGGGACTACAGAATAAAATACTGAAAACCCATGCATAATATGTTACATTATGGCTATTAAACAGAAACTTAAATTCATATTCATTTTTGCATATCAAATTATGTAGTCATTTGTGTATTATTTTCTAAAGGAATACACACCATTGTTTTAATATGTATGTAAACATACCTGTGGACTTAAAGAGGAACAGGGACTGCATACCAAATGATTATTTACAAGTGATTACACAAGTCATTATTTGGGCTTCCTGGGTCATTTAACCTTATACCTTCAGGCTGTTTGGGGGGCTATCATTGAGAAGAAGGCAAAAGGGAACAGAATTAACTGAGGTATATAGTATTTTGCTGTTCTTTTCATTCTCATTTGTGTGATGTTGCTATGACCATTATTTAATTAGTTTACAGCTGTTAAACAGTTAGCATATAGCATTGTTATACAATGCTCTGTGACACCCAGAAAGAGAAAATGTTGAACATTTCCTTTACCTAGATGACTTAATGAAGATTAAACCACTAACCTGCATTTTGAAAATAGGTTTGGAATTTTTGCTTTAAGTCAATTGAACACAAAATGTTTGTTATAGCCCAAAATGGACAGAGGTAAAGGTTTAAGGGTGTCTATTAAAGAAGGATCAGAATGTGCTTATGTTATTACAAGCTACATTAGATGAGGAGAGGGATGCCCAAAGATAATGTTCTTTTGGGAAAGAATGCTTGATGAAGCAGAGCAACTTCCTGTCCAGTCATCAGGACCTTGCGATTAAATGCATTTAGTGTTCATCCAATGAAAGGGAAATACTCTGGAATATTCTTCCTGTTTGGGGAGGAGAAAGGCTTTCCCTGGAGAATGTAGTTGCTAAGAACTGTCTTATTTTAGTGAAAATATGAGTCATTTGTATCTAAATGCACACAAACTTATCAGCCAAAGTGCACAACTACCCAAACTTTTATCCACATTCATACATGAACGACACACACAGCATCATGTTTTGGTGGTATTTATGACATTATTCCCAAACAATAGGGAAACGTCTAAGAAAAAGCTAGAAGAACTAACTTTTAAAGAGTCAGTTATCAAGTACCATGTACAACCATAGTTGTCTTTTAAAATATACATGTGAATTTATGTACTTTATATTATGGAAGCAATGTATTTTTCTTGCTTGAAACCTGAATGCAATCAACAGTGCAGTATTATTCTCAGAAGGCATGAATAAGAAATTGTTTTTATTCAGTTAAGGTTAATACATACTTCTCTTAAAGAAGCTTAGCTAGAATGGGCTCAAGCTGAAATCACTTTCACATTATTTGTAAACCCAAGGCAACTGTATTAAGTTGTGTCTGAATTAATTTAACAATTATGATAATTGATTAAAACAACAACAACAACCCTATAGCATTTTTTTTTCCTGTATGAGCAAGCATTCATTATGTCCTGGTTTGTTTATTTTCAAAGAGAAAACCGGGCTTTGCTCTCACAGATGGGGTAAGGGTTCAAGTTCTTATTTACTTGAAAAAGTCTATCAGAGAAAAGCCAAGTAATGTGAAAGTGGAGTAGCGTGTTATGAGTGCAGATTAGCGCTGACCTATGATGCTCTTTTTCTACTTCCACTAACTCTGGTAAATGAGACTGTTTCACTTCTAAGTGTGCATTTTCCCAGTAGGAGAAATCTGGCAGACACAGGTTCTCACCATCATCTGAACACTCGAACTGGACTTCCTTTTCTGAATTGACCAGTCAAAGAGAAAGGAAGAGGAAAAAAAAAAACAAAACAAAAAAACAAAAACAAAAAAAACATGACCTGTTGAATTTTAAAGCATCAAAGCATTGAATACATAATCATTTCGTTCTTGAAGAAGTGTTTATAGGTTGACTGGAGGGAAACAGAGCTTTTGTATCAGAATTCCAGTGAGAATAACTGTCCATTGGACCTGTGAGCTCTCCAGCACTGAGCAGTACAGAAAACTCAGAAGGAAACATTTAGAAATGTAAAACTCCTCAATTTTCACCAATGTGATACCAGGGAAAAGGCAGACATCCACTGTCATTATTGAAATCTGATGAGGGAAATCAGCGGAAGGAAGATACATTTAGCTTGAGGAACAGGAAGTGGCGATCTAGCAAGCTCAGTGACCCCATAGGTGGAAATTCCCAAGTCATACCCAGACAGGTCGTGAGGCAAGGATTGAATCCATAGGAATTTAGGACCCTCAAAATGATTTTTCTATGTTACATTTCTCAGTAAGAACTGACCACCTGAATGGGTCAAGTTCAAAGTTTAGAATATTAATTAATTCCCAAGAGTGTTGACCTGTTGAGGAATGCACACATCTGCTATTGGAAGAGAAAGAAAATGATTAACAAGACATATAGGAGATTTATAGAAGATAACAAATATTATTATGCAAATACGAGGTTACAGTATTAAAAATAAGCTCACTGTAAACAAGATATTATCAATAGGAGTAAGTTGTATTATATTAGTTCACTATCCAAGAAAGTAAAAATATTTTTGTCGTTGTCTTCCTTGGAAGATTTTCCTAGTGTCTGTTCAGGGTAGCACCACAAGCACATCTTTAATCCTTAGTATTGAAACTTGAGGAACTCATGGGTTTTAAAGAAACTGCCTAAGCACAAACACTTAGTCACTGAAGCCTTGATTTTTCAGATAAACTTTTCCCACATTTTCGTGAGCTTCAAGTACACATCATAATCACGTGGAAAAGCATTTGAGTTTTGCAGGTTCTTAGGTCAGCAGAGTGGTTTGTGAATGTGGAGAAGCAGAGATGACTGAGATATTCACTTTATATAATAACTATGTCTAAAATATTGGTTTTCATGGTTAATACATAATCAAGTGAAAAAGACCAAATGTTTGTTAGCACACATGATAATCATGTTTGTGTATTAAAGTATCTCGTGCTTCAGCCTGTACCCTCTTTCAAGGACATAAACTATGCAGATTTGGGATTTGCAGGTAATATTTAAACGATACAGTATATGAAAGTCAGAGAGAGTTTAAGAGAGCTGTTTAACTTACCTTTACCCCATCTGGTTTCTTCAACAAACTCTTGGCTGCTGCAAAATGAGAGTAAAATCGCTTTAGAGAGTTATCCACAAACCCACAGTGAGATGACAGATCAAGAAATCATCTCCTGGACCTTTGCCGAGTTATGGGCCATACACACCAAATCGTCACACTGATGAGTGAGAGCTTTCGGGACACTGAAATACAGTATCACTTTTCTGGTTTTGCCACAGCAAATTTATAACTAAATTCTTCCAGAGTTCATGGCATGAAGTTGAACACTTGGCCAGATGTACACTGGACTTTATGTCACTGTTGGTTCCGAAAAGGATACTGGAACTTTCGCTGGACTATCCTTCATAATCCAGAAAGTTGATTTCAGTCTCGAGACACCAGCTGACAGACTGACTACATGTTCATCCACATGACATCTCGTGACCATGTGAGTTCTGCCATTGAAGCTCCTCTTTTCAGAGGTTGAAATCTCATTCGCAAAAATTTGCTCTGGCTAACCAGTGTAGTTTTTTTTTTCTGTATTTTTTAAAAATCAGATAACATCGGTTGGCCTGAAGACACAAATATCTACATAAAATCAGAGGGTACCTTATTGACCAGGAGCAAATTTTTTAAATGTTCAGCACATGGCAATAAAAAAAAATGCATTCCGTGTTCTCTTAGACTTCAAAACTAGAATATGAAGGCTTCCTAAACAAAGGTTATTGAATTAAAAAGTTAAAAACCATAATATCTGGAACCAGATCTAAAATAAAATGAAATCTTAAAGGCATTGGTTCTCATAGAAAATGTCATTTTTGCCAAGTGTTTAAGCAATTGCTTGTATTATCCCCAAATTTCTTCAGTCTATTAAAACTAGAAAGCATCCTTTTAAATATGAGTGCATATACAGTGAACAGCCAGCATAACTATAATAACTAGTACACTGGTATAGAACACTCACAGTATATACTTCCACTGAATGTTAATATACACAGTCATTTAAGCACACGGAGCATGACATTTGAAATGAAACACCTAGCTGTAACAAAACCACACGAACATTTCATTTATTGATTTTTTTTTTTTTTTTTGGTTTGGGGTGTTATTTTGGTTTTTGATTTGGCAACATTTTAAGTTTACCTAAAAGACATAAATATTCATTTTACCTTACTTTTTAGCAACAAAGCTATTAAAGTTTATCGATGAAGATTGTTACTCAGTAGTTGCCTTGGTTATGGTACTGTCTGCCTGTAGCTAAAAAAGTACTCTTGGGAACTCTTGTGGCAGTTAACAG
Source organism: Rhabdomys pumilio (assembly GCA_030674055.1). Classification (NCBI taxonomy): domain Eukaryota; kingdom Metazoa; phylum Chordata; class Mammalia; order Rodentia; family Muridae; genus Rhabdomys; species Rhabdomys pumilio. The sequence goes on from JANHMN010000001.1 coordinate 30,288,802, forward strand.
GTGAGAGAGCAAACAGGATAATTTGGATTGCAATAGCAAGCAAAGAGAAGACAATGGTTTGAGGGAAAGCAGCAATCTGGCCTGAGAGATGCAGAGCCATCCTTGTGTGATACCACCTTACCTCACAAGAAATACATTCCACATTCAGGGAGAAAAGAAGAAATAAAAACATCTTTATAACCACATACTTATGGACATTTACTTTAAAGAGTATATCTGGCAATGAACAGAATGAGTGAAACACTCAAAATGATGGAAGTACAAGACATAACTGTGTCGCATGGTATTCAGTTGACATAGAAGTGATGGGTCAAAAAGTTTGTTTTTCATGCAAAAACATTCAGAAGCAATACAAAATCCACATAGTGGTCATGGGTTTTAGTTTACAAAATGGTGAAAAAGAACACAAGGTAAATTAAACCATCTATAAATGGATATAAACATTATAAATGGAGACCCTTTTTATACTTAAGGGGTACATTTAAAATGTTGACAAAATATATGATTTTAATTCTGGAGAACCTTTAAAAAGTAAGTTCTTCGTTAACAACATATACTATATAAATCACTCTTATTTCTAGTGATTCACTGAATCCTGGGCCAGGATGAAATATATGTTTAGTTTAAGGTCATATATATTGGTTAATTCTTAGTGACCTGGCATTGAGCTCACCCACATAAACATCAATCACATTTACTAGGTCTTTACAAAACAGCCTGACAAAGAGTTTATTAGACTAAGCACATCAGATAGAACACATAACAGCTTGGCAGTGCAGCTCCTGGATTGCATTCCTGGTCACTGTGTGGGAACAGTGTGCCTAGTGCTCAGTAGTCCATCATTTCACCATCTATCTAAGTGGGAAGGAGGATGGTTCTGGAACACTGGTCGAACAGTAACTAGGAACTGACTGAAGAATGTCTAATGAAGAATGAATAATGGTGACCATCCGATTATCACTTTAATATCCTGACTGGGCAAAACAAAGTCAGAGCAAGTCAGTGAATGCTACACAACACCACCAAAAAACAAAAGTAATGTCATTTTTGACAAGTGTTCTGAAAATATCCTTCCTTCCCACCTCTCTCTTTGTCTCTCTCTCTCTCTCCTTTTATCACTTGTTAAAACAGAGTCTCACTATGTACTTTGAATGGCCTAAAACTCTCTATGTAGAGCAGGCTGGCCTTGAAGTCACAGAGTTCAAACTTCCTCTGCTTCTTGAATGTTAGGATTAAAGACATTAAAGTCCCCTAGAGTATAAGTTTGTCAGATAAGGCAGTAATTTAGGTGCTGTCACAGTCCACTCCAGGTATGTCTGGTTAGCACTTGCCAACATTTGACTTCTGAATGCCTAGTGCTTTTTACATAATCTATCAAGAAGGTCTCCAAGATTCAAAAACATTTTTTCTAATACACACTTTACATCCATTGTGGAGAGTCACTTTTAGAGAAAAGAAACTTCTTGGCTGAATTTAGCTCATATGTAATTTTTTTTTCTTTTTCTTCTATTTCCCCCACCTCGACATGCAATCATTTTGAGGAATACTATTATTGAATGATATCCCCATGTACCCACTTGGCCAGTTCTCTGTAATTTCTCATTAGACAGCTTTAGTCCTTGTAATTAGTCTAAACGAATGTGAAGACACTACCTTAGTTGAAAAAACATTAGGCCTGTAAGAATAGGGTTCTACAAAATGATTCATTTTAAACTCTTTCTTATAGCAGTTCCCTATAGTAACCAGACAAAAAAAAGCATCCTCGTGGTTATTTATGAAATATCAATAAAAATGAGACATGTATCATGCTTGTGTGACCACAGCATTAGAAAAAAGCAGTGCTCCCAGCTAGTTCCTGGCCTGTCCGCCATGTTCCCACTCTAAGTTCCTGCACTAATGGCGGCACTGGCTGGCAAAACGTTGGTGTGGCTGCTGTCCCCGCTGTCAGCTCTGTGGAGTTCATGGCTCTAAACATAGCCTCTGGGCCAACTCTGCCACCCCCATGCGGTAGACATAACAATTATAGTACCCAGTAGAAATAAGACTCTTAATGCTTAAAGATTATCCAATGGATTTGTATATTAGCAAATACTCAATACACAAGATGCCCACACAACTAGAATTGTTAACCCAATTACCTAACCTTGATATGAATAACTACCTGAGACTGCTAGAGATGTGATCATCTGCCACTATCTCTCCTCTCTCCTCTTTCTCCTTCTCTTTCTCCTTCATTCCTTACTCCTCCCAACTCTTAGCTCTACCTACCTGTTCTCGATCCAATGACAGAGCTTCACTGCAAATACAATGGGCAGGAAAAGTCCTGTCACCATTATTTATGAATTATCAATAAAAATGAAACATATATCATACTTGTATGACCATAGCATTTGAGACTTAGATGTCCAGTATGAGTAGAGTCCTACAGACAGCTACAGGAGTATAAGAAGTCTCTTTCCCCATTTTGTGTGTGTGTGCATGCGTGTGTGTGTGTGTGTGTGTGTGTGTGTGTGTGTTAACCATTTGTAGTTATTAGACTTTCTCAATTCTCTTAAGAACACACACACACACACACACACACACACACACACACACACACACACACA
>JANHMN010000001.1:30291713-30316167 GCA_030674055.1 Rhabdomys pumilio
TATTTATTTATTTATTTATTTATTTATTTATTTATTTATTTATTTATTTTTGATAGGGAGTTCAATTTGTCTCCTTTTTTGTTTTGTTTTGTTTATTTGTTTCCTGAAAGCCCTACCCTGTGGCTCTCAGGATGTTTGGACAGCTCTAACTTTCTAAGCCATGTTTAGATCATCAAATCGAACAGCTGCTTCCTCTAAGGAGAGAAACCACAGCACACATTGCCCTATCCAGCCTACTTGCATCCTGGCCTTGATTACAGAGCATGCTCCATTTCCCTCTGATCCAGGAGGGCTGACTATCGAGATCTTTAGTGTTAAAAAGCTTTGCTAAGACTTCTGCTTTCAGTAGTTTTCACTTCACCAAATTAAGCCTCCCACCCCTCCCACCCCTGCCACAACAATGTCAAATCTCTTACCTTCAGCTTCCGCCTAGCATTAAATTTCTTCAAGCAGTCTACAGTCTCCTGCCTGTGCATCATGGAGGCAACAGTAGAGCGTTGCTAAAGGAAAAGGAGAAAGAGTGATTTGATATTTAAAACACAAAGGACAAAAAAAGGAGTCTCAGTCTCATCCAGTCTATACTAATGGCGCCTGCACACGTATAGTTAACTTGCAAGTAGTCAATTGCCAAAGTCTCCTATGAAAAAGCATGGTTTTACAAAGCCTACTAGTGACTGAACTCAAACACTGATGGACAGACGGCACAGGACTGAAGATCAATAACTTCTCAGATCATCACTTTAATAAATATTTCATTACATTCTATTAGAATATTTTCTGCTTAGCAGTATATCCTCACCCTAGAAATTTACAGGAGTTTTCAGATTCCCTTACAATTTTGCTGGTTTTCCTTGGAGCTTCTACAAGACAGTCAAACTGTTGCAGACGTCCTCTGCCCCCTAAAACTGCCTCTAGCTTCTAATCCTCATATGTTTTTAAGGCTGCTTAATAATAATGAATTAGACTTGTAACAATTTTCCCTTCTGGGATGCAGTAAGTATTCATGTCATTTTCTTGGTCCCTGCTCATGAGTCTTATCAATAATTGGCATGGGAACTACTCATTCCTCTTACTGCAGACAATACTTACTTAGCAATTTGTGCAGTTTAGTGTTTGCTACTGGCAATGGTGGTTTTCACTATTATAAATTCATTTCTTAAATACCTCGAGTGAAAAAATGCATTAGGGTTTATCTCTTTCTGTAAGATTATTTTAAGCCTATGAAAAGTGACTAGGAGTTTCCTCTTCCCTATGGCTCCCAGGGTGTTTGGGGAAAGGACTTACACAGATCCATGGGTGTTTCAGGGCCTCGGAGGCTGTGATGCGTTTGGCAGGGTTGATGGTCAGCATTTTGTTGATGAGATCTTTGGCTTCAGGTGTCACTGTATCCCATTCTGGTGAGGGAAACTTCAAAGATAGAAATTAGTCAAGAGCTTTTAAAAATAGAGACTCTAAGCCAGACGTGTTCATACATGCCTCTGATCTCAACACTAGGGAGGGAGGAGAAAGATCAGGACTTTTAGGCAGATATATAGCTACCCTCAGATATATAGCAAGATAAAGGGTAACCTGGTATCCTGTCTTCAAACATACACACAGACACACAAACACACACACACTCACACAAAGAGCGTCAAACAGAGAAAAGGCAAATATATTCCTCATTTCTATAAGCAGTGCATTGCTTCATAAAATTTCCCATTATATAAGTTCAATTATAGTTGAATTATATAAAAACTAGGTTAATTCATACCACTGTCTACTGCAACAAAGAAATAACTAACAAGATAAAGTTGGTCACGTTTATTTTCAATTTGATCCACTGGCTTTGATGTGAACATGTCTGAGATATTAATGTGTGAATTTCTAAAACACTTAACTAGATGCAATGCTTGCAAGATAGCCATGATTTTGCAAGTGGGTGCCCCATGAGCTGACTTGAGAAAGAAATCATCTTGAATTGCCATCATGTCTCATTCTACCCAACAAGAAACCATTTCCCCATCATACTGTGATCTGAAGATGGGTAGACAGTACATGGCAACTGGCTGGACAGTGGCTGGACCAAGAAGCAGATCCAAAGCCCAATTTGCATTGAAAAAGACAGCGGTCAGTGTTTGGTGGTCTGTTGCTAATCAGATCCACCACAGTTCCCTGAATCCCAGAAAACCATTACATCTGAGAAGTGAGTTCAGAAAACTGACCTGAAATAACAAAAACTGCAGTCCCTACAGCTGCTGCCCGGTTCTTTATGACAGCACCTCTGCATATGGCACAATGCTCCAAACGTTGAATGAATTGGGCAATGAAGTGTTAGTTCATCTGTTGCAGCCACTTGGCCTCTCCCCACATGGCCAAACATCTTCAAGCATCTAGATAACATTTCTATAACTAACAGGATGCAGAAAATGCTTTCTAAAAATTCATAAAGTTTTATGCAACAGATATTATATTTCTCACAGCTAAAAGTATAATTGTGATGGTTGCTATTTTGATTGATAAAGATGTGTTTGAGTCTAACTATAATGACTTGAAATTTGTGGTCTGACACTGTAAACCTTTTCCCTAAACCCAATGCTTATCCTAACTACTTTTGATAATTAACCTTCTTTTCATATAAGTATATTTTGTACTAGATATAGTTTTATTCATATGCTTATTTATTCAAGACAAATTTACCTCACCCTAGCTGGTAAATGACAGATTATCAAATTGTTAAACAAATAGCAACAACAACCCTTGCTCTTGGCACTAAATCAACCAACCGTCACCCAAAGCCCATGGGTACTTATTACATACATCATAAGCTCCAGCCTTGATCTGCTGATACAGTCTGTGCTGATCTTCATCCCAGAAGGGTGGGTATCCCACCAGCAAGATGTAGAGGATGACGCCTGAGGAGATCATAACAATGGGTCAAATGTGCCCGACCAATACGGTATGAAAACAGAGGGAAGCATGGGGGATGACTTCAGAGAGACACACTGTGTCCTGTTCTAAAGCCTCCCTCTCTAGAAGATGACAGCTCATCCTTTCTCCCATGTGCTCCACACTGACACCTTGTCAGTCTATCCTGTGGAACAAAGTTTTGTAAAGACGCAGGCAGGGCAACACCTAAAGATGAAAGCTCCTTTATTTTGAAGGTCATTTTTGCCTCCCATTTTTCTGTATAAGATTCTACACGGGCTGATGCTTAACTTTTTCTTATCTACTTCCTCATCTACTCACAATGAGGACCTTTGCTGACTGTAGTGTCCTGGTTACAAATTTATGTTCTAAATAAACCAGTGTCTCTTGGGATGCCGATAAACATATAAAAAGACATAACCATTTTCTCTTCAGTAATGCATTTTTAAAACTAAAAGCTTTTCTATCAAACAGACATCACCAAAGAGCCATACGTTATAGGAAAGTAAGAGGGAAGAGGAGGGAGAAACTGCATGCAACATCCAAAGTCATAAGCACACAGTTGTAATGCAATTTAGGATTTATTGCAAAAATATGTAACTAAAAGCATGGTTGGTATACAGAGGGGACCTTTTCCAGTATCACTTCACAGATATCAACATGTGTATGCTCAGGTCCCATTGATAGAATTGTGGAAGTCATTAAGCAATGTGATCCTCTGTATTTGAAATAATGTACAGATTGCTTAACCTAAAAAAGCCACACAATGCTGTAAAGGAGTTGCTGTGCCATATTGTTTAGAGACAAGGAAAACGTCTGTGTACATTCAGTGATGCAACTGTGATTTTTTTCTCCCCAAATATCTGATCTATGATGGTTGAGTCTGTAGATGTAGAACCTGCCCACCCAAGGGTAATTGCACTTATGAGTTAGTCAACATTCAATTCAATATTTAATGAAAACTATACTCACAGACTGTGAATTTTACCTGATACTGCCTTATAGGTATACACTCTAAAAATAAAATTATGATCTCATTTGCCTTCAAATATCCTCTAGTTACTTTTTCCACACTACTAACCTGCCAAGGTCTTTGTTTCTTTTGTAGCAAATTTTCCTAGAGGAAGGTCTGAGGTTCCTGTGGCCTTGCCTGTAAGCCTCACCCTTGTTCCTTCCCTAAGCCTGGAAAGGCCAAGGAAGAAGAGTAAGGCAGGTGAACCTCTGTGCAGATGCCTTGGGACTGTTTCCTCCCTGAGAGTGGGGGTTCCTTGGCTCTTGAAGCTCCTGGTGGGGGGAGATCTAATGCAGTCTATCAGTCTGAGATTCCTTATTCAAAAGTCACCATTGAAATAAAATGGCTTTGAAGAAAATAGTCTAATCTCCCCTATCTTTTATTGCCTACTTCTGGAATACAGTTTGAAATAGAATTTTAGAACTTAGCCTGTAGCTAGAGAATCTGCAGCCGAGTGCTTGCCTAGCATGCCTGAATCCCTGGTTGGGACTGATCATCATAACGGACAAGCAAGCACACAAAACCACCCAGGCAATACTAACCCAGCAATGACCTATAATGTCATGTGGTGGGATAATAACTTTTATCTTGAATGTTCCCATGTGCCCACACATTAGACACATTCCCATGTGCCTCCACCCGGGGGAGCTGTTATTAAGAGGTAAGGCCTACAGCTATCTCCAAGTGACTGTGATATGTTGGACTCTGGTTGCTGCTGCTGCTACTTTTTTTTTGCTCTTCCTCCTCTTCCTCCTCCTCTTCCTCCTCCTCCTCCTCCTCTTCCTCTTCCTCCTCCTATTCTTCCTCCTCCCCTTCCCTTCTTCCTCCTCCTATTCTTCCTCCTCCCCTTCCCTTCTTCCACCTCTCATCTTCCTCCTCCTCCTCTTCCTCCTCCTCTTCCTCCTCCTCCTCCTCTTCATCTTCTTCTTCTTCCCTTGTCATTAGGAAAGTAGTTTTGCTCTGCCAAGTGCTCTAGCCATGATTTTTCCATATGGTCACCACAGGCCTGCTTTGGAGGCCAATATATCATGGACTGCAACTTGTACAACTTCAAGCCACAGTCAACCCATCATTATCTGCAGCAATTTGTCATAGTAATGGGAAGGTGATTAACATGGAATAAAATATTTAAAATAATAGTTATCTTAAGAAAACTGTCATGGCTTATATACCAAGGCTGAAAATATATTTTACAAATTGTACTGTTGTAGACTTGAAGTTCATTAATTTAATTTTCATATTATTTTTATTATCTAATGGGACAGACGATTCAGTAGTCATGATGGCCATGGTGATGACCAATAACAAAAATTTACTTTTTCCAGGATGAGTAGAAAAGAAACTCATTTTAAATACTTTCAGTTCTCACCTATGGTTCAAGGAGTGAAAAACAAAAAACATTTGTTTTATAATCCCAACATTGTCTGGCGAATTTAGACATTTTCCTAATAAATATGGAATTAAGTTGTTACAAAATGATTAAACGGCCTTGCAGTTGAGGCATTTCCCACTTTGACTCAGGTTTTGCTTTCCTGATGCTTTTGTAAGCAGCTAACATCTAATATTACTTCTCTGGGAAGTGGAAGCTCATGGAGGCCTTTTGTCCAAGGGAGAGCTAACAATGCACACTACACATATACTGCACAGCAATTTCCTCAAGATTAGAACACTTCACACTGCAGGGAGACTTGTTAAGGCCCAGGAAGTTCTGTATCAAAACTTTTCATCCTGGAAGGAGGCTTTCTAAGATAGAGGAAGAAAGCAACTCACAATTCTTATCTGAGGAAGTTCCTAAAACTTAACAGATCTGCAAGGTCCTTCTTTGACCAAGGTTATATACGCAATAAGCATTGGTGTGGAGAAGAGACTGTCCCACTAGCCAAACTGCCTTCACAGCTGAGAGTTCCCAGATTGCAGCTTACGTGACTTGCCACCCACAGTACAGTGGTACTTTGGTTATTCAGATGCTTTAGAGTTGTCCATGTTCATATAAGTAACACCAATAAACTAACTGGCTCACAGTTAGTGACTACAGTTTGGACTACAGTGGAATCTTCCTTGATCTGTCACTGGTGCAAAATTTGGGTTGAGCAGAAATTTGTTTAGAGACCTCCCCAGGAAAAGTCACACACCATCTCATGTTGATAAATGACAAAGTGGCTTCTACAGAAAATATACTTTTGGTAGAATAAATATTAGAAATAAAAATGCTTTCATCTTGAAGACTTAGAAGACAAAAGAAAGTACTCTCAGGTAACTGAGGTAGAGTTGTCAATGCATCGTTGAAGTATTCTGTAAGCGTCTTTGGATTTTCTAGCTAGAGTTCAAGGGCTTCTGAAATATACCTCTTTACGCTCTCTGAAAATAAAGAATGACTATCAAACTTGTAGCATAATGATAATGGTGCATCAAAGCTTCTTCATAAGTAATGTTCTTTACATGTGTTTTAAGTCATTACTTCATTTAATCCTATATAGTGGTAGATATGCTATTAGAAGAATTTTATAGATCACAAACAAGAAGACTAAGTGGTTAAGTTACTAGCAGGCTTGTTGATGGTACCACTTACAAAATATTCTGCAGCTACTTTTCTTCCATGGTAGGTCTTCTCACCTGAATTACCTAACCAAGATAATCCTCCACAGGGGTGTCTGAGGGCTAACCTTACCTAAATGATCCCTCCCAGGGGTGTCTGGGGTTAGCCTGACGCAGATGATCCCTCATAGGGATCCAACAGTCAACCAAACCTAGATGAACTCGCACAGGGGTGTCCAAGGGTTACCCTACCTTAAATGATCACTCATGGGGATATCAAAGGCACAACTGGAGGTTTGTCCTCAGTGAGTCTAGATCTTGTCAAGTTGACAATTAGCATTAGCCACCACAATGAGCATTTCAGGGGTGCTGATGTGACCTCCCCATACTGGTCTCTTAGGACCTAACTGACCTTTGCTAATCATTGCCTGAATGTTGTACAAATTGGTATTCTAATCCTATCTCACCTTTCAAAAATAGAAAACCCTTTTTCCATTACCTAATTACTTTAAGGAATAGCCCATGTAGGAAAGACCAAGTAATGGCCCATTTGTTTTGACATTTATTAACCTGTTTTTGAAATCACTCATTTGCTCTTATGAGTCTCCCAAATTTCAGAATGCCTCTTAGATTTTGCCATCATAAGAAAGGATTTAGTGTGTGTGTGTGTGTGTGTGTGTGTGTGTGTGTGTGTGTGTGTGTATTTCAATCTAATGTGCTATTTTTCTTAGTAACCTTGTAACAGTTCCATCTCTGGCATGTGGAAGCTTCATGTTGGCTCTTATGAACAAAACCCCAGAATTCTTTAACTTTTTTTTCTTCTAGAATGACAAGATGCTCCTATACTCTCCATGATGGAGAAATCAGTGAGAGTAGTGAATCAGCTAGTACTACAAATGATAGGAGAGACACACAGTATAGCAAGACCAAGGGTGACTTCATATGTGTGTTCTGTCGAGACATATACATTGAAAATGAATAGGGAGAGACAACATGATGAAACCTACATATCAAAACAGATTTAAGAGACTAAAAATAACTAATAACAAACTTGTAAAACAAGACATCAGCCAGGGGAAATGTGAAGACAACTCGTTATACTAGCCATTGCTATGCCCTGTTAGTACGTTGTATTATTGCCCTACTTACAAATGGAGTCCTTTTTCTGTACAGATATATTGACATGATATTTAGATTTTGAATAAAACAGTCACAGGACAGGTGAACACCTGGAGGTAAGATGAAGTAACCTTAGCCATTTATTCATTATGGTATATTTCAACATTCCTAAAATCAACAGCATGAAAAGTGACACAATTTGACACAATTGGTTACATGTAACATTGTTAAACGATGCTGCCCTGTTTTCTTTGGTTTATGTATTAATTTGTGCTTGGAAGATATGAGGATGTTTGATTAATCGGTTTTGAGAAGCACTGATTACTGATTAGGAAGAAAGCCTACCTTATCAAGAACATTTCAAACTTGTTCTAATGAAAGCTAATATTAGAAACAATGATTAGGCCTATAATCACACGAATGATCAAACGGACTGTTCTCATGGAAGAAGAAATGATGGAAAGCTGAGAAACTGTGGTAACGTTAAAGGAGAAACCATACAAGACATTTAGTTCACCTTGCTAAGTAGAGCACACTATACTATGCGCCTACAGGGGGATCTGGAAATGCACAATTAACCAGAGGGATAAGCACGACTCATGCATATCTTCTAATGGTTTTAGGATGAAAGTGATAAACAGCAATTACAGGTTAGACAGGAACTAGAAAACTCAAAGCTAGCAGGATAAAAGTCATTTCTCAGAGGGTGAAACTGTCTATGACATGAAATAGGAATAGCGCTGGCAAAGATAAATAATAAATGTTAATACTGCCCCAAATAGAAGGTCTGGGTATCTGGCCAACATGACTAAGGAGTACTCATAGTGAACTGAACGTCTGAGTTGTCTTAGAGAATTTGTACGTTGAAACTCTAAACCCTTTGTGATGATTCATGGGCATGGAAGGTAGCTAGTTCACAAGGGTGGAGCCCTCAGGAAAAGTACTGGTATCCTTTAGAGATCACAGCACTAGCTGTAGAGTAAGAGTAAGATGTTTCAATATGCAACTGAAAAGCATCCTCACTAGAAGCACTACTGGCTTTGCTGTCTTAGTCTCCCATCCTTCAAAACGATGAGCCATCCATCCACCTGTGCAGATCATATGCCGCTCTGTGCTGCTTTGTGGATGACAACTGTCTGCAGTCTTTACTGTATTGTTTATGAATCCTAAAATCTGCTGCCTTAAACGAGCCTCTGGCTGGCTTGGGGATTTGTGCCCAGTGTGATGTTCATCAGACTCATATGGCAAGCTTGGAAAAAAAATAAAAGGAAGATTGTGAGCCTTATCTGACAGACGTTTTCTATTGCAGTTGTCCTTATAGGAAAGCATATTTAACATAGAATACTATGTAGTACATGAAATAGATGCAAGGGTTTTCAAGGGTGCAGTTCAGTGGTGTCAAGTAGATTCACAGTGCTAAGAGCAGCTCTCCCAAAGGCTTGTGTCTCTTAACACTGAAACCATTTCTCTTTCTGGCTTTGTGAATTAAACTACTTCAGATACCTGAACACATTCATGCACATTTTATGCCTTCTATTTCACTAATATAATTCCTTTGATATTCATCCATCTGGTAGTGCATGTGAGAACATTTCCTGTCTTTTTAAAACAATATAATATACTAGTATATATGCATAGTGCCTAATTGATAAACTTGTCAATAAGTACGTTTACCCTCTTGTGAACAATGCTGTTATGAACACAGGTAGACAGAATTTCTTCAAGACTCTGCTTCCAAGTCTTTTAAATATACACTTAGTAGTGGGATTGCTGGATCATATGGTCTCACAGAGTTTTATCCAATACTTCTGGGGCATGTCCCAGAAAGCTGAAGTTTTGATATAACGTCAGAACATACTGAAGTATAATACATAGTTCACAGTCTGAAAAGCACCAAAGTGGGAAATTATACACATATATAAGAGGCATTCTTAAATGTCTTACTGAGACATTTAAGAAAATGTCAGTCATCCTAAAGAGGAGGGCTTGCTAAAGACTACTTTTGAGCACAAGGCCCTCTGGGTGGCGACTGTTGAAGATGGTGATAAACTGGTGGCCTAGTGTCAGGCAGCTATAGCACTGACAGTAGCAGCTTACTGTCAGCTGGGCTGGGATTTCAGAGTAACAAAATACCCAGTGTTTACTTATTGCAGCTGAAGTATGAAAAGGCTATTTCCCCGGAGTTGTGTGGCTATACACAGTTCACTATGCAAGAAAAGAATAAACATGCCCCATAATGGTCCAAAGGTTTGGCCAAAGTTATGATACATTCTGTGATGATTAGTGATATGCTGTTATTCATGATCATTCAGAGTGACATTTAATAAGACAAATAAAGTCCTAAGAAGCATGATTATATTCTAAGAAGCAAGCCTATGCTTACTGGATCCCTCCCCCCTCCTTCTAGCTTTTATTTTTAAGAAAATTTTTTATGGGAGGAACTCTATTAGAAGCCAGCAATCCAGTGACATCCACAAACATTTGCTTATCCCAGTAGGGACTTATAGAAGCTGCTTTATATATAAGAAAACCATTAAAACCAATTTACTACTGGTAATGGCAGAACACAGGGTTATGTTCTGGCTTCCTCTGTGTCTAATATTTACATTTCACTAATGGACTGGTTGCTTTTAAAGAGAAGGTAGAAGTCAGACCATACTCTGAGATGATAAAAGTAAGGTAATGGTGGTGCTGAGATTTCCCAAGTGCAGATAAGTGCATGTTTCTAATAGTGAACAGTGTAGAAAGAACGCCTTTACATCTGTATGGAAATGGCACCTGTCAGTAATAAATCTGATGGTCTATGACGTAGGCAGGAAATAGGAGGTGGGGCATCCGGGAGGCAGAAAGGATTTGGGGATGGAGCCAGGCATGGGAGATTTCCCTGGGGAGATGTGGTAAGATAGATGCATGCAACCTGAGCACAGGTAATCAGCCACATGGCAGAACATAGATTAGAATAAATGGGCTAATTTAAGTTATGATCTAATAATAGAAAAGCCTAGCTATATGGCTAAGGTATTGGTAAATGTATTTTGAGTCTAAGTCATACTTTTGGGAGCATGAGGCTGGGAGAAAAAGCCAGACCTAACTTCTACAGTACAGCCTTCCTTTAGTCTCTATATCCATGTTTGCTTCACTGTTCTGTGTCAACCACTGTATGGCAAAGACCCTGTTATGGTGAATGTTTACAGCCTAAACCACATTAAATAATAGCTCATTCTCTGGAATTGCTGTTTTCTTAAAAAAAACTTAGCTAACATCATTTCTTACCACAGAATCCTGTATCTATTTTTGAAAAAAAAAAAAAAAACCTAATTGGCTATATAGATAGAAGAGCTGATGAATGAAAAGTTTACCCTCAAAGCAAGCATAAGCTAAAATAAAAAATAATAAGCAAGAAGATGCCCTTTCACATCTAAATTTAATATTCCTTCATGTAATGTCACCTGAGAGGACATAACAAAAAGTGTCAAACAGTGAGTTGAGACAAGTAACAATGATCAAGAAATAAAAAACAAAAAACAAAAAACCTGTGCCCAGTGGTGGTCATTTCCCTAAACGTGCTATGAGAGTATTTAGTTGAATATAACAATGGATCATGTGGCAGCCTCTGGTGAATTTCTAGACATGTAACTAAAAGATGTCCATAGTCTCTTCCCCTTTTATTTTCTTTACGTTATTTGCTTTGGGCCCGACTCCGTTTTAATTCCTCATAGGAATGCTAATCATTCAAGGAATATCTATGTAAAAACCTGTAACACTCGACTCCTCAAGGCTGAAGACACACAAATACAAGTCACTGTCCTCAACCTCCAGAACACTTATCCTACCACCAACACCCTCCCAAACAGATTTGGGGTCGTGGACCCTCTTTATTCATACTGGTCAATGTGGCCACATTGATTAAATCATCTGTCTCTGCTTTTCTATTCCGTAGTCTCTTTAGCATTTAAAGTGGGTGACCAAGTCTAGTTTTTTAGGAGTTCCAGAGCTAGGACACTGGCCTTAATACTTCAGTAACTCTCCTCTTGTTCCAGAGCAGTAGCTTCCCACATGGTCCCTATAGAGTTTAATATCTAAACATAGCATTCTATCTACATGTCACCATACTTCACAAAACATGGCTCTACCATATTTCAAAGTATTTTCAAGAATATGACTCTATTCCATAAGACCTGCAACCGTCAGTCAGCCTGAGTCATGGTCCAATCTGCTTCTTGTAAGTTCATCAGTAGAAACAAATCTGGGCGGGGAGCTAGTGTAAGAGAAATGTTTGAGCTACCTATGTCTTTAGTATTAAGACTTGGAAAAGAGCAGTTGGCACCAGCTCTCAGTCACAAGTACCTTGGAGTTCATCTTTACAAAACAGCTTCAGGAAGGCAGAGGGAAGAGAGTGCTTGAGATACATCTAAGACCTCAGGCTTTGATTTTAAGTGTTATTTCCAAACCTTCAGAATGATGATGACTTTACATTTTTATACTGCTGTAAAATGCTGCATTTATACACTGTGAAATGTTTTCTCTAAATATGTGACTTGTCTGACCCTCCCACAATTCTGTGAGGGTTCAATATTTTTATTTTACAGTTAAAAGGAAAATAAATCATTGATAATAAGAGTCAGTGAAAACCAAAGGCTGGCAGTCAGACATGATTATAAATACAGCCCATTTTCATAACCACCTTTTTAGATATGGAGGGGACTCAGAACACACTGGAATCTCCCAGTTTGTCATTAAATATCAGGTTGTTGCTAACGACATAAAGCTGACAAGGAAGGAAGTTTGGGATGGCATATCATTCTGACAGAGATATTTCTTTTATAGTAAAACTGAATCTAAGAAGTTATTTCTGGAACCTATAAATCAATTTTAAAATTCTCTTCTAGGTTTGCCAACCAACGCAGCACTGGAAGATGCCTGCAGGACACCATAGCCAGACTTCGGCAGGCCACACTTATTTTTAGACAGTAGTAAGGGGGCTGTGTAAGGCTTAGAACACTAGGCTGTGCTGAGAACCTTAGTAGAAAAAATATTGAGAGCAGTCTGTAGGATTCCCCTTATTTCAGTCTTCCATCTATTTGAAGAATTTGTCAACACATAAAAATGTTATTATGAAAAATAATGTTGCAATTCTCCTCCTTGTATGGCTAAGTCTGCCCAGGATATTTTTTTTTATTAGGGTTGGCAGATTAAGGCTGGAATCAGACTTCACTCACTCATTATTTTCAAGATTTACTCTCATTCTTGGAATTCTTGCCAAGTGTCCTAAGCAAACAGTTTTTGTTAAAAAAAACTGGTTGGCTCAGTAGTGTGAGCAAAGAACCAGGATAAGGCTCTCCATATCTATGTTCTCAGTGTTCTAAATTAAAGCACTGGTGTCACCAGAACACTTCTAGATATGTCAACTTGCCCACCCCAGCCCTAATCAAAACCACGAGATATACTTTACCTACCTCTCCATGAATCTTTTAGGAGACTAAAGTTTGAAAGGCTCTGAATTCAAGTCTAACAACACTGCTTGCTACAGAATATTTGTGTCCTTACCCCGCCTGACATGGTGAAATCATTAACCTTACTGTGATGAAATTAGAAGTGAAGTCTTTGGTAGGAAAAAGTTTTCATGATGCAGATTATGATGTCCTTATGATCAAAACTCTTTACCATGCAGGAACTCAAAACATGGACATCTATGAATCCAGAGGTATACTCTGTCTGGTCAGTAAATCTATAGGCACCATGACTTTAGGCTTTGCAACTTCTAGAATCATCACAAATCCTTTTTAGTTATTTAAGCCAGTCAGTTCCTGGTGTTTTGTTATCGCAGCCCAAATTGATGAAGCCACTGGTCTACTACAAAATTTGCTTAAAAATATGACTTCTTACCACATGCCCACATATCCACTGGTTTTCCATAAGGATCTTTACGCAGAACTTCTGGAGAAAGATACCCAGGTGTGCCAGCAAAACCTAAGGAAAACAGATGTTTGTGAGTCAGGGTTAGCAATGACAACATCAGTAGAAAATGATCAACTAAGAAAGGATGCTTTAGGAGCCTTCTTTAACTGATGATAAGCTCCATTTGTCCTACCATGTAGCTTATTTGAAAGAGTGTATGCATGTGCATATATATATATATATATATATATATATATATATATATATACACACACACACACACACACACACACTCACACACTGGATCTACTATGATATCTAGTCTTTGTGATACAGGGATAGATTATTTTACATGTTTTTAACATCACTTATGTGGAAGTTCAAACTAAATGTGTAAAAAAAATGAGAAAATAGAGGGTAGTTTAGTTCTTTTGCAAAAGGTGACACTGAAATGCTTATGAAAGTCACCAATAAAAGAGGTGGACTGGCCAAGTGCATACTAAGACAAATCAAAAGAAAAATTTCAGAAAATATATTTTGAAAGAAGTGTCATTTGGGTACAGGGTCATGAGGATAGGGATTGGACTACCAGTAACTGAAGAACTCATTCTGAGAAGAAATAAGCCCAGAAAAATATCAGTTCAATGTGTGCTAATAAATAACCAGGGTGTATTCATATCTGGCAACTAAGTGGAGACGCAGGGACATTCAGATGAATCACCACTGAAGGCTCACCAACAAGACCTCCAACTTCAGAAGCCAGAGTGAGGGATGTGGATGGCAAAAATAACCTTGTTATTATACAAAACAATTTAGAATCCAATAAGAAATGCTTAAGCAACAATACAATTTGTAACTAGACCCCAGTGGAAAATATTTTCTACTTCTGAAAATGGGTTTTCAAATGAAGAGTATTTAAAAATAACAAAGGTAACCATTTTCCTTTGAAAATGCTCTTTTAAAAGGCAAAAATGGAAAGTCTCTTTAAAAGAACATTCAAGCAGAGATTCCTCCAACCATAAGCTAATAACTAAAGCTGAGTTACCATGTTTATTTACTGGGAGGCTAAGCATCCAACACATGAATCATTCCTCACATCTACAATGAACTTATATACTTACTACAGAAAAAAAAACCCACCACAAAACAGACATACAAGAAAAAAGGTATGTGACGGAGTTACTTCTCTAGCAAAATTAGATTAAACAAAAGCTAATGCTTTTATTTTATTTTTGTCTAATCCTCATGCATTTTATTACTCTTCTCCTCCTCTGTTTGGAAGGATGTGGTCAACCATGAGAAAGGACTCCGGGGCAGGGCCTCTCTGGACAGCTTAAGTTTTACAAGGCTTATCATTAATCCACTGAGGTTCTACTGCCTGAAGGTCAAGGATTACCTGAGGGCATAATGTGGAGTCATTGAAACGTAGGGGCAGGCACAACTGCTGCAAGAGGCTCTCCTTGCCCCTGGAATACTGTATACCATGTACTCCCTTTCTACTTTCACCAAGGCTTCATGAATGACACACAGAGAATCCAACGAAAACTCGTGTACAGTTCCAAGGAAGACCCGTGTGCTTTCAGACCCTTCTCACACATCCAATGTGCTTTTGTTCTGAGCACGTGGCCAACAAGCCCCTTTAAGGTCTCTTGGAAGTGATCCTCTCGTTCCTGTAATGATGCTAATATTTGAGTCTTGGCTTTGCTCCATCATCATTCTCATTAGATGTCTATATTTGTCTCACTCAGTTTCATTCTTTCATATGCACTCCATGTAGACCGTGATTTAAAACTAGTAAACTTCCATTTGTCTTAAGTAACCTAGTTATAGCAGACGGCCAAGAACAGGAGAGTTAACGACTTTCTCTTTGGAAAAGACATAGAAAAAAATTACTCCATAACAATAAGAAATGGAAAGATCAGGCTAAGGATGGTAGCACACATGTATAAAATCCAAGCATTTGGGGCACAGAGATCATAGGATTGTGATTTCAAGACCAGCCTGGTCTACACAGTGAGAGCCTGAATAAACAAATAAATGCAAATATAAAATATATGAACCCTTACCCTGAGACTAAAATGTCAAGAAAATGTTATTTATCATTCTTATTCTTACTCAGAACCCTATTACTTGAACTGTCAGTTGACTCTAGTCTAAATATTCCGAATCATACATCCAAATGTATAGATTTCAGGAAACAATACATTATGAATATAGCTTGCTGGAGGCACAGTAGGCAAGGTCTTCTTCATCAGGAGATTTAGCTCCTAGGAATGTAGAACTGTTATATATACTATCGATGTCAACAAGAACACTCTGTCTCCAAGGATGACATGGCTTTTACTCCAAAGAACAAACGGGAATATTAAAACAGAAACAAAGACAACTGTTGGAAATCTATCTAATAGATTTTCTTCCCCACTTAATATTTAAAGTAAGAGGCATAATGGTCACTAAGTAAAGTAATTCTTCCATGAGGTAAGATCATGGTAGTGAGCCTCTGCTGCCCCAGCAGCAACAAAATGTTAACAACCTACTGAAGATGCCCTTTCCATCCAGTGCCTTAGGAGAAATGGGACACATGTGTAGGCTTCTGTGCTCCTTTGTCTCATCTTAATATTTATAATTTTATCAAACGGGCTCCATAGAATGTCAATTCTCACAGATGTCCCCAGTATTCAAAGGCATCAGGGTTAGAGAGTGAAAAATAGATAGAAGGATCCAAGTACATGGGGTTAAAAATGAGAGTGAAATGCACTAGTATGTGTATTCCAGAGGACAGCTTCTGGTGCAGGTTCTCAGGCACTATCCATTTTACCTCTGAGGCAGGGTCTCTCAGCGGTCTGTAGCTCACTCAGCAGGCAAGGCTGACCAGTCAGTGAGCCCCATGATCCTGCTGACTGTCTCTTTCTCCCTAGTTGTGGGGGCTAGAAACATGTGCTGTCGTCTCTGGATCAAACTTTAAAATATTATTTATTATTACATAAGGAGAGCACATACATCCACCACATACGTGTGGAGGTCATACTGCACACTTGAGCCCTGCTGTTAATTTTTAGAACGGAATCCATTTTACCACAAACTATTTTTCAAAGTTTGAAAGACCTTGTTTTCTCATTTTTTTCTTACATTATTTTCTCATTATAGACCAATTTAACATCAGGTCCAATGTGTTAAAATTAGTGAAGACACTGCTAGAGGACCCTTCCTGTGTGGCTAGAGACTGTCTGTAAGGAACCAGGAGTTCCAGGCTGGGAGGGCACAATAGCAGGAAGGAGAGTAGCCCTACTTACCAAACCACGCCTGCTGGTCGCCTTGAACTTCGATGGCTAAGCCGAAGTCTGCCAGTTTCACAGCTGCTCCTTTGGATTTGCTAGCTAAAAGCAAATTCTCAGGCTTTATTTAGAAAGGAGAGAGAGAGAGAGAGAGAGAGAGAGAGAGAGAGAGAGAGAGAGAGACACTATTTTAAATGACTACTTAAAATTGTCAACATTTGTACAAGATTAAACAGGGCAGGGCAGGGGAGGGGGTTGGGAAGCAAACCCATGCACTGTTGTCTCTCCTGGAGATTTCCATTCCTAAATCCCAGGAAAAGGATGGTTAGAAAACAGTAGAGAGCAATCATGTCTGCAGGCTTCAGACAGACTCACTGGGCACTGCAAAGGCAACAGGGAAGGATGCAGTTAGTAGGGCTGCTGTCTTCACCTGCTCACATGCCTTCAAGGACCACTCAAGGTGCACACTTGGCCAATGACAAGGACTTAGAAGCCAAACAGAGCACAGGCATTTTCAGCAGGAGAAAACCTGGCAAAATGATACCTAAAGTTGGACCAACCTACAGACATTTGGCAAAAGAAACTGCAAATTAAATCCCACTTGATTTTAAAGAGTTTGGATTCAGATGTAGTGATTTTGATTTCCTCAATGTTTCCAAACAATTTCCGCACAAATTTTGGAGACTGACTCTGAACTGTGTATCAAGATGGCTGTCTTTAAGAATCTGTTTGTTCTTAAAGGCAGAAAGAGTATATTGTTTGCCAAATGTTATAGCTAACTTTAAACAAAAATTTATATGCCACTTTTTTACTATGTAATTTACATTTTTTTAAAGTGTGACTAAAACATCACACAGATATTTATTCTCCCACCTAAAATACTGTGAGTTAGACACATTTTTCTTTGGTATCGATCATTCTGCAAGGACTGATAAATCAGTCTTGGAATGAGGCTGTGTCTACACCATTGCTTCCCAACCAACACTAGAATTTTGAAAATAAGCATTGAAACAGAGCCTTCAATTTCCCTGGATTTACTCATGGATTTTAAGAAACAGAGTGAGGAGATGCTTAGGGAAAGAGTATTGAGTATTCTGTACAGTGAAGCCTAGCCCACCCAGACATCTGGATGAATAGGACTGGACTGGCAGGCACATGGAAGACTGGCTCAAAGTCTTCCTGCTTTGGGGGGAAAAAGTGAATTTGGAGCCTATGTCTCCACCCAAACAGTTGGGAAACAATGGCCCTCTCAAGTGCCAAAACTGTTCTCTGAAAATATGAAAACTTTATCAGCCAAATGATTTTGTTTATATGTTGACAAACAAGAAAGTTCATAGTTTTCATCAAGTTGACTACTAGATAGATTTGTGAATTTTGTGGGTTGTTTTGGACTTGAGTAAACACAGCCTAAACCAGTATTTATTAATTAAGCCAGCCATGCAAAACAGCAAAACCCATAAGCAGCACTTAGAAGAAATTAGGTTAAATCTATAAGAAACCAGAGTGTGAGCAAGCAAGTCTGAATTAAATACCAGAGTTCTTCAGGCCATTGACGCTCACTGCCATCAGATTCACTACTTTTATGACCACTGAAAATGTAAAAGGACCTTCGTAGCTTTTCAGGACTGAAGTACGGTCTTGAACTACCTCAGCATCAAACACATCATTTAATTTGGAGCTTGAGAGGAATATGTTTCAAGAATGCAAAAGTGCTCTGTGCTGAGGTAACTTTTATTATGACTTAATGTTTAAAATTGGAACCCTGGATATTTATCAGTGTGCTAATGTCTTTAATCAGGCTAAATTTGTTCACTTCTGAAATTTTAATTTTACAGCTAATATGTGTGATCAACTTGCTTTCTATTTTCTAATTTAATGGACCCAATTTCCCATAATTCCATAAAAAAGTAACTTGAACCAAGTACATTGAACTGTAGGCAAGAGTTGATTCTCCTCCTTTGGAACTTTCACATTCCACAGAACTGAGATATCAGAAACGTCTGCCATGATGCATCTGATCAAATCTGCCAACCACAGACTCATTCACAAAACGAGTTCCAATCATTTAAGAAATCACGGTCATGTGTAGGACCTTTAAGTCTAATGGAATAGAAGTTACTTGAACAAATGCCACTGTCATTAGTGAGTAAGCTCTTTTACCATTTAATGTGTTTTTACTCTTACCACTACACTGAAAAGCTTCTGGGCAGGAGGCTATGCACAAGACCCACAAAAACCAAGTCTTAAGTATTCAGAAAAAAAGGATGCCTTAGAGTTTAATCATGCATGATCTCTGAATGATTGGGGCAGTATTCATAGCTAGAGATAACCTAAAAGCCCTTACACTAGGACCTGTGAGTCATCCAAAGGGGGGAAAAAGAGAATCCATTGAGATGTGAGTTTCACCTAATGCCCATGTGGACTGTTCAGCAGCAGCTATGCACAGGAGAAGGCAGGCCTACCCCACAAGGGATGGGATCCATTTTAACATTAATAGCACTGAGATGTCATTGCATATGGGACTATCATGTAGGCAAATCTAACATAAAGAATATGGAATGGAAGCTGAAAAGTTAGAGCAGCTATTAATTTTATCAAAGGAATCTGTTTCTTAGTGTTTCATTGTAAGATTGCTTTAAGTGGCGAGCTTTAATAAAACCCTAAATATATATAACATAAATTTTACTTTCGTAGAGTTTCTTTCTACTCTAAAAGAAAAGGGCCAGTTAGACTAAGTGTTCTATCATGGTCTGTTAGGATGCAGAAGGCTGACTCAATAATAATTTCTAAAGAAACATTTAGTGGGGACTGGCACATGTGTTTTGGATTATCTACCACTCCTAACTTTCAACATGAAACTATGTTGTACTATACAGGTCTGTTGCTGAGTAGTTCAAACTCTGAATGCCTAAGAAGAGAATGTATTTGTGACCAGGTTACAGCAAGGCAGAACAAAGCAAACATTGGTGACTGCATGGCTGCCTCCTTGGGAAGGATCTCCGCCATGTGACTTTGATACTATCCCATTGTTTTGACCTTCTAGGATGAATGTGGCAGGCAGGATCAGAAGCATAGACCTTCCGACCCACCTGCACGGGAACACAGGCTCAGCAACATGAAGGAATTGGGCAGAGTGAAGAATCAGAAAAAAAACTGTGAACTCAAGGTTCCTGTCCTGACTTTCACTCTGATTGGACCCTGTCATTTCCTGCTCACTTCCTTCATCTCTGCAATACTCTCATGAGGCTACGGAATTACATCTCATGGCAGTATGCAGCGGATGTGTATCATACGAACACCATACTTTGTAGGGACGATACATACATGGTGATTGGGTATTACACTCCCCTGTCATTTCAATGTGCAGGAACATTTTCAATCTGGAATGCATGTTAACAACTGAAGAAATGTTCAGCTTAATTCTGATGTTAGCCTACAGACTGTGCAGTGATCTCTATCCTCTAACAATGAAGCCACAGTTTAGCTTGGTTTTTAAATAGATTCTCCTGATATTCTCATACACAGGTTCCTTCCCCACCCCATTGCTTCTTAATGGTGCAAGATTTTCCATGACATCTGGTCTCGGAGTCAACAACCATTTATAGCATATCAGCTGCAATGAGCAGCAACTGTGTACAAGGTTGGTTCTGTATTTCATATGGGTATAAAAGCAATAGCTTCCAGGATGTTGTAAAGACCTTGAGATTATTAACATATCTTAAAGGACTTAGGCAAACTATGGAACCACCTTTAGGCCTGGTGGAAACTTGGAATAGGGAAAAAAATCTCAAGCCTCAGTTCATAAAGGTAGGACATGTCCCAGAAGAGCCCAGCACTTCTTGCTCAATTTCTTAATTTCTCCATCTTTTGGAGCACATAGGTGTGTGTGTGTGTGTGTGTGTGTGTGTGTATGCACCTGTATACACAGAGGCCAATATGGAGTATTTTGTTCTATTACTCACTCCTTTTTGTGATGGAGTCTATCACTGAACATGGAGCTTAGTCACTTGCTATGTTGGCTAGGCAGTGAGTCTCTGAGATCCTCCCGCTTATGCCTTCCTGTGTCTGGATCACAGGAATGCTGTCCCAGGCTTTTATCTGGGCCTTGGGGATCCAAAATCAGTTACCCATGCTTAGATAGTAAGCATTTTACCCACTGAGACATCTCCTCAGCCCCTGGTTCTTTTTTTTATAGATTGGTTCCTGTGGTTGTTTGAATGAGAATAGTTCCCCCCACCCATAGACTCCTAGATTTAAATACCTGGTCACCAGGGAGTGGCACCATTTGAAAGGATTAGAAGGTGTGGCATCATTGGAGAAAGTGTGTCTCTAGGATTAGGCTTTCAGGTTTCAAAAAGCCCTTTCCAAGACCAGAGTTTTTCTCCTCCTGCTGCCTACAGATCTGGTTGTAGAACTCTCAGCTCCCTGTGTAGCCCCATGTCTGCCGGAATGCTACAATGCTCCCCACCATGATGACAATGGACTACACCTCTGAACTGTAAGCCAGCCTCAATGAATGCTTTCCTTTGTAAGAATTGCTGTAGTCATGCTGTCTCTCTACAGCAATAGATCACTAAGTAAGACAGTACTCACATTCCGTTCTGATGGTATAATATGGTTCATTTTCATAAGGTAGTCTATTTGGTAGGTACTTTAAGAAACTCTTGAAGTAATCAAAAATAATTACTGACTACATCTAAATAAAATAAGGTAGACATTAGGAACCATACAGCATAATCCTAATCTTCAGTTTTTAATGAGCATTGTCTTAATAAAGACAATATGATCATATGAGCACAAGTCACAGGGAATGTCTGGTACAAATGAAAGCACTGTCTATATGCTAAGACTCAATCACTAGTAACATACATGACAAATGAGTGATTTAATGTTAACATTTTTATTATAACCATATCAAATCATTTTATCGTGACAGATTATATGATGGTTAAATTCTCCTACATACTACTTATAATAAATTTGAAAAGTCTTTCAAAATTCTTTTTCTTTATTTTAAAATCTCAGTAATCCATCCAGGAGGTAGCTATTCTGTTTTGGGATGTTTTTGGTCACCTTTTCTTTTGACAGAGAAGGTGTGAGCTAAGGTCCCAGGAATGAATTAAATGGAATTTTGCACAAACTGAAAAGCTTGAATGCCATTTTCTCTTGTTCCATTAGTGTACTGGTACAGGCAGGTTTAGCATTCAATTATTAACCATCCATCCATTCATTCGTTGTTTGTTTGTTTTATATGAGTGAATTCTTGATTTCATTTACTGAGATCAGGGAACTTCTGAGTAAAGCCAGCTCTTGAGTTTTCAACCAGAAAACCCTACTTCTGGTATCATGCACAGGCAGGCAGATCCATTAGAACGCCACATCCCATTCCTGTCTCTTAATGTCTATGGTGAACACACCTTGCTGAGTTGAATGAAAGATGCAGACTGTATCTGGTGTAACTGTGCCCACAGCCAGTGCTTCTCAACAGCCTCACACACCCTAGATACACAATAAATGACAGAATGCTCCCTAATGTGTTGGTTTTTCACATACAGTCCTTCTAAGATAGCTAGACAAATGCTATGCAGAAATAATTGTCCTTTAAGCTCTTATCCAAAGATGGTTATGAGGAAATAGGACAAGCAGTTTCATAACTATTCAAAATTTACAGTTCACAATGTAATGTGTCTACTACGCATGACTAAGAGAAGGCTTATTGAATGCTTTGCATTACTCCTGCTCTGAAAACTAATTTCTTTCTACTCCCATCAAAAATTTCTATGATGTAGCCATAAACATCTCCAAAATTAAAGTATTCTTCTGTCTGTCTATTATCTATCTATCTATCTATCTATCTATCTATCTATCTATCTATCTATCGATCGATCGATCATCCATCTATCCATCAATCCATCAATCCAACCTATCTAATACCCTTCTATCTATTCATCCATTTAGCTTCCAAGCATCTGTTTACGTATCTACATGATGACTCTTACATTACTTGCTACTCAGAAAAGAGGCCATTATGAAAATAGCTATACTGAGACATACACAGGGCTTTACTTTTTAGCTAATAGCTTCAGTTGTGTCGTGACACGTCCTACTTACCTAACTACACTATAATCTAATCATTACTGTTAGAAGCTCTCATCCTATCTAGATATCAATCAATGGCCCCACTACTGGATACATAAAATACTGCTGGACATAAAACACATGTCCACTGAGAACAACCAGGTGGTGACCATCTCCTCCGTCACTCTGGAGCCATCCTCTGTTTCTTTTTCCCAGTTTGCCCGCTATGCCTTACTTTTGGTTCTGCATGCTTATTATAATTTTGTATCTTATAGATTCCTGAGGTTGGCAGTTAATCAAGTATTTGAAATGATGTTATTGTTCTTTTAAGATACACTTATCCTTTTTTATGGATGATCTATTAAGATTGATCTCACATTACAAATGTGCTTTATACATATTCATACTTTTGTTTGAACTTAACTGTTTCTAAGCTGAAGAAACATGTTTCAAGCTGTGGTTAGGTTAAGATCCTCTGCTAGGCACAGTGGAGTCAGTTACACAGCTGTTGGTACAGGAGTACCTTAAAATGTACAGCAGCCATAAGTAACTTTGATAGTGATGATAAACATACCCCTGCCTATGCTGTTTCCTAAGAGATTTAAATGAACTAAACTACATGCATTCAGTATCTGAATTCTATGTGAACTAACATATGAGTCAGGATAAAGAGGTGCAAACAGATGGTGTAGGAACTGTGGGGAAAGCTTGCTTTGAAGCCTGGCCATGAAGGTCTTTATATTTTAGTACACTGGTAAATGTGTAACTCCCAGCAGTTCATTATCCCATATAAATGTATATTCACTTGGTAAAAAAGGCACACAGTGAAGTCAGGGGTTTAACACACGTACACATGCATACAGTGCCTTTATCGTACAAGTTGTAATGTCTATTAGTACAAGTAGGAAGTGGTCTACTGACAAGCACTGAGAAGCAGATTCTGTAGGAGTCTGTTCAAGTCATCAGTTTGATAGAACTAGGTCAGCAGTTACAGAGATTGCAGTAAGTGCTCTCAAAAGTCCATCTCCATACTTTCTGAAAATCAGAGAGATAGGATGGAGAAACCAGGGTTCACACCATCTCTTCTGGTAGTTAACCTTGCCTGGATTTTTTATTACTGAGTTTAGATCTTATGCCAGAAGACTGTTTTTTCCACAGTCAATGTCCCAGGCCTCTATGATTTTTGATTTTTGAGTTTCAGTTTTTGAAGGGCTTGACTAAGTTTGTATATATAACAGCATATCCATGTCCTGATCCCATAACATAAGCCATAAAATTAAGGGAAGAGAATTTCCCACTTTTTATGTTTGTCTTCAGAATACCCATATGGTCACATCAATGCAGTAAAATGTGAGTGTTAGTGTTGGAGTATCTTATAAAACAACATGCATATCCACTCATAATATATGCATATCCACTCATAGTATATGCATATCCACTCATAGTATATGCATATCCACTCATGCCCACTGGATGGGTAAGAAGTCCAATGAGTGCTGACAGGTAACACAATGGCTTCTGACTGCTCACTCGCATGTCCACTAATACATTTTTGACCCTGCTGGCCAGGATAGGACTTTTCAAAGGCACACTTTGTTTTTCTTTATCCTAATAGGTATATGTGGTTAAG
>JANHMN010000001.1:30323798-30384632 GCA_030674055.1 Rhabdomys pumilio
AAAAAAAAAAAAAACAGTCCAGCTACTATGGAAATCAGCACAGAAGTTCCTTAGAATGTGAAATACTTAACTATCAAATAATCTTGCTAGATCACTCTTAGATATATACACAAAGGAACAAAAATCACCAAGACACATCTGCATTTAATGCTACTATGCTCACATTAGACAAGATAAGGAATCAGCCTAGATGTCCATCAAGAGATGAATAACAAATACAAACATGCATGTACACACACACACACACACACACACACACACACACACACACAGAGGTACACACACATGTTCAAGTATTAATTGGCCATAAAGAAAAACAGAATTATATGATTTGAAGGAAAATGGATAGGAGTGGAGATCATCTCAAGAAAAAGAGGCAAGAATCAGACAAGTATTTCATGTTTTCTTTCAAAGTTCATCTATGAATAAATCATGTCTCACTATAAATGCAAAATGTACTTATTCTATTCAATATAGGATACATTTTCAGTTTAGAGATTGAAATAAGAAAAACATAATTATGATGATGGAAAGAAAATCAGTTGCTTATATTTCATTTCTTAATGAATGGAACACATGCCTCATTTAATATAACCAAACACAGATAGTAAGAATAGTTTTATGTTCAGTGACTATTTGAAACATGGCCTATTTTGTGTGTTTATAAAGTCTCAAAGTTCTCAGTCAGCATTCAGAATTTCTGAATGTATCATGTCATGTATCATGCAATGTCTCTGGCCAGAGGCAGAATCAGGTGTAGCAGTCTGCACTGTACCAGCTGCAGTGGCAGGAGTAGGAGTCCCACACCAGCCAAGTGGAAAAGAATTGAACACATAGGTCTAGCTTCTCTGCCAATACTTTCTCCAACTAAGGTCATCTGTGTACATAAGCTATTTAGTAACTCAATAGCTAGTATTCTATGATACCTCAGAATAGCAGATAAGCTGAGGTTGTCCGGATAAGCTGCTCATCATGGATGTCATGTAGAATGATGAAAATAAAATAGGCCACAGAGACAGGGCTGGAGACAGGGCTAAGAGCACATGCCACTCTAGCAGAGGATCTGAGTTCAGTTTCCAGAGCCTATGTCAGTGAACTCATGGCCAGAGAAATTGATGTCTCCAGCCATTGAGGGCACTTGCATTCTGGTATATGGCCACAGACAGATGCACATATGCATAATTAAAACTAATATAAGTACAGTTTTTTTTGAAGCCCCCTGGCTTTCTTTAATTGATGGTCCAAGGGCTTTTTACTGATCTTTGTATGGGGTCATCACATTAAGAATTACAGTGGACACAATCTAACTAAGAGACAGGCTATTGGAGTTGTTCTATTCAAACATCCAACTTAGTCCAGGATAGAGGCTATAAGGGGCTAGACAATGGGAAATTAGAATGAAACTATACTCATGGGCATCGTTCCTCTTGAGGTCCTTGAGAAGAGAAGGGATGTGAAATGGGAAGGATACTTAATACTACTTTCCTCCTTGATGCTACTCAAGAATTCTCTCACTGGTTCCCAAGTGCTGTGATTACAGGCATACACACAGGTGTGCATACAGGCATTCACAGAGCCATGCACATAGGCATGTACATAGCCGCGGAGAGCACACAGGCATGCACACAGGGATACACGCAGGCATGCACAGAACCATGTACATAGGCATACACAGAACCATGCACAGCCATGCCCAATCCACCCTCTTTTGTTTCATTCTGATTTATTACTTTTGCATCCTTCTTCAGTTGTAAAATCTATACCAACCCTTTTTTTTCTTATTTCAGTTCTTTCATAAACGTGTAAAATTACTATCAAGAGTTCACTTTCTTAAAGTTGTTTTTCAGACTCTGCAGAATGAACAGATGGAAACAGTAACTTCACAATTAAGCATGTATGGAGAAAAGCAAAAGAAAAGAGAAATGTGTTATTTTTTTTCTATTAAAAACACTGACCATTTTAGCTTATTTGCTATTTATTATGTGTGTGTGTATATATACATGTGCATGAAGGTACCTGAGGAGCCCAGAAGAGGGAGTCAGATTCCCTAGAACTGGAGTTGCATGTAATTGTGAGCCATATAATGTGGATATTGGGATTTGAACAGCAGTCATCTGCAGTAGCAAATGCTCATAACTGTTGAGTCATTTTTACACTCCCATGACTGAGCTTCTTAAATGAGCACATTTGCCGCTTCATTCATTCATTCAGTCAGTCAGTCAGTCAGTCTGTCTGTCTTTCTATCTATCATCTACACATCATAAGAGAGGTTTAATAAGATACTTGATGTAATGATTGAATGTCTGATGAAGTGCTCAGGCAATGTTTTCCAAAGATATATATCAACGCTTGCTTCTATGGATGGGGTATACCTCAATGTTGAGTACTGGCCTGTGTGCCTGAGGTCCTGGATTCCATTTGCAGCATTGTAAAAATCAAAAGCAAACAAACAAAAAAGAAATGTTTCCTGAAGGCAATTGATAGGCTATAGTTAGGGCATTTAAAACAAATGTGATACAAATCAAAAGCACAGTGAGATGCCACCAGACAATAGTTAGGGTGACTATCATTAATTAAACTACTTACAAGGCTACTGAAGATGTGAAGAAATCAACATTCTTGTACATTGTTAGTGAGAATGAAAGATCATACAACCAATCTAGAAAGCACTAGTGGTAGTGATTAGAGCATTAAAAGTAAATTTACCACATGACCTAGCAAATATACTTCTAAGTATAGACACTCAAAGGATTGGTAGTAGGATCTTAAGGAAATGTGTATAAACCTAATTCCATAGCAGCAATACTACTAATGCTAGAACAACATAAGTGCCCATTAGCAAATGATGAGGCAAGCAAAGTGTGTTAAATGCATACAAAGGAATACTATTTAACCTTAAAAAGAAATTCTGACATATGCTACAACACATATGTGTAGCAGCATATTTTCCCCGCAAGTTGGGAGGAGCTAAGGTGGGAGGAGTAAGGAGAGGAAAAGGAGGACTAGAGGAGGGGAGAGAGGATGAGAGAGAGAGAAACATGGAAGCGGATGTGCATTCATTCAGTCTGTCTGTCTGTCTTTCTATCTATCATCTACACATCATAAGAGAGGTTTAATAAGATACTTGATGTAATGATTGAATGTCTGATGAAGTGCTCAGGCAATGTTTTCCAAAGATATATATCAATGCTTGCTTCTATGGATGGGGTATACCTCACTGTAGAGTACTGGCCTGTGTGTGTGTCTCTAGCAGTCTAAGGTAGTTGAAACAACTAGGTTGGGTATTGGGTTACACCTCTAATTGTGTGGGCATCTTGTTATTGATCATTACTAAATATAAAGACTTTGGATAATCTAAGCATTAGAGTCTCATTTTTATGAGGCAGTGTGGACAGTGGGATGGTCTGGGCTCAGCCCAGCCTTGTGGAGACAGCATGGATAATTGGCAGAGCCATCTACCAAGCTGGCGTCTTGCAGGGCGGGTATCTCTGGCCACCTGAGCTGGCGGTCTGAGCTGGTGGCCTGAAAGCGGGTGATAATTTGCTACCACCACTCGTGGCCACAGGCCTTGTCTAGTCATGAAGATGGCAGCTAATTAAGAACAAGGAAAAAAAAAAAAAGAAGAACAAGCAAGATCTACAGAACCGGAAGTCACATGTAGATCCCTTTCCTTTTATGGCCATCAGTGAATTGCAGCCGCCAAAATGAAATTCAGTCCCTTCGTGACTTCTGACAGAAGCAAGAACCATAAACGGCATTTCAATGCACCGTCTCACATTTGGAGGAAGATCATGTCTTCCCCTGTTTCCAAATAACTGAGACAGAAGTATAATGTTCGGTCTACGCCCAAGGATGATGAGGTTCAGGTTGTTCGCAAACACTACAAAGGCCAGCAGATTGGCAACGTGGCCCAAGTGTAGAGGAAGAAATATGTCATCTACATTGAGCGAGTCCAGCGAGAGAAGGCTAATGGGACAACCGTGCATGTGGGCATCCCCCCAGCAAGGTGGTTATCACCAGACTAAAGCTGGACAAGGACTGCAAGAAGATCCTGGAGAGGAAAGTCAAGTCCCAACAAATAGGAAAGGAGAAGGGTAAAAATACAAGGAAGAAACAATAGAGAAGATGCAAGAGTAGAGACATCTCATGCATGGCCTTCATTAAAAACTGCTTAAGTTAAAAAAAAAAAAAAAAACCAAGATTGAGTGCCACTGTTTAAAATATTACCTCAACACATATGAACCCCAGAGACTCTGATAGGTGAAACAACTCTGTAAGGAAAAAAATTACTCTACATGAAGTATTCATAATAACAAAATCATAAAGACAAAAGAAATAATAGTCATTTGTTGGTTGCAGTAGACAGTAAGACGTCATGAACTAATGCAGTTTCAGTTGTTAAAATGAAGAGTTCTGGAGATGCACCATTATGATAGTCATGAAACCTGAATGCCAGGTGAACCGTAGACTTGAATGATTACCATGATAAATATTACGTCACATTTATTTTACTCGAAGAAAACAAAATTGAGCAAAGACATAAGCAGTGTTTGAGGACAGCATGGATGATGGGCATTGGAGTGGAAAACTACAGCACACAATGCAACTGACAGGAAATAGAACTTGTCAGTCCCATTTCTCTTTGTGGGTTCCATAGGTCTTTAGAAAGCTATCTGTACAATAATATTGAAGGATAACTATTAGTTACACATCAACCCGTTGTTACAGTAGATTTTCTTTTCATTTTATCTTTTTTTTTTCTCTTAGGCATTATGGTCCAGTAGAAACTGAAATGGAATGTGGATCTCCTAAGAATTGGAGCAGGGGCTGACTCGGACTCTATAGTCTCCCTTTTCCCTAGCCAGGCTCTATTATCTGTTCTTAGTTGGAGGAGATGCACCTAGTCCTGCTTTGACTTGATATACCAGGGCAGGTTGGTACCCATGGAGGGGGCTTCCCTTCTCATAGTAAACAGCAGAAGGAGGGATGAGGAAGGGGTATATGAGGGTGGAACTAGGAGAAGAGGAGGGAACAGGCTGCAATCAGAATGTAAAATAAATAATTAAGGGGGAATAAAAAAAAGAAATGGAATGGAATGAACATCCTGGCTTACTCTGTGGCATCATGTGAGGTTATAATTTTACTATACTATGCTTGACTTGCTCCTAAATAAAAAGAGAATAGATATCAATTCTACTCATTCACAGCCACTACCCAATGGTTGTCAACTTGTGTCCTAAAATGGAGGGCTATACCTCAACTGATTATATCCTTTAAACAAGGCTGTACTAAACCCTGTTTCTTAAGGTACAGAAACACCAACAGGCTAACACACAACTCCATTCATTTTAAATAGAGTTTCACTAATAGGTCAGTGAGATGGCACAGCTGATAAAGGCATTTGCTGTCAAGCCTGATGGTCTGAGTTCAGTCACTGGAACCCATACACTAGGAGAGGACCAGCTTTCACAAGTTGTCCTCTGACTTACATGTGTGTGTCATAACAAGCATTGTACACATAAATTAAGAAAAGTAGAGTTCCACGAATAATTTAGTTCTTAGTGTTCCCAACTCACGAAAATATTACTAACCTGACACCAGAATTCCTCGATGTCCCCAAGGATGCTCACTGAAGCATCCAAAGTGTTTATTCTCCCGAAAAACTGAATTTGAAAATCAATGGTGTCAGTTTAGGGGAGTTGGGTCAGTCAATAATATGCATGGTATATACATGCGAGGACAAGAGATTAATCTCCAAGTCTCATGTGAAAACACAACAAAAGGAAGAATGGGAGAGGCTCTCCTGTGATGCTTGTGATGCATTGTGGGCTGTGAGCCACTCATAGACTCCTTCACGGAAACCTTAAGAATTGAACTTAGGGCTGTTATGCATTGAAAACCAAGTAGCCCATCTTTCCTCAATGTGTATCTCTTTTGGAAAATCTTTCTGTCAACCATTTTTGAAAATCTTCTAGGGTCCTTGTGACTTACAGCTATATATCCTCCTTTTAGATCAACTTACACAAATCCTACTGGGCACATGAATAGAGATGAAGTGATAGAAAAATGCACAGCATTTTGAAAAAAGACCCAGTGGCGAATATAAAAACACATGTGTGTTATGAAGTAAAATTTTAGAACCACATCAATAAACACTGACAATCCATCCAAGGCATCAAGATCCCTTTGATCTCTTAGATATCTAGCCCCTGAAATGGAAACTGTTCCCACATTCAAATGAGGCCACCACTCCTGTCCAGCTAAATGATCTGGCTGAGGAGCCTGGTACAGTCTCAACTCTGCATTGGAAAACAATAATCTTCCATTACAAAGGTGAGACAACACAAAGAGAATGGAGCTGGGGAGTTGCTGAGCAAGCATGCGGACATTAGTCTGAATCCCCAGCACCCACAGAAAAAAAGTAAGACTGGAAGTATACATGTATAACCCCAGAACTGAGGGATGGAGGCAGGAGGATCTCTAGGACTTTTAGGCTGGTCAGTATTGTGGCAGAAATTTCCCTGTTCAATCTATTTGCAGTGAGAGGCCTGTGATTGGACAGAGAAAGGGGAGGCAGAATTAAGGATGGCAGAGAGGGAGAGGCAGAGAGAGACACGGGAGAGAGAGAAAGGTGGTGGAAAATGGTAGTGGATGCAGACCTGCGTGGCTTTAAGTAGCATAGGTAGATATGAAATCTAAACGTTAGGATAATTGGGATAACTTGTCTAAATTGAGTGGGCATCTTGGGATTTGAGTATTTGCTGATATATAAATCGGTTTGATTAATTATAAGCTTTAAGAGTTTTGATTTACCAGGTGATGGGTGTGGTAGTTGATTGCAGGGTAGACAACCACGGTGCAGGGCTAGCATGGCTGTGAGGGGAGCTCTAGAGCTCTGGCCTCACTGGAGAGCATGCTGAGATGAGAACACCCAGCCAGGCAGCCCTCTGGTAGCCGGCATAAGTGCGGGAACATGGTGGCTAAGCCTGGAGTCAGATGGAGGCTTCTTTTCTAATACCTCCCACTACACAGTATAGACAAAATAGTGAACTCCTAGCTCTAGGTCCATGAAGAATGCTTGTCTCGAGAAATAGGATGAAGATATTGAAGAAAAATCCCAACATCAACCTCTGTTCTTCAGATACCAGCATGGGTGAACACACACACACACACACACACACACACACACACACACATATACACACACACACACACACACACACACACAAATACATATGTACACCCCAAATATCACAAAATAAGAAGGAAGAGGAAGAATAGAAGAATGACATGACTTCACTAGTTTGTAACATAGATAATCCATAAGACAAATTTTGTGTTTATAGTAACAACTTTGTTCTTCATCTACCCAAGTTGACCACCCATATCATTCAGTTTGCTAATCTTAATATTTCCATAATACATTGTTATATGTTAGAGTCACTAATATATTCTTTACTAATATCAGCATTTTGGTAACTAACACACACACACACACACACACACACACACACACACCCCTCTAAATCTTACTTGTAAAGTAATTCTAACCCTATTATGGTCAAAGCTCCTAGATGGTATCGGTATATGAGTTAGGCCATGGTAATACATGGGCTTAGAGAATTGAATTATAAAATCTGCATGATACACAGGTTGGCTGAGAAAAGTAACAAATGCAAATGTTTCTGAGGAACATAATTTAAAGCATAGGTTTCTTTTGGATAACAGAATCCTTAAGGGCCTAGCAAATCCAAGATTAGACATTCATCCTGTTTATGAGGAAGGGCACATAAGTGTAAGCATATGTGTCTCAACCAACACCCATCCTTTTGACATGATGGATAAGGAGAATGAGCACCCGTGAGCCTCTTGGTTCTCCCCCTGCCTGGAAAAGCTGATAAACAACTGTTACACTGTCCTGCAAAACTGTCAGCCAGCCAGCAAGGCCCCCAGCTTTTGTTCTGTTTGGTCACTTACTACAGGTTAGGAAGAATCCTTGTTACTCCCACCATTCTGAACATCTCACAAATGGTCCTAGTACATTGCACTGCCAAAGTTATACTGTGCAAGGAATAACTCGAAACAAACAAAGAAAACAAAACAAAAAACCTGGGGGTATGTTGATAAATTCACAAAGACTAAGAGAAGGCAGGAGAAACAAGAAATTACTCCTCAGAGGGTCACACTCTCCTTCAAAGAGAAGGTGCTGTTCCAAGGCCCACAGATAGAACAGCTGGCAGTGCAGAAACAGCTGGGGGAACAGGGCAGAAGAGAACGAAATAATTAGAACTGGCGTCTCCAAGGTCTTATTACTAAAGAGCATTCTAGAACCTACTTTCTCCCAAACACTTCCAGCTTCCTACTTTCTACCAACAATCTTTCTGGTGAGTGCAAGTAACTGAGCTTCTATAGAAAGCTCATTTTCAGTATCATAGTTCCTCATTTATGTGAATAAAGACTTAAGTCGATGAAGACATTGACAGATTATTTCTCATATAACAGTTCAGAGACAATGCTTCCTGAAGAGATACCTGTGGGGCAATTTCATTTTTCAATATCAGTCAAGAGGAGCACTTGTTTTATTCCCAAAGTTTTTAATTTGGTCAACAACAAATTAGTGATTTAGTAACTGTTTCTAGAATTGACATTTAAATATTCCCAAGTTTTCCCTGCTGCGGCCTGATTCTGCTGCTGTCCGTTTAAAGTGCACATGATCAGAAAATGTATTTGTTGTTTTCAGTGACATGTTCATTGTCTCTCTGAAATACGACTAAATTGTCTCCTGCATGGATGTTTGTAGAGCAGAACAGCCTTGCCCATCATTTCTCTTCTCCAAGGCTAACAAACTGCCTGAGATGCAGGAGCTGTTCAGGAAGCGGTGGTTGAGTTAAATCGTGTGCAGAGGTGAGATGTGAATACAAAATTACGTAAAATGGGAAGTGAGACTATGGGGGGACTTTTTAGTTTTAATATTTTCCTTTAAGAGGGGGATTTTTAACCTTCATAAATATTCACAACTTTATTCTTTCAACACATATATAGACTATAGAATGAAGGTAAGCAAGACAAAAATGTTATCAGATTACAGAGTCACTTTAATTTGAGGACTGTGTCACTTTCCTGGGAAAAGGGAAGGCAGGAAAGAGACACAATAGCTGTCCTAAGCTCAAAACTTTTTTTGTTTATTTGTTTTGTTTGTTTGTTTTTTTTGAGACAGGGTTTCTCTGTATATCCCTGGCTGTCCTGGAACTCATAGACCAGGCTGGCGTCGAACTCAGAAATCTGCCTGTCTTTGCCTCCCAAGTGCTGGGATTAAAGGTGTCCACCACCACTGCCTGGCAACTCAAAACTTTTAAAAATTCTTTTAAAAGTGTGATTTCTGAGTGGCTTCCTGCAGAATAGTGACCAGTTCATCACAGGCTCCATTGAACCTGAGCGGTCTTTAGAAGACATGTGTGCTATTTGACACCCTGAAATACCCATCAGAAATTCAACCTCATTATAAAAACTTAGTAATTTCTCTTTGTTATTCAGAGAATGTGTGAGGGTGTTTTTTTCCTTCCCATATTAACCTTAGCTCCTACTCAGAAGAGAACAGATCCAAGCTGAAGAGGGATGGCTGATATGGTACAGAAAAGATTCAGCCATTTTTCCCCAGGGAAAAGTAGCTGATGGCTGCCAGCTCTGGTTTCAGCTCTGGTAATTCTGCTCCAGGAGTGGGAAAGCCTTTAAGTCCTTATATTGTTCCAAAGTTCTCAGTGTACTGCATCTGTAGTATGTTATGCACAAAAAAATGGGCATTTTTTTTAAAAGTTCTGTTTACATTCTTAAGGATAAAAACTTAAGTTTTGGTCTTTCCAGCTCTGCTTTTCATGTCTAAGTTGCCATCCTTTTACATTTTTGTTTGTTTTGACTTTTGTGAGTCTTCTCCTCATTCTATTCTGGGTTCCTGTAATCCCTTTGCCACACCGCCACAAGAAAGAGCTTTGCAAAATGAAATCGGATTATTTCCTTTCCCGTTTTTTAAAGCCTGTCATGGCTTCCCACAGCACATGGAATAACCTTAAGTTGACTTTCCTGGCTTTTGAGGCTTTTTGTCCTCTGATCCATGCCTACCTCACACAGGTTTATATCTTGGTCCCCTTCTGTCACTTTCCTGATGCCTCTTACTGAGGCTACTCTTAGGCATGCACCTGTAGCTCACCTCTGCTCCTGATGCCCCATGGAGCTCATCCATGTAAGTCATCCATCCATCCGC
Organism: Rhabdomys pumilio; assembly: GCA_030674055.1. Taxonomy (NCBI): domain Eukaryota; kingdom Metazoa; phylum Chordata; class Mammalia; order Rodentia; family Muridae; genus Rhabdomys; species Rhabdomys pumilio. The sequence continues at coordinate 30,334,057 of JANHMN010000001.1, forward strand.
ACCTTGTCACTTCCTGAATCTCACAGGTCTCTTCATAATAACATAATCAAAATTATTTCTGTGGATTTGCTTGGTTATTTACTAATTACTTATCTCCTTCTCCCTGGGCTCAGACAGAGTTCTGTCCTCCAACAGTGGGTCACCAGGACTGGCAGAGTACAAACATTAGCAGCATCTCTCTGTGTGTCTTAGCTCATAATGCATAACTACGAAGAGAGCAGACCAAAAGTAAGACACAGCCATAGATACCTAACTCTCACGTCGACTTTCTTGTTCCAGAGGGAACCATCTCAGAGGCCCATGAGAGGGTCCCATCTGTTAACTTTACCATTCTCATAACACTTAAAAAAAAAGTTAGTGATTTTTGGTAGGTCTCAAAACAAATTCTGAGTACAATTTGGAACAATTTGGTGAAAATCGGACCAATGAGACGGTTCAGTGGGTAAAGGTGCTTCTTTTCAAGCCTCAGGAACTGAGTTCGAACCCTGGGACTCTCATGGTGAAATGAGAGAGAACTGATTCCAGTAAGGTGTCCTGTGACTGACACACTTATAATGTCCCATCTCTCTTCCCCTCCCAATTTTACACATACTCTAATATTTTTAATTTTTAATTTTTAATAATTTAATTTTTAATTCTGATTGATAGGTTCCAACCATATGACCTGACATCATTATATTGACTATCAGGCTCATGTATTTCAGAAATACAAGAGACCAATGTTTACTTGACATATGATTTTTACCACAAGAGACCACTGTTTACTTGACATATGATTATAAGTAGAGTCCATTCCATGTGTAAACAACTGGAAAAACTAGCTTAGACTTCCGTGAAAGTTTATTCTTTCCATTGCCAGAGCCTTGTAATTTAGGAATAAAGGGGCTGGTGTTAACAACAAAAACATTGGCCTGTGTGGTAGTCTGAATGAGATGTCCCCTAAAGTCCTGGACTTTTGAATACTTGTTCCTTGATTGATGGTGCTGTTTGAGAGACTTAAGAGGTGTAGCCCTGTCAGGAGCCATAATGGGACAAGCTAATAATTGGCAGATGATCATCCTGAAATGCTTGCCTCGGATTATTATATAATCTGCGACAAGTGTGCCCCATTAGCAAGGCTATGGTGGACGTGATTTTAGGAAAGATTCCTGCTATTAATATGCTTTTCCCATTATTATTATTATTAGACATTTGCTACTATCACTAAGCAATAGCACACCCCTTTGTAGCAGATCTCTGCAGACCCACAAAGATGTACTGTCTTGTAGTGGCACTATATAGACAAATAGATGACTTCTTAAGTCTTAATGATGATTCTATAAGAATTCCTAAAATTATATCAATGATTATTAAGCTCTTTTATATCGGGACTGCTATTAAGTCCCTCAGGCATAGTCGAAACTGCAAAGAGAACTCTGCCAGTCTCCTGAGTGTTATCAGTTAATAACTAGACCTTCTCCTGCTTAGAGCACATTCCAAGAAGTCATAAAACCATTAGCCTAGGTCAATAGAGGTTATTCACAATTTATTATAGGTACCAGGACAGAAGAGAAAATATTGCCTGGGTTTATCTATACAAAACTTCACTAATTTCTTAAGTTATAGTTTCAAACTTTCTGCGAACCTGTGGAGCTAGACAGGTGATGAATGTCTAGTTAGATAATTACTCCTAATGGATATTCATGTAAACATTCTGTGTTGTAAACTTCTATTTCAATTTATGATCCGATTTTTGGTGTGAACTTGTGATGAACTTTGTAACATGTGATCATGTATGCTGAATGGTGTATAAATACTGAAGACAAAGACAGTTAGAGAAGTTAGAGAGTTAGTACAGAGAAAGTTAGTAAGTTAGAGAGTTAGTACAGAGAAAGTTAGTAAGTTAGAGAGTTAGTACGGAGTAAGTTAGTAAGTTAGTAGAGTTAGAATAGAGTTAGTCAGTTAAAACCCTGTCGCCCTTTCCTTTCCCCTGTCTAGAGTTTTTCTCCCTTAGAATCTTTAGTTTGTTAGAATCTTTTCTTCTTCCCACTCAGGATCTTTCCACGTTTCCCCTCAGATAGCTTTTATAGGATACTTTTTACACTTAATAAACTCTATAGCAACTTTTCTTCCTGTGATCCAGCCCAGCCATAAGTTAGAGCCCAGCAGTTCCTGCTGAGATAGAAGAAAGGCCACCTTGCCTAATCCTCTGCAGTTAGGCTACAGGTGTTAATCACCCTAGCCTGCAGTCTCTTACCCTCAGAAGTTTTTAGGATAGCACAAAGCTATTTACTTAACCCCTTGCTGGTCTTAAGGCTGGGATACTAGTGCCAGTCTCAGGCCACAGGATCCCTGACTGCAGATCAGCACACAGCATCAGCCTAGGGGCTACCCCGAGAAGAACCGGACCGTGGCAGGAGGAGAAGAAAGAAGAAGCTACATCTCTCTCTCCCCCTTGCCACCCCAAGCCAGGGCACGGGTGGAGTGGCCCCCGGCATAGCCCTACTGTGTAGTCCTACTGGAGGAAGTACATCACGAGCTTAGACTAGGCACTGAGAGTTTAAAGACTGTTGACATTTTGAGATAGCTCTCTGCTTGTGCTTTTGGTTTAAGAAGTGAGCTCTTAGCTTGTTTCTCTAGTAGCCAAACACTTTCCGAGGCCAAGCTTCCCTGCCTTGATGATGATGGACTCCTGTTCTTCTGGATCGGGAAGCCCAAGTCAAGGCTTCCTCTGGAAGTAAACTAAGCTAGCAGGGCAATAGGACAGTAACAAATAGAGCCTATAAAGTTTGATGAAAGATATCAAATGTTAATTCTTTCTTTTAGAAATTAACTTTTAGTAAAAATGTAAAAGACATATTTTTTTTTGTTCTTTTCATAAAAACTAGAACTCCTACCAGATATAAAAACTAGCAAAAGTGGATTCTTAAGGACAAGTCAGAGGATTCAGATCCAAGTTTAGCTCAGGTTCTGAGAACTCTGGAGGTGACCAGAGCACAGATCTCCCTTCTTTTTACATGAAAATGCTGGAGTTTGCTGGGCTGTCCTGGAGGCCTGCCCTGTTCTCCCTTACTTACGATTTGCCTCTTTTGCATAATGAATTTCTGTAGCTTCTATTTCAGCATTATAACATGGATATGTATTTTTTTTCTGTTCCTAAGTCAGTAAGCTCTTAAAATGCTAGTCCTTGTCCTGGTTCTAATTCAGGCTAGCCAGGTCCCCATTTGATCCAATACGATGTATCTAGCACTTGGAGTCACATGATGCTCAGAGTGGCCCATTCTGAGTTATGAATGAGATTTATTCTCTGTGAGTTAGCATGACACAGGAAGGACATTTGCTTATGAATCGTTAAGTAAGTAAAAGCATTTAAATCCAAGGCACATGTTTCTGTCTCCTACTGATTTTTTTTAACACAGTCATCTTTCCACCTTCATTTATTGAGGCACAATTTGCATAGTCTAGCCATGATTCCTGTGGACTTTAAACTATATGTTGTTGTCAAGTTATTACAGGTGATCAGGACAGAAAATTCGTAACTAAATATTTTTCAAGTCACGTATTTTATGTATCCCTCCTTGCACTTTTAAGACAAAAGCCAATACTTTAACACAATGTCTTTAGTATGTTACCTTAAACAAAGAACAACAACAAAAAAATCTGGGCTGGCAAGCTGGCTCAGCCAGGAAAGGAGCTTGCCACGAAGCACGCCAAACTGAGTTCCATATCTCCAACCCTGGCAACACGGTAGAAGGAAAGAATTGACTCCCACATATACATGCCCTTTGCCCTCCACATGTACATACTTATCCACATTCAGTCACACATAATCACCTAGATAAATAAGTAAAATTGTTAAAAATAAAAACCTTCCTTTAAGAGGCTGCATGAATCTTATATACATGGGTGCTTATAAGAAATGAGATGCTGTTTCTTCTCGTTGCCCATTCATATTATCATTAAGTAAACACAGAAGGGACTAAGTTAGGCGCGGACTTCATCCAACAGGTAATGTGTGAGAGAGCAGTAGTGCACTGGAATCACAGGGATTTCTCTTACCTGTTACACAGGTAAAATGTCTCTTACTGTATGTACAGTATATACAGTAGGCAGTGTTAGAAGCTCAGACAGTCTCTGAATCTAGACCCAACTGCTTGACAAATATGTGCTATTCCATGGCACTTTGCTGTTGTGATAATCAGAGGTTACAGCTTTATTTAACACCATCACACACCGAATGGGAGAAGACAGACTGATCAGCAGTCCTCTAGAGTCCAATCTTGCCTTTAAAAGGTGGGGCTCACCAAGTGGCTTAAAACAGGTCTCATCTTTCATCAAGGGCTTCTAATTTTAAATTGCAGCATGCTAAATTTTCTCAGAAGTGTCACCCTGAAGCTCCACCCATTTTGTTCAGATGAACCACTAGTTTTAAATGAGAATTTCCCAGGGCTGTGACTTCCCGAGTACACTCTGTGATATGCAGCCCACGTGGGATGCAAAGCAATGAGAACTGATTCGTCATCTGAATAAAAGTTTCCGCTATCAAGGTTTAATATGTTTCATGTAGGAAACTAGTCTAAAATATTCTAATATAAATGATACTGCTCTCGGTGATAAAAAGAATTCACTTAGAAAAATTCAAATCAGAACAAATAATTTCCTGAAATAACAAGCTAGAATTCATCTTTAAAAGCCACTGAGAAATGCTCTGTAGAGGCATTATGATGAGACAGGACCCACAAAGACAGGTGACATCACACCCATTTACACCTGTAAAGGAAACTTAACTCCTTTACAGAGTGAGGCAGTAGGATTCTTCCAGATAACTTTTCCCAGATCCAACATTCTCTAGGAACACTGCCAGCAGGAAAACCCATCCTATTAATTGCTGCTTAAAGCACGCGTGGTTTGAAATGGGGACACTTGGGGATAAAGATACAATTTTCATTTTTATTACTACCATTAAATGCATATAAAACGAGAGTACAGACAAAAGGTACTGACAAAAGCAGTTATCTAACTTGCTTCTTACTATTCACGTCATCCGGGGACACGGCCTTTCTTCCTACCACATGTTAACACAGGTGGACTAAAGAGGAACATCACAAACTGAGTTAGGGGACTCACACATGGCGACTGTGTAAGTTGGAGGTCTGGAGAGGACAGAAGTTGCTCCTGGGTGTCTTCCTGAGTCCTGATGATCAGGACAGAAGATTCTGCACAGGCATTTGCTTCTTTATCAAGCCTCTTAATTCTGATGAAGCCGTGATAGAGTGTATAACCAAAGAGCCTAGTTATTATCATCTGATGAAAACAGATCGTGACTGTCACTGCGGCACTGCATGCATACTTCACGACCAGCCAAGAAAGTGTAGCTTATTAGGGACTAGTTGGGGAGGTGTTTTCCTCCTCTAGACTCCCAGGTCTCTTTCAGCTAACCCCCAGTTGCTTCATCACAGGCAACTGCATCAGCTCCTACCCCTTCTTCTCTGAAACAGTATGATAGGAAGGAAGTGGTTACAATACAAAACTTGTTTGTTTGTTTGTTTGTTTCCATAGAACTCAGACTTTTTAAACTACAGTAACACCTACTAAGTGCTTATTCTCCCTCAAACACTTCTTTGGCAAAATTTACCTCAACAGAGTTATTTAGTTCTTCTGGACAATATGTGATGTTGTTACTTTGATCAAAACAATCAACAAAATTGAGGTTCCAAGAAGCAAAGCAGACTGCTCAAAACTGGAGTAGAAGTAATTGGCAGAAGTGCAGGTCAAATCTACACACGTGTCTTCAGGCCTATGACTCCTGCTTAACTCCCATAGCACTGGTTCGACATGACTATCACCTGTAGAGGTAAAAGCCACATTGACATACACAAACAGAGCAGAACAAAAGCTGACAGTTACCCCAGACCACTCCAGCCGAGGCCTCCTCAGTTCCTTTCTGAAGTCAACTGGGCTGATTTCTCCTCCTGATGTCTCCTTTCTATTCTCCTATCTTCTTTTTCTTGCTTTTGCTTCTGGTGTAATGAAGGATTTGTAGCCAAAGGGACCATATGTGGCCTATGGGGATGCTTGACAAGATACTGGTCATCTCAGAGAAACACACAACACAGGGGGCTTTCTGTCCTAGGGGCAACATAGATGTCTTTTTCAGGCAACTCTACTGAGAATTCACTTGCACAATTTCCAGTCTCTGAGTTACTTGGCTCAGGGGGCCAACATACAGAATAAAGGAGCACCTAAATCAAGTCTTGCAATCAGGGAGAAGAAGACCCACCTGGGTAGAGTCCCAAGATATATACACTGGGAAATGGCTACTCGGAGTTAAATCACACAGTTGTTTTCCAAACAAAAGAAGCTTAGCAAGAACAGAAACTATCCTCAATGCCTATCTTCTGTTTCTATCTCTAGAAAGAAAGTTCTCTAGTATCTTATTATTTTTGTCTAGTAGTCCCCTAAAAGCAGTGATGGGCTCAGTTACTATTTCCAGAGCCTGATGAGACTGGACTCATAGGTGAGTCACTCTCCTTCTCCGTGTTAATCCAGGACTCAGCAGATTGCTGTCCTTTCTCATCATCTCACTTTGGCCAATGGTATAGCTCCAGAGTGTACCACTTATGTGAGCAACTTCCAGTTAAATCTGGTGTTCATTTACTAATCACCCTGACAGTTTTCCACTCCAAGGCAAAATAAAACAAATTAAATAGTTTTCTTGTTGTTATCATGAATTAAATTTAAAAATTCAAAAATTGAATAATACAGGCAATAATAAAATTATATTTTGTTATATTTAAACATGTGACTTAAGGCTTGAAGATGCACCTCTAAAGTGATTTTCCCCATTAAACATCACCCTTTGTTCTACTCAAGCCTTATTGCTTATTCATTTGTATACACACAAACTTGTACTTACAAACATATACATATTATGGGATGCATATATATAAATCATATATAGACTTTGCATATGAGAAAACATACCCCATTATTAATAGGAGAATTCATAGATGTTATCTAATTTCATAATTTTTTATATTACTGTATGTATCTATGGTGGTTTGACTAAGAATGCCCCCCCATAGGCCCATATACTTGAATGTTTGGTCATTATGGGGTGATCTTACTTAAGAGGAATTAGTAGGTGTGGCCTTGTTGGATTAGGTGTGGCCTTGTTGGAGGAAGTGTGTCACTGGAGGGTGGGCTTGGGGGTTTCCAAAGCTCAAGCCAGGTCTTCTGCCTACAGGTCAGATGTCTCCAGAATTATGTCTGTTTACATGATGCCATGCTCCTTGCCATTATGGTAGTGAAGGAAACCATTAAAACTATCAGTCAGCTCTAATTATTTTTTTTTAATTTATTTTTTATTGGATATTTTATTTACATTTCAGATGCCATCTCCTTTCCCCACTTCCCCTCCCTAGAAAACCCCTATCCCATGCCCACTTCTCCTTTTTGCTTTTATACAATTTTTTTAATGTTAACCAAAGGCTTTATAAGTTTCGTAATGCTCAATATCAATCAGAAGTGTAACCTAATACTCAACCTAGATATATCAACTATCTTTGACTGGCAGAGCCATGTGAACATCTGACTCCATTTCTGGTCCCCCTCTCTCTTTCTCTCTCTTATCACCTAGCTCCTCCTCTCCTCCTCCTTTCCTTACTCCTCCACTTCCTTTCTGTACTCCTCCCACCTTAGCTCCTCGTACATATCACCCTTCCTGTTAAAATAAAACTTTTCTCTCAAAATACAGTTAGAGCATAACTATACCAATTTGTGTCAGTAAGGTACAAGATAGACCTAATACCCAGTCCATCATTTTGTTGGCTAAGCAGAACTTCTGTCATCTCTCCAAACTAAAAGACTTAGTTCTGAACCTCAGCCAGCTCTAATTAAATGTTTTCCTTTACAAGAGTTGTTATGGTCATGGCATCTCTTTACAGTGATAGAACAGTCACTAAGACAACATTAGTCCTTTCAAACTTCAGCATCAGAAACCATGAATGGCCTGCAAGACAGTTCAGTGGGTAAAGATAGTAGTGTCCAAGCCTGATGAGCTATGTTTGGCTCTTGGGACCCACAGGATAGAAGGAGAGAACCAGTTCCTCCAAGCGCACATGAGCTCCCAACTGCTCCTCCACACAAAAATAAATGAATGAATAAATAAATGTAATTTTTAAGGCAATAATAAGAAGAAAATCCATCTAGCAGAAGATCATAAAATTATTTGAGTTCCTATGATAATGACTGAACTAAAAATGCTAAGCTTTGACTTTATAATACACTTCAGCATAAAGACCTTCACCCATGAAAAATTGAAACAATTACAAATTTTGATTCATAAATATAACTTTTAAATACTGTTTCTAATGTTAGAACTGAAGGTAATTCTGTTTTGATCAAGTCTGCTAACCTACAGGCACCATTCCCTGCTTTGATTCTCCATTTTGGCAATTCCATTTTCTTCCCTTCAAAGGTACTTTCGCTCTTGGCTTGCTTTCTGGCAGCCTCTCGTCTTCTGTACTGGATTTGGGTGTTTTATCTGTTTGAATCTCTCTTCTCCTGAGTTACCTGCTCTCCATTTCTCCATGGTGAGCCATTTCCCTCCACTATTGTCCCGTGTGCCCTACCCTGCTTAAGTAGCACACTTCTAGCCCAATGGGCTGACACTTAATTCCTTTGGCCACATTAACTGGTTCAAAGAGGGAAAAATGCAAGTCAGATTTAATATGACTGTTGGTAGTCACTGCACATAGGTACTGTTAGGAGTGAGACTTACTGCTATGTGGTAAGGATCTTTGAAGAGCTGGGGAAGGGGAAAGCATAACCAGAATATATTGTATAAAAATGTGTTTTCAAAAAAAAAAAAAAAGCTCTAATCTCTAAACTGAAGGGTTTATGTGATGAACAGCTGTGTTGATAAACAGAGAAAGCATATGGATCCAGCTAAACTTCAGTAGTGTATAACTGACTGTTGTGATCAAATATATTTATGAGCACTTCAATTATTTAAGAGAAAAAGTTAACTTTTGTTTGCAGCAAATTTAGATGACTTTCCATGTTCTATAAATACTCCTGGAAAAGTCACCAATATTAACTTGACATTGTTGATCATTTTCCATTAAAATGTACCCAAAATCTGTCCACCATGTGACTCCAACTCCCCAAACTTCTGTTTCCCATATCTTCTTATCTTTTTCTTTCTTTTTTATATCTTAACACAGCAGCCTAGAAAATGAGACTCAATTTATCAATTCCTTTACCCAAGATTATGGAGAGGCATTTGGATTTTGTTTAAATCCAAACCTAGGTCCCCCTTCAATAAATAAGCCTCCACCAATACTAATAACTGAAGGTCTGTAACAACGAGAGATTACAAAAAACTTCCTTGTACGTTTACTTGTGACTGAAACAAAAGGATGAATTTGAAGTGGAAAGACCATTGGCTTCATGGAAAGAGAGGGACATGAAAGGTGGAAGGAATTTAAAAATAATGGTTTTTTTTTTTTTAAAAAAAATGACAAAAATCACTCAAAACCTAAATGCACATATATAATGCTGCTTATCTAAATGTTGGTAAACAAACAAACAAACAAACAAACAGAAAACAAAAATCATCACTGGTCCACAGCACATGTCAGGCAAACCCAAGTAAGTCTAACTACTTCCACAGTGACTTATGGCATATGGACCATTTCTTCTTTCTCAAGCTCTCCACCATAGATCAGAAATACACCGATATTATATTATATTATAGACTTACTATAAATAACAAAATTGGCAATTATAACAGCTTGAGAAAGGGTAGTCATGGGTAACTATGCAACAAATGCTAGCTTTTATTAAGGCCAGGAATTCTGTTATGAAAACTAAATAAATTCCACACAATACAGCATCTTGACAGGGACTGTTCAATAACACACTTCCATGTGAGCAAACATCAATGAATTCTTAGGTATCATTTACATAGTTTGGGCCTGTAACTATCAGAGGCCAACTATATATTATAGTCTTTAAAATTCTCTTTTGCAATATAATATTAAAAAGAAAGGGGCTGGAGAGATGGCTCAGAGGTTAAGAACATTTGCGTTCTTCCAGTTGTCCTGAGTTCAATTCTCAGAAACCACAGGGTGGCTCGCAACCATCTGTAATGGGACCTGATGCCTTCTTATGGTGTGCAGGAATACTTGTAGGCAAAACACTATACATAGTAAATAAATAAACCTTAAAAAAAGAAAAGGGAGAAAAGAAAAAAGCAAAGGAGGGAACCATTATAAGAGGTGAGGGTTAGTAAAGGACGCTGGGTCACTGGCCTGGCCTCTCCCTATCTTGTTTTGTGTTTCCTGATGATCTTGAAATCAACTGGACCCCTGTTGAATTGTGGCACCACATTACTACCCATCTGCTACATAAATGAACTGTGTGAAATACAACAATAGAGTCAGCTGTCTGAGGATTTGAAACCTCTGAAACTTGGAGTCAAAATCCCCTTTCCTCCTAAACATTAGTTATCTCAATTGGGCATCTTGTCACAGAAATGGGCTAGCTGATACACAGGGCATGATTTTTCCTTTCTTTTCTTTTTCGGTCTTTTCTTTTTCTTTTCCTCTCTTCTCTTTCTTTTCTTTTTAAATGTATTCACTTTACAACCTGCTTACTACCCCACTAGTCACTCCTCTAGTCACTCCCTACCCTTCTACTCTGAAAGAGTGGGGGCCCCTGGTTATCTCTCCACCCTGGCCCATCAATTCACAGAAGAGATAGGCACTTCCTCTCCCACTGAGGCCAAACAAGGCAGCCCAGCCAGAAGAATATATCCCACATACAGGCAACAGCTTTTGGGGTAGCCCCTGCTCCAGTTGTTCCTTTGGGACCCGACCCACATGAAGACCAAGCTGCACACTTGCTGCATATGTGCATGTGTGGGGAGGCCTAGGTCCAGCCAGTGTATATTCTTTAGTTGGTGGTTCAGACTCTGAGAGTCCCAAGGGCCCATGTTAGTTGACTTTGTTCATCTTCTTGTGGACTTCTTTTTCCCTTCAGGGCCTGCAATCCTTTCCCCTATTCTTTCATAAGAGTCCCCAAGCTCCATCCAATGTTTGGCTGTGGGTATCTGCATCTGTCTGAGTTGGCTGCTAGGTGGAGCCTCTCAGAGGATAACACAGGGCATGATTTTAAGGGTCTGAATGTTTAATAGCTATGGTCCTCTATTTTCAACTTACCACAATACTTCAGATTATAGTTCTCATGGGTTTTGTGACTAACAATGAGTCTCAGCAGAAGACTGTATCACAAGCCATTAAGTATCCAATGCTAGGGCAGGAACCAAAGCCTGATGGTACAGTCATGGCTTTTATGTTCAAGCAAGAGCAGGCAAAATACATCCTACTGACCATGAAATGAAAATGACTCATTTGGGTCAACATTTCTGAAAATATTTGAATAGGTTCCAAATTCTAAAATAAACGGCTGCCAAAAATAGACAGATGAACAAACAAACCAACCCCCAAATGCCCTTCTTTCCATGATTTTCAATTACAAATTAAACAAGAGGAAAACATTCCAGGTCTTGTTAACATGTGTGTTTCAAATATCCTGGTAGTTTGTGGATCTGACAACCAGAGTGGCAACTTGTGTTGCTTACATAATTATAGTCCCTAATATCAGGCTCCCAGGGGAATTGAATATCTCATTTAGTTTGCTTACTAAATACACATAATCAAGATATACAAAAAACAGACAAGATGCTTAAGCATCTTAACAATAAAAAAATCAGTACTTGAATTTAAATATGCGGTTTAATTTGTCATGAAGGAATCAGTGGGCTAATTAATATAAAAGACTGAGCATAGATGGTAACTGGATGTTCTTTAGGGAAAAACTGCTTTCTTCTTAAATATCACTTGTTAAGATCTGATTCTCCAGCTTCTCATTTAACAACAGAAAATAAGCTTCATTTTTCACAACCTAAAAATTGTGAACATCAATGGAGGATCATGATACAGTGGATTGTGTGTGTGTGTGTGTGTGTGTGTGTGTGTGTGTCTGTGTGTGTGTGTGTCTCTGTGTATGTGTGTGTGTCTGTGTGTGTGTGTGTCTCTGTGTGTGTGTCTGTGTGTCTGTGTGTGTCTGTGTGTGTGTGTGTGTGTGTGTGTGTGTGTGTTCATGCACTTGGGTGTGTACTGGGGGTAGAATTCAGGACACTGTGCAGATTAAGTAAGTGTTCTACTACTGCAACATGCAACCCAACCCAATAAATCTACGTCACATAAAACTTTACATGACCGCATTATTATACAGTAATAGAACAGAAGAAGAATTATGATTTTTCCATTAAAATTCTATTTTGAGAGCACTATTTCATTAGCATTTATTAACTTATAAAATAGTAGATTTCATTGTGACATCTTTATGCATGTACTTTACTTCGAACACACAATCTGAACACATTCACCTGTCATTTCCTGGTCTGGTTCCACTTCTCACTTTCTGAAAGCTTTATTTTTCAAGACTCAATGAATGACCTAAATAATGCTACCCTATTAATTTAGAATTCAAAACTTATAAAATTCAAAAACATGTATGAAATATCAAATTAGCATTTCTTTTTCAAGTATCCTTTGAAAGAAATGAAATATCTTAAAATGACTAAAATAAGCTTAACAATTGACACACTAAACTTTAGGAACACAAACACATACCACACAAACCAGCAATAGACACCCCCTCTCTCACACATACACACACACACACACACATGCACACACACACACACACACACACACACACACACACACTCACACACTCACAGTTACTGTATGGTTAGAGAGACTGGGTTTAATTTAGCAAGTGGATGAAAAGACCAATATACACGCACATGAAAAGGACCTGAAGACATGAATATCATTTGTACTAAAATTGTATTATTTGTCAAGCACTCACCACCCAGATATTTATAAACCAATAAAAACCACTTTTCTTCTTTTACATATTTTGGTACTATCTTTGGAATGAAATAAACTAAGAAGGGTATTATTTGTCTAGGGTTTGGCTGGAGGGCTCAGAAAGAAGAATTCTTCTAATTCTGTAAATTAGAAGCTGGGCATATCAGCACCTCACAGAACTGTCATGTGTTGTACCACAAGGATGCATGTGATGTCAGGACATGTGCCAATCCTCAGCTAACACATACGGTTTCACATGAAGCATTCTTTGTAACTTTTTCAGATTTCTTCTGACTTATTTGAAACATCAAGTCATTCATCCAGAAGAGCCCTACTGAATGCTTCTTGTGATTGGTGCTCTCTCTAGATCGGAGGTCTGACCATTAGAAGGCATGTATTTCCCCTGGATATATTGTCATCTTCATCCTTAAATGGGAAGCATTATTTTTTTTGCATGCACACAATTCCAAAAACATCACTGAATATGTACAAATAAAGTACTACTCTTCTCAGTCACAAAGTCATTAAGGAGTTGGTTAAAGCTATGTGAGAAATGTTCTTTTCTCGCCAGGCAGTGGTGGCACACGCCTTTAGTCCCAGAACCTGGGAGGCAGATGGCAGGCGAATTTCTGAGTTTGAGGCCATCCTGGTGTACAGAGTGAGTTCCCGGACACCCAGTGCTATACAGAGAAACCCTGTCTTGAAAAACCAAAAAACCAAAAAACCAAAAAACCAAAAAAACAAAAATGTTCTTTTCTCTAATCAGAGTTCTATAACTACTTTAAGAACAGAATATTTTCAAGAGTTTTCAACTAAAGAACTAGTGTCCCTGCATATCTCTACCACCGTACTGAAAACTCTCCTGCATGCCTTCATTCTCCTTTCATATTGTGACCTTATAGCCTAGAAACTTGCATCAGACTACCCTCCCTGGAAGACAGAATTTTTTCCTCAACATATACTGCATTATTATCCTGAATTGCTTTTTCTTTTGTAAGTCAGGAGTGCAAGAAGTGATAAATCTGGCATGACCATAGGGAACTGGTTATGGCCTGCATTTCCTTTAGTCTCAAAGTGTTAAGGTGCCTTCTCTACATTCAACCTTAAGGATTTATCCACCATGAGCAACCCATTCCCAGAATCTTCCAGTCTTGCTTGGACCTGTCCACATGCTGCTTATGTTAGCATCCGTGCCACCAGGCACTGCTCATGCCTTCCCCTTTCCTGAGGCTCACAACAGCCTCTAGTCTCTCCTGGTTAGCTGCAAACTCCTCTTAGGCAGGAGCTGTGTCTTATTCACTTGTTTTATCTCTAGTATTTAGCAAAGTGCTTCACATGCAATTAGCACTCAGGCAGTATCCACTGAATGACTGTATTATAATAGCAAATCTATTTGTGGAGAATGTCTAAAGCAGCAAGTATGGGTGAGGAGAGGGGAGAGGAGTCTGACCATGAGCCAGGAGCAGAACCCGCCAAGCTTGGGTGGCTCAAGAAGTGAGAAGTAGGCAGGAATCAGGTGGGAGCTGGGCTTCCTGCCACAGAGTCCAGACTGGAAGACAAAATGGATGAGCACATAGCAGAAAATATCCCACGCTGAAGAAGCTGTCTGCTAAACATAGTCCAACATCTTTGAAATTGTAACTTTTCCAAATTCTCTACATAGCAGCCTATCACTGACAGACCTCGGACACTGTCCCCCAAAATGACAATCACACCCATGATAGCAATTCCAGCCTGTTTTCAAGGCGAAACTTCAGGTCGAGGAGCTGCAAGGAAAGTATTTAATCCTAGATAATTAATAGCCAGTCATGATTTCATATTTAATTCAGTTTTTGAGAAGCGTGTGCTATCAAAATCTGAACGAAATGAGTAAACTTCTTTAATGAATCAGGACATCAAATTCTAGAGTGGGTGTATTTTAAAATATGATTAGTTTCAGTAATTTGCCTAGAAATCAAAGGGACCTATTTTATCAGTGTTGGCTACTTTTAGAATACGAGAAATACATAGGCCAGGTTTCTGTATCCTAAGATCTGCTGTAAAAATTCAGACTCCTGGTCTTGATTGTTTTATCTCTGTCTAATGAACAACTATGTCTCACTTTGATTTTTGAATCAAAACAATTTTATAAGTTTTGAAGAAATTATAAAAATAGATTAACTAAGTAAAATCTATCTGGTCTAGATTTTAAAGACTAGTGCTTTGCAATAACAGGCCAAGTGCTGGAGAGACTGAGAAACGAACGAGTCTTCAGATTCATGCCATGAAGGTGAGATTACAATGTAAACCATGTCCTCTGTGTAGAAAGTAGGGCACATGGCTATAGCACATCATAGTTTACCAGAACAGAGGTTGACAGTGGATACCTCCTCAGATCCAGCGTGAGTTAGGAAATTATAAAGTGAAATGAATGAGTAAAGATCATGATAGACTATCTTAATAGATTAAAATCTCCATATGAACATAATCCTTAGAGTTTCTCATACCTTGATGAGTTTAACCTTTTCCCTGGTCTGTTTTTTATTATTATAAACAAAATAATGGAATCTGAGTGACTCTAGAAAGATGTTTATTTAGCTCACAATTCTGTAGGTTCAAAGGCTCCTACCTGCTGATGGTCCTCTGGGTCACGAAGCACAGACATGACACGAAGTATCTCATAAGGAGATTCTTTTGGATAGCCTTTGCTCTTCTAAACCTCCTCTCTTCAAATCACAGGGCTCCACCCTGACAAACCCATCTATTGCAAAGTGACACCCAAAGCCCTCAACTCTGTGCCTGGATTAAGTTTCTGTTTTCTTCACACTTCAAAATGTCGATGAAATTTCAACACATGAACCCACTGGGGACACATAGGCCATAGCAAGGGCCAAGAGTTCTGTCAGGTCATAACAGGGGACTCTGGAAGAGAAATCACATCCTGCCTCTCTGAGCGGGAGAGGAAAGAGCATGCTGAAACATGGCAAAGCACTCTGTTGAACATAGAAAGTTCTACTCACTGGAGGCACTACTTCAGAAGAACTTAAATTACTGAGGTTTCCCCAAAGCTTAAGTAGCTGGGAGGGTTGAAGATTCCAAAGTACACTACTCCATTCTCAGCAACCACAGGCATGTTGGGAATGTTGGAATTGTCATGCCAGGAATTAAAAAAAGAAAGAAAGAAGAAAGGAAGGAGGGAAGGAAGACAGACAGAAAGAAAAGAACTGTAGTGGAAAAACCAACACCATGCAAGAAAAATGAGTGTTATAAACAGAGAGCTGCAAATTCCAAAAAGGCCAAAAGGGAATGCCAGGGACTACAGGCCTTAAGAACTCCCCATGAAGACAGCCCTATGTTGGCACCTTGGGAGACTGAGCACAGCTGAGAATCATGGAGTTTGTGGATATTATAACTGCAGTGAACAAAGACTGAAGAGAGAAAAATGACAAAGAAAGTCAGAACACAATATCCAGCAAATTTGCCATTAGCTATAAAATGCATAATGTCCAGACTGGGGGTGGCAGACAGCTGCGGGAGCATGGGAGATAAGAACGAGGCCATCTTGAAAGCAGCCAGGACTGAGGAGGTTCCAAAACAATCTGTTAAATGTGGAGGCTCACAAAAATAAAGACAAATGCCTGAAGGAAGCTTAATCCCCACCTCAGCCCTGGTAGGCACCTTGGTTGAGAGGCACAAAGATTAAGAATTACTCTAACTTCTAAGCAGAGCCAGTGAGCAGAGAATGCAATGAAGAAACTGAAGTATCAATAACTAAAATGACAGAGTTCCATACCCTGCCAGGTTACCCTTCAAAGTGAAGTAGAAATTAAATTGTGTATGTGTGTGTGAGTGCACGCATACACACATGTACATAAAAATGGACAAGGAACAGCAATGCACAAAAAGCAAGAAGAGGAGGCAGGACTATATCGCTGTAAAGATCAGCTAAACAGCTTCTGCTTTTCAGACTGTATGTAAAGGAGAGAAAGTGATTAGACTTTATACGTCAGTGGTTCTCAACCCGTGTGTCATGACCCCCAAAAGACCACTGGAAGACAGTTATTTATATTATGATTCAGAACAGTAGCAAAATCACAGTTACGAAGTAGCGATGAAAATAATTGTATGGTTGTCAGTTACCACAACATGAGGGACTATATTAAAGGGTCACCACATAAGAAGGCTGAAGACCACTGCTTTAAACAATCCATAGCATAGAAAGTATACTAAGTATAGTGTGTAAGTAGCATCATTTTATTTGAAAGAGACCGTGAATTAAATGTCAATGTAAATTACACACTGTATGGAAGCATTGAAAACCAACTTTTCAGGAAGTACAACTGTATGCTGAGAAGAGAGAAAAAATAAAATTATATAAATAAAGAACAAAAAGGGCAATAACAAAATAAGAAAAAAAACAACAAAACATAGCAGGGACAAAGAATAGAGGAAACAAAAAGCAGCTATTGGCCTATCTGAATTAATAGACACATTAACGCCAATGAGCATTTTATTAAAGAAAAAATTATAAGAGTAGATTAAAAAAAAATCTATGTGGTCACATTCAGAAAATGTTAACACGATCCTCCCACTCTCACCCTGAATATCTAACAAGAAGGTAGGACACTGCTTGCCCAATGTTTCTGTGTGCTCTGTAAATACGGTCAGCATGGCAGTCATGTGACAAGGTAGCTCCAGAAATACAGGAGTATGTAAGAAGGGTGATCTTGCAGGTAAAAGGTAAAAATACCTTTAAGAAACATCACGCTCACCTTCCCTTCAGCCACTTATGTGCAAGGCTATGTGCAAGAAATGCTTAGAATGTGCATGACTGTTGGATGAAGAAATATTCCCAAGGTCATGAATGTATTCACCTCAGCACCAGCTCCTTCTGTTATGTCCTATCAGCTCTGACTAGATGAATGGTGGCTCTCATTTCCAGACATTCTTAAAGCTTTTACTACACGAAGTCTGTGTTATATGCTGTTAACACTCATCTAATTGCTTTCAGAACTCCATATATGCAGTCTGAAAACCATGATACTTAACAGGTCTTTATTTCTCATATCACCAATAAATAAATATCTCACATTTCTTACTGAGTTCTATTGGCACATGTTATATAAAAGAGAAGGGGCTTAGAGAGATGATGATGCAGAATTGTTAGCTGTGGGCATCTTTGAGAACAAAAACTTAAGTTTTCATTATCGACTCTTTCTCGCAAATCCATTCAATTCTCTTTAGTTTCATAAGAAAAGCACAAATACTCAATCCAAGTGCTGTTCTCCTTTCTATGTACTTATATGGCTTCCAGTGCTGTGACAGATGTGTGTTCCACTATATACATACACAGTGCATCTGTGTACATGCAACGTACGTGTCTCCTGGCAGTTCCTGATGCACATATGACACAAATGAAGAAAAGCAAAATATAACACCCAATAAATGCCACTCTGTCATAATTTTTTTTAAGTTTTTGAGAATTTCATCATGGGCGTTATATTTATATTATTTCTACCCTTCTCTTTCCCTTTCCTACTTCTTCTGTATCCCTATACTCTGTCTCACATTCTTGACCTCTTCTTTGGTTAACACAGCTCTCTCTCTCTCTCTCTCTCTCTCTATATATATATATATATATATATATACATGTATGTATGTATGATATATATATATATGCATACAACCTACTAAGTCCATTTAATATTGATCAGATGTAGATGTAGATGTTTTTAGGGTGATCATTTAGAACCAGAAAACCTATCAGCAATCTTGTCCCTGAAGAAAACCGCTTCTCCTTCTCCCAGCATCCTTATTGCTTATAGTTCTTCATTGAGGGGTGTGGCCTGGCAAAACATTCCTTATCTCTTCAGAATGTCAGTTTTCTCTGAGTCTTAGATGTAATTGTGGAAGAGAAGGTAGAAAGATTGTAAGAACCAAAGGACCAGCTTCTAGATAGTGTCATCTAGACATGACAGGGAAGCTGCACCCATGAAATCTCAACGTAGGGTTGTCGCCTCAAGTCTGGTGCCAGGGGCCCTGGATAGAGAGCTAGCCTGAGATGATCACCTGTCAGGCACCAGGCAGGTGGGGACAGGCTCCCAGGATTGGGAGCAAGCTGGAGATTAGAAGAACCCCATCCAGAACTGCGAGCCTCAAGAGGGAGTGAGCCTGAGACAGAAAACCCTCAAAAGAGGCCACTAGGGTGAGTGAGATGAGGAGTGAGCTCAAGATGACAATCAGACTGGCACCATGGCTGGGACAGGGAGTGAGGTTGAGTTGACCATTGAAGCCTGGGGGGCAAAGAGTGGCAAACCATGCAGGAGATGACTCTGCCTGGTGCCACAATACATAAACAAGGCATAACATTCCTGAGACCACTCCTGAGATGAATCCAGACATTCAAAGACTCTGGGGTGCCACAAAGTGGAGCAAGTAGGTAGTGGAGAAATGGAAGAGGAAAAAAAACACAAGGATGTGTGTGCAATGAAGAGAGGCAGAATTGGAGTCTTGATGGTAGTGAGGAACAGCCTGATTTGAATAGCCAGTGATGCCACTTGAGACCCTGGTGGGGCTCTGACCTGTGCTGCCACAAGTAACCATGCCTGGGTTCATGGCCCTGCAGGAGCAGGGGTCTGCTATCACCAAGGATCAGTCAGATATCCCTGGAATATTTTCATGTCTGAGGGCTGTGCAGAAGCAGCCCTACTCCTCACATGGGCATCATGGGAGAGCTGGCCCTGGAGACATGAAAGTAAGAGAGCTGAGCCCACTCCTAGCCAGCTGCAGTATTTGGGAGAGCAGGACCTGCCCACTGCAGGAGATGTGAGTGAGTCCACCAGAGAATATGAACCTGGGAGAGCTGGTCCTACTGCTCATCTCTCATGCAGTGGTGTAGACGAGGAAGCAATAGTTTCCTTTTCCCTCCTGTCTCACCACCTGCGACAGGAAGGACACCAGGCACTGGGGTCATGAGAGCAGGAAAGCTGGCCCTGCACCTCACCTGTGCAACACAGTAGAGCTGACCCTGATGTTAGGGGTAGGGGTGACATGGCCTTGAGGGTGTGACCAGGGGAAGGCTGGTCCTACAACTTGCCTGCCATGCATCAGTGTGGGCAAGAGGTGGGGTACTCTGCCCCACCCTCAACCCTTGCTGACTATGGCAGGAGGGAGAGCTGGCTCTGTCCCTCACCTGCAGCAGCACTTAGGAGAATAGGCCCTGCACCTCCTACGGTAGTAAGGTAGAGCTGGACCTGGTTGAAGCTGTTGTTAGTGAGCTGGCCCAGTGGGGTATAAGAGCTGGCAGGCTGACCAGCTCAGATAATTCACAGACCGAGATCCAGGGCTTTGAATGGACCCACCCCAACATCTACCCTATGGATGAACTGCTGGAGTGCATGACGGGGTTGTTCCTACAGATCCAAAACTACAGGGTTTCCGTGACACAGGGTAACACCAAGATATCCAAAAGGAATCTCGGTGAGCTTCTAGTACTGATAGAGTAGCAGAAGCCAGAGACCAGACCTACGAGTCACTGCAATAAATATTTCCAATCCAAGAAGTGTAGACAAAAGCGTACACTATGGGACACACTGTGACACACTCCGGCCTCCACAACAAGATGTTTGTTCTTTGTTGTGGGGGATATTTCAAGGGTAGAGGGTGAGTACAAGGGGAGGGGGAGATGAGTAGGATTGGGGGTCCATGATATGAAATTGACAAAGACCCAATCAAAAAAATAGTTGGAAGAAACTCTTCCCCACCCCCTAGAACTCCTCCCAGCCTTTGCTTTTTATAATGTGAAATCTTCCATTAAAAAAAAAAATACACCTACAAACCCACAACTCCCTGTTCGAGTCTGGTGCCTGTCAATCCACAAAAAGCATGCAGAAGAACCACACTGTCAAAACAGGCATCAAAAGTGGAAAGGAACACATGATGTATTCCTTCGATGGGAAATCAAGAATTAATTTTATCCTGCAAATGACTGTGTGACCTTAAATCTTCCCAACATGAGGATTGCACTGATGGCTTTCAGACCATACTTTTCAATTATATTGAAATTGCATACTTTTCTAAAGTCATTCCTCTCTTCTTCTTTGTTGATTTCAATAGTAATTACATAATTTCATATTTATATTTGGTTATGTTTTCTTTCCAGCCAGTTGGGAAAAATCCGTACTTTTTAGCTATTCCTTTTCAGATCTCTAAAACTGGGTGCTTGATTGAACTGTATTTAGACTGCCTTATTAATCTCACTAAGTGACAAAACATTTTGATTGGAACTAGTGATAATTCAAGTCACATACTTTAAATACTAAGGAGTGATTTCAAAGCACCTGAGCTCAGAGGCTGAGTTGCCTGATTACACATATTTTAAGCTCTTATGCTCCATACATAAATGTTCATCTTCAGGTCTCTTCACTCTGATTTGCAGCAGAAACGACCCAGGCAAACATCACTGCTATGCAACTAATAGGTCCCAGCCACTGAACTAACTTAGGAGAAGGGGAAAAAGTTTATCCATGACAGCATTTAGCTGAAAACCTTCTTTTGTTTTGATGTGAACTGTTAGTATATGTTCTTCATCAGTTATTTTTCTGAATTATGAAAGTCAATTATGAGAAAATGATTGAGTCGCGTCATCTCTGTAATTTAATAGGGAACTCGAAAGCCTATACGATATATAGATATGAGTGAGGGGATGAGTACAGGAAAACTACATGGCAGAGGATTTGACCCATCACTGATACGTCATCCAATACCTAGAAGGTACAGGCAGCAAAATCTATGTATTTACACCTCTCAAAAATCAAACAACTGAATGACTTAAGAAAGTTCAGGAATGAAAACAATACCAAAAGGGCTTCAGGACCACGAGGAAACTGGAAGCCGGAATGAAGAACTGCACAGTTAAGAACAGGCGCTCGGAGAATTCACAGATGATAAAATATAACCCAAGCAGCACAAGGACACAAGGACAGGCTGCCCCTGTGAGGGCAAACCTGTGCTCCAGGGCTGTGCTCAAGCAGGGCTTAGGCTATTGTTTTCTAGCATACTCGTGGGCCACAGGATGACAGATGGCCATGCATGACTGCTTAGCCATGGTCAAGCTTTTTGTTTTATCGTGATAATAGTAAAACACTAATAAATTGGACTTTTGTGCTAGTCTGTATCATAAGACTCGGAGAGTCAGGTCTCTTCCTGGGAAAACTTTACTCAATGGATAAAGTACTTTCAACAGTGTCATTGTTCCCTTTCTCTTCTGTTGGAAGTCAGTCTGATAACTGAAAATAAAGCAATCAATTTTAGAAGACAGGAAGAGCTTAAGATTAGGACAAACCCACATGTTACAGAAACCAGACAGAAGGATGGTTTCATAACATTGCTAAAATCCAACTTAATTAAACCTGTTACTAACCACTTTTAGATTCATGTGAATTTTTTTGATGTGTACTTTCTAATGCATTGTCACCAACACATTGATTAAATGTGTATACTATAATTATAAAATTCTTTCTTATTGCTGGCTCTTTAAGTTGCTCTCCCCACACACATGCAAACAAGCATGGTGCAATACACTGAATATCTCCGGGCATAAAACGTTACCTGGACTTAGGATAAAGTTTCTGTGGACTTGTTCCTAGTAGTAAAATTATTGTCGAATGATACAGTCCTTTTTAATCTGTTAAATAAGTAGTATCAAATTGATTTCAACTATGTGTGTTTTATTAAGCTCTAGGCAGGCACGCCTGTGGACTCTTTTGCTATGCCCTCTAGGACTGAATATTTCCCTTGCAATCTTGTTGGCAGAACCTTAATTTAAGTTCTGATTAGCTTAAATGAACCGCGAATGCCAGGGTTATTTCCCTTGATTCTTCTCTTTATAGAAGATAAACTTTAGAAATGCCTAGAAAATTCGATAGAGAACTTTGCTCATGTCAGCCATTGTTGGAAAGCATTCCCAGGAACAGTACAAGGAGGAGCACGCTCAAACCAATACCAAATGTGGACAACACACTGCTCTGAAGCTGTCTCTCTTTAAAAGAATTGGAGTGAAAAGTCACTTGAAAATCATTTTACAATATTATAGCAGTCCTTAATTGGGACTAGGAAATGAGTAAAATCATGTTTAAATCAAAATAGTTTTCAATTATACGGCAAAAATAAATGAACATAATGCATGTACTTACAAGTCAAACACCAAGTAATGGAAGCCTTCTTCTGATATACTGTCATGAAGTCTCACTGAAGGAAAGAAAAGAGAAGAAAGTTTGCATTGTTTTATTGAATCACCCATAGAAAATCAGTTCTAGGATGGACACTGTTTCTTATGTCAAACTTGTGACGTATCAGTGTCATTTACAGAAAGGCATGTGTGGAGGAAACAACCCAAGATAGTTATTAACTATCTGAGCTTAAAAAGTATTTAAGTTGTAATGACATTAGTATATGTATTACAATGCTGGAAAATAGAAGAAAACGTTTTCACATATTACCTATTAACCAGTGGCTCACAAACTTCCCAGCGCTGTAACCCTTTAATATAGCTCCTCACGTTATGGTTACTACATTATTTTTGTTACTAATTCATAACTGTAATTTTGCTACTCTTATGAATCCTAATGTAAGTACCTGTGTTTTCCTGTCAGAGAGTCGTGCTACCCCCCAAAGAGGTCACAACCACAGGTTGAGAACTGCTGCTCCTGATGTTGCCCTAATCCTCATTTTCATCAACCTGTGCTCTGATCATCACAGCAGGGACAGCAAGCTAAACATGAGTCTAGAAAAAGGTCTCCCTGCCCATGATCTCCCATTTGTCCTTGAGTTCCAATATGGTACTGTCTAGCCAGTCTGCCTTCTTTACTTAAGTCACAAAAAGTAGCTAAAAGTGTCTTCTAGAATTTGCTGGTAAAATAATAAACCAGTTCCTCAGACATATGCCAATTTCCCAATGGAATAGGCTTGTGACACTAACAGAAACTCACATATGAATCCTACGAATTTAAAACACTATACACACCAAGCCACGCATGTAAATTTACTATTTTACCTATCTACTGTTTAGTTTTTCAAGGTTGTCTCTCTTTCAGCCACTCTGTTGCTGGTGATAATTCCTGTTTAACTTTTATCAAGGGCAAGAGGTGACAGAAAACAAGAAACTTGAAAGATACCCTGCTTTTACAAAAGTCATGAGAGAAGATAAAGTTTTACTGTAACGTGCTGGTTTTGTCAACTTGAGACACAATCCTAAACATATCTGGAGAGAGGAAATCTTAATTGAGAAAAGGTCTCCATAAGACGGGCCTATAGGCAAATCTGTAGGATATGACTTGACTAATGTCTGGTATAAGAGAGCTCATCTCACTGTGGGTGGTGGCACCCCTAGGCAGGTGGTCCTGGATGCTCTAAGAAGCATACTGAGGAAGCCATGAGGAACAAACCAGTAAGCAGCACTCCTCCTCAACTCCTGCTTCAGTGCCTGTCTCCAGGATCCTGCACCGAGTTTCTCTCCTTACTTTCCTTGGTGATGGAGTGCAACTTGAGAGTAAAAGTTGTAATAAGTCCTTTTCTTCCCAGGTTGCTTAGAAACCCTAACTAAGACATGTAGCACAGGCCTCTTTGACAATGGTTGCCACATGGAAAAGGTATGCCCAGAAGAATATTTAAGTGGCCTTGAACTACAACCATCTAGAGAGACAGTCTATACTACAGATATAACTCCGAACACACATTCTACAATGGCCACTCTTCATAACCGTGTTCCACCCACCAAGGCAGCTTTGTAAGTCGCTCTCTAGAAATTCCCCGGAGGTCAAGAAAGAGGAACTTTTGATCACCCTTAAATTAAAGATAGTTATTTATAAAAATGTGGATTTCCCGAGTCATTAATTTGATGCCTAAATAGGAGGCAACAGGACTTGGTCCAGGAATTCAGTCTCAGACCTCAATAGAATCACTCCTTAGTCCTGAAAAGGAAATGGACTCTGTGGGGTCTCGCCATCTCTGCAGTTTGTCATCATGCCAGAATTCTGAGATGTAGCTAAATCAATCCCCTTTCCATCCTTCAGACTATAGAACCCCCTTCTCACCAATATTCTGAAGAAGAAAGCATATTTCTTCAATCCCCGCCTCTCACTTAGAAACCCAACACACAGTTCCCAGTCTTTCACAAAGTCATGTCAAGATTTGGGAGAAAAACTGTCACCGAATCTCAGTTTACTTATATGTCAAAAATAAAATACTAGATATGAAAGTGATAGTCCTACAATTTTAATTGTGTCGATTATTACTCAATTTGCCAGTATCAAGGATGCTTGGCTCTGTCACTTAAATGTCCCCTGCAGAAGAAAATGAACAGGCCAACTTGAAATTGCATTCTCTTCTCATGACTATTGAGGAATGGAAGAAGATAGAACATGGCTGCTAATTGTGTTTTCTTAAATGACCAAGTACCAGAGATACCTATATAGTTGGTATTAAAATGAATTAACTTAATATATAGGTACTTAAACAAACCTTTATTAATTTGGAAAATTCAAATGCATTTCCACGATTCACAACTAGTACATAAGTAGACCACCACTAATTTCTCTCATTTTCCTGGGAAAAAGCTTCAAGTGGAAGTGACATTTTTGATGTCTGGATGACAGAGTTGAAAAACTAATCAGAGAATATTATTTCAGGTGCAATTCAAGGAACAGTACTAGTTTCTGATCCCACCAGGAAAAATACTTTCCTAGTACAATTCACTACTGTCATAATGGTGATCTAATTATTGTAAATAACCATTACTCAAAAGTGATTGTGTCACATGAGTAGCTCAAAGCCTTATTATGAAATCTATGATAACAATGCATTTAGCCAAAACCATGCAGTGGTGGGCGAAGACAAACCATTTGTCCAAATTTGGTGTTTATCATCACACATGTTCAGAGTACCCACCCATTTGATGTTTGGTGCTTAAATGCTGATAAATGACCTTACTTATATGGCAGACAACTCATCCTTGTCTTTTTCTGGGATTAACTTGTGCATAGAGCCCTCCCCCCTCTTTTATGCCCCGCCTAATCTCCTTCTACTCTGTTTCTTTTTTTTCCATTATTTATTTATTCATTCACTTTATATCCCGATTGCAGGACCTCTACCAGAGCTTCTCTCACGCAATCACTTCCTCATCACCCCTCTCCTTTACCTCTGAGATGGGGGAGGCTCTCCACCACTGGGTACCAACTACCTTGGCATCTCACATCACCGCAGGACTAGGCACATCCTCTCCTACAGACAAGGCCACCCATTCTGTTTTAAAAATAGGAAACTAGAAAGAGAGAATGACATGGATTCCCTGCATTTTTTTCTTCTAAACAGAACTATATGATTGTCCTCATGTGCACGTGTGCACACTCATGAGAATGGGTTAGCTTTTATCTCTGGTTTTTAACTCTTTGGCTTCCTGTTAGAATTGATCTGCCTCCACAATTGGCAGGACGGTTTTATAGTCAGAAATAAACTGGTTCTCAAGGTTCTGATGGCAACTGAGATTATTCCTCATCTTCCATAACAGATTCTTGAGGACTGAAAAATGTGTTTAGCCTTATAAAATGTTACATTAATTATTCCCTATAAATAACAGTTAATTCCTTTTCAGACTGAAGGAACGACATGGCATTCTGTTCACACAGCTGTTAGCCCGAGCCTGACTGCAAGGCAGGCTCACAAGGCAGGATGGCTGCTGTGTGCTGAACCAGATTGTGCCACACTCTTAACTCAGCTGCTTTGCAACTGCCATACGCTGCACATATGGGTGCATGCAATTACGATAATTGCATGTTTTTAAGAAGGAATTTTTAAAGATAATGAGAAAAGCATGCGAGAAAACAGGTTAAAATACGTCTTGGTAGTTACTGCTTTTTGACATTTTAATGTAACTTGACGTTACTCAAAAGTAACAAGTGTAAGAGTAAATAGATGTATTTTCATAAGTCAGAACAATGTTACAATCAGTGGGAATAAATTTTTAAGCTCTGTATCTTTAAGTATGAAACTTGAAGAAAGTGCTTCTGAAGCTAACATATTTTTCATGACTTAATTTTCTTCCTTTCTCTTCTGCATAAATTTGATGATTTATATTCAGAGCAGAGTTACTATTTCCTTTTCCTGCCCTATGTTATTGTATAATTTCAATACGATTCCAGCTGATTCACAGAAGGTGCCCCATCAGACCATGGCCTCATATGATGTGAGAAAAAAAATGAAATTTTAATTAGATTGACATTTTCTACTTTTTTTTTTAAACATTTAGTTTTGCTTAAGGAATAAAAGATGATATACAATTTTAATTCTTACATCAGGCACAATTCTAAAGATTGTTGTAGGGTTGTTTTATTTACTATATACAAGAATCGTGATTGTAAATGTGATGGATTCTTATAGTGAATGTGCACAGTATTAGAGACCTTAAGGAAATATCCAGTTATGGTCAGCACATGACCAAAAAAGCATACTATGCGGACTCCCTCAAATACACACAAATAATATAACAGAATGAGAAATGACGTGTGTAGGAGGAGAACTGGGCCTGTGTGTCTGTTTGTCTGTATGTATGTATGTCTGTCTGTATGCATATTGCTTTCATATATGTTTGTATGTGTTAGTGTGTATGCCTGTATTTGTATATATGTGGAGTATATGTATGCATTCCTATATACATGTATATGTGTGTGTATGTTGTATGTGTGTGTTTGTGCAGATATGCATGTTTTTGTGTGTATCAGAAAATTCCTCACTATCCTGCAGCAAATGTGAGATACTCTTGAAAGGTACAGAAAAAAAAAAGAGAGAGAAACAACACAATGACTAGGAACAGAAAAGCAGTTCTTGGTGAAGAACAATTTCCACTAAAGGAGACAGGCACTGTTCGCTTCAGTTAAAAATATACTTACAGGATGTTTGAAGACTTAGAGAAAGCACGTGAGAAACAGGGACAGAGAAAGCATATTTGCCTTCTGTATATCATTTGATAATCCTTTAAAGGGGGTTATTTTTATACTTCAGAACAGGAACTTAATAATGTTCGGTGACTCAGCTATGTTTTCTGATAGGGAGAAAGTGGAAAGAGGGAGAATTAAACTCTAGTTCTAATGTGCGCCAAGGTTACCTGTTAGACGCATCATACTAAGAACCCTTGTTTGGTAGTTTTGTCGACAGAAGTGGACAGTACCATGGCACGTAGCTAGCTCCGTGGCATGAAACATACTGTGCATGTGAAACACTGGTTTAAATCTCCACCAAACCCACAAAAATAAGTTGCAGCATTATTTATGGAAACATACTCTTCTTAGTCAACCCTGGACAGACTATAAAGACCCCACCCCCACTTAAGTCCTACTTCCTTATGCCTTCATTTTGAACCCTCTGTCAGATGAAATCAAGGTCATTAATTATGATGATTTTGTGAAATTACTGATGTAACTCCCGTGCAATTTATAATGGCTATAATGATATTATTATTATAATTCTTCCACACAACTCAAAGTCAGGACCTACTTTTCCCCCCACTATATTTCATTATGGAGATGAGCAGTCAATCATAGTAGTGGACTGCATTGAATTCCTCAGTCAGTATTCATGACCTTTGGAGTAGCATCCCACAGCCCTCCGAGCTGGTAGTTAGCTCAAAATGATTGGCATGCATGAAGTGAGCGCTATATATGACAGCTGACCTCTGGGAAACCACCTGCTATGCTAAAAGAAAGGTGTGGTGAGACTACTGGAAGACAAGAGGCCAAGTAGAGAGATATCCTGGAGGAAGAGAGGTCACCCTGACATTCCATCCCTAGCAGAGCTCAGAGCTAAATGTAACCGCTTGAGTGATCTCACCTCCAACTGAGCAGAAAAGCCATCTGATGGAGCAGCCAGCTCACAGAACCATGGCAAATAACCAGCAGATATGATTTTATACCATTGAGCCAGGGATGCACATGGCCCGGAAACAACAGACAAATGTATAAGAAAGGGTTAATCTGAATGGTGAAACTGTCCTCAAATGATTTTTTTTCCACGTCACAAGCAATTTCTAGTAAAAATACTAAGCTTGGCCTAGAGAACCGGCATGAATTGGTGCGACTCCCGGAAGTTAAGCATGGTAGGGGGACATGCTGCCAATGTTATCACAATCCTAATAAAGTATTTCACAGCGAACAGATTGTATTGCATTCTCATAAGCAATGTTTGTCAGCTCTGAGTCACAGTTCTGATTATAAATGAGGAAAATTTTACGTTTTCAGTTTTCGTTGTGGTGCAAGGATGGAGGTAGTTGGATTCAGTTCACATCCTGGGATGTAAAAATGGCAGCTTGTAAGTCAGAGGTTCCTTATCTTCTCCTCAGCGGTTAATTATAAATCACAGCTAGAGCCAGTCCCAGCCAAGTTAGGCCATGCAACATGCCAAGCCTTCCCCACAAGAGGGATGCCAACACTGGGTTCATTTGTGAATTTTTAAAATTGTGCTAGTAGGAGAAACATTTTTAACAGTCAAATGGCAGCACTCTGGAAAAAAGACAGCTCAGTCATTTCTACCAGGTCTTCTAACAAAGCTGTTCATTTTAGAGAGAAGATTTTCAGACAGAAAACAGGAACACTGAACAATAAATTCAAAGTCTAACATTTGTCCAAAAACCTGAAGGTATATCTGCAAATATATCTCGTTTTACTTAATCTCTTAATCTTTCTATAATACAAGACAATACAAACTGGGATCACTTTTTAAAATCTCTTTAATTAAAATATTTTAATTAAAATACATTTGAAAAATATACATGATCTGTTTCTTTGACATATGGGTCGAAGGCCATGGCTTATCTTATTTTCAATTGGTAAAATATGGCTAGATGTAGTTATACACACACAAACACACAGACACACACACAGATGCACACACACACAGACACACACACAGATGCACACACACACACACACACACACACACACACACACACACCGTCACTATTTCCTTGCACTGTGGTTTAAGGCATGGGCATCTGTATATTAACTTTTTTTACTTAACATCACATTTATAATTTGGAAGTCTGGCTGCTATGGTTAAGGTTATATATAAAATCCATTGTCCATGCTAAATTTAGGTATCTTAACACGCAAAATTTCTTTTTTTCTTCAGCCTAAATTTTTTTGTTTATTTATTCTTTTATTTATATTTAAGACTCTAATTATATACCTCAGGCTAGCCTAAAATTCACTATGAGGTTCTTTCTGTCTCATTGTCCAAAAACCTGAGATTATGGATATGCACCCTTACAGAGGGAGAATATCCATGCTTCTAAAGTTACAAAAGTCATCTATATTTTGGCAAAATATCTATCATATGTTATTAAAATGTCAATAAATATTATTCAAGAATTAAAATTATTTCTACATCCAAAAATTATTTCATAAAATTTCAAATATTTTTCTTGTAGTCATAGGAAAAATCTATACCTCCAACTTAATATTAACTAATATTTAATTATATTTAAAAGCAAATCGGTATCTTTAGAACAAAGACAAAAATTAATTGAGCACATTAACTGTAATAATTTTGGTGTAATCAATTCAATTATTCCATAAAAATTCAATCCACATTAGTTTGCAAACTTTTCTAGAACTATACAGAAAGAATGAAAGTTATGGGGCTTAAAATGAGTCCTGAAGGTGCCTTGTTGGGGGCACAGAGAACCTTGTACTCAGAGAGAAGCACTAGGAGAAGCAGGAATGTTAACCACACAGGAGTGTCTCCTCCATGGAGGAGATAAAATCAAATACCTGCATTCCATCCAGAAAGCTGAGAGTGGGTTTTAGGGACCTAGTTACCTCTTTATGATCTGTGGAGGCAAGCCTCACTCACCTTTTGCTATACAGACAGACCTCACCCAAAATTCCCAGAATAATTATCCCAGATTCTTTTCTCCCTAGACCATCACCCACCCTTGGCGGAAATGTCACATATACTTTATGGCCTGCTGACCTCTATGCTATCGGTCAATGACCACACTAGATTCTGAGATTTGGCAATAAATCCCACCCTGCCGGCCACATGTACTTTTTAAAAGACTTTCTATGTAGTCACACCTTAAGCTTTATTGTGCATCTGGAACTGGACTGATTGTTGCCTGGAAACCTTGCCCAAAATTGTAGTCTGTTTTAAATATGTAGACAATGATCTGCCCGGCATTATACTCCTGATGTCTGATCCAGGTGGACCTACGCTGGATTTTCATCTCTTTGAGTGGTTGGATTCCCTGCTGTGACAACTGCATGGTGACCCCCAATGTCTAACATCAACTTTACTGAATATGGCCTTCTTTATTTCCAATTTCCCACCCCATTCTTGATTCAAAGTTAACAGTCAAGTTAGACTAGCAATTGCAAGCATATGTTAATATCCTTCAGGGCCAGCTAGGGGAAACAGTGGTGTCTTCTCGTAGCTTAGACACAAACCAATTTAGTTCCTAGGACTTCTAGGTGGTCAAAGGTATGTCACTGGGGAGAATTTCAACTCCAGAAAAGGGTAGGAAGTAGAGAGAATAGAGAGGTTATCAGTGGCTTTCTACTACATGATTATCAAATACACACACACACACACACACACACACATATATATGTCACATATATTTATATATCATATATATGTATATATGTCATATATACCAAATATATGGCACATATATTGTATGTATGTATGTATGTGTGAATACATACACACACACACATATACACATACATATATATATATATATATATATACACACATATCCAAAAGATAAGAAGAGAGAAATTTGTGTATGTGCATTTGTGTGTGTGTGTATATGTATATACACATATATACATATATATACATATATATCTACAGCAAAATTTGCATTAAAATAACCATAAAAGATAGCCTCAATAAAGAATATTCACAAAGAATGACAGGCAGCTAGCTGTGCTCTAGAGACATCTCGGCTATGAAAGGCTTTGGGGATCGTCCCCAGGAACATAGCCAGAAACACAGTTACTATCAATAAATACCAGAACACAACTCTTTAAGAATGAGGCCTTTCACTTCTGGACAATCCAACAATTTAAAAACATACCTCACTTCATTTGGGAATTGTTTTTAGTGACTAACTAGAGATAAGTCGTATAGCATGTATCCTGCCTGAACCTTCACCACACTGAGTAGACGAGTTTTATTTCTGACAACCATCCCAGTTAGCAGAGAATGGAGAACTCATTAGCTCAGCCTTTGTCTGCAACTGATACTTGCAACTAAAATTCCCTGGTAATTCACCAAGTCAAATCTTCTCATCTGTCAAATATTCTTTTCTGAAATTCACTTTTCATATAGTGTCCGAATTTGGTTTTCTCTATGAACCATAAATATGTGAATTCAAAAATCTTCTAGTAGGTGCAAAATAAATCTGTAGCAACAAACCATGGTATACTAAATCATAATACATTTTTACTATGCTAACATTTTTCTCTCTACAAATATTTTTTACAGCAGCAATACTTGTAGGATTTGGGGGTCTGTGCTTGTTCTGTAAGCAGGAGCTTGATCCCTAGAAACAACAAAAAGAAATGTCTGAAGCAGTGGTCTATGGTGGTAATCCCAGTGTTGAGTGGTCATAGAAAGTGAGGTTAGTGGTTGCCTGGAAGGTCCGCCTGGTGAGTGCCAGGTCAACCACAGACCTTGTCCTAAAGGAGATGAGTGGCTTTTCTAAAGATGACACCTAAGGTTGGCCTCTAGTCACCTCATGGGTACAAAACCACACACACACATGCACACACATATAAACACAGACTCATACAAATGTACACACACATACATTAAAAATTGAAAACATTAGTTTATTCTTCTGAATAATATACAAGAATGAGACATACTAAATAATTCTATAATTGAGGAAAAACATCAATGTTATTTATATATTTATTCATAAATGTGATGCAATGGAATGATAATGTTTACTGATAAATGTACCTGTACATGCTGTTTACCAGTTGGCATCTATCAAGGTATATGGTGGTTAGTCTTGTTTAGTCCATGATTTTTTTTTAGTTAAAAACAGTACATTGTACATTGTCTTAGTTGGTATATCTATTGCAGCAACAAAACACAAAACATCATGGACAACAACCAAACTGGGGAGAAAGGGTTTATGTGACTTACACTTCCATATTTCTTGTTCATTACTGAAGTCAGGACAGGAAGTCAAACAGGCAGGATCCTGGAAGCAGGAGCCGATGCAGAGGCCATGGAGGAATGCTGCTTACTGGTCTGCTTCACATGGCTTGCTCAGCCTGCTTTCTTACAGAACCCAGGACCAATAGCTCAGGAATGACACCACCCTCCATGGACTGATTCTTCCCCATCGATTACTAATTGGTAAAATGTCTTACAGCTGAATCTCTTGGAGGTATTTTATCAACTGAGGCTCCTTCCTCTTCAATGATTATTGCAGTTTATGTCAAGGTGACACAAACAAACAAACAAACAAAAAACAGGCAGTACATACATTTACCAAGAAATTAAATTATAATCAATGTCTGGCATTCCAAACATTTCCAAGTTGGTCTACATCATGGACACCTTGAATTATACAATATACAAGAATTTGTGATCTTTCTACTAAAATCTGTTCTACCGATGGTAATTCTTTTTTCATTGTATCAAAATAAGTGAGTCCTGTATAATTTTTGCCTTCTCTTTATGAAGCAATATTCAATATCAAAGACAAACCTTCATAATAGAGACAATAATATTCAAAGGATATACATATGTGTAATACAAACACCATCATTTTTCCACCCTCCACTGTTAGTAGCCCAAACACGCTTCACATTCAATGCTGTTAGCAGCCTGCTCTTTGTCGTATTTCAGGAGCATCTGACATCATTCCTGGTTTTCTATCCTGTCCTCTCTCTTTCTTTATCAGAATCCTGACAACGCATAAGTCTGGTTATTTTCTGGCAGCTCAGAACCCTTTAATGATTCTGCTCTGCCTCTGCAGAAGAACTCAAATCTATGGTCGTGGACTAAAATGTCTATTTATTACTGTCCCTACCCCTTCTACTGGTTTTCCTTACACTACTATGCTCATGGTCTCCTGGGTATCTTTGGAGAACTCCAGACAAGCGTTTTTTTCATCTTTAAATTACCTGCTTCCTTCTTCTGTAAAATCCTTCTTCCTTATATATTCCCAGGACTTACAGTCTCATGTCCTTCCAGCCCCCACTCTGCTTTTTAGAAGACCTGCTCTAGTAAAACTTTGATGGAACCTTGTTGTGTTTTTTCATATGCATTTTATACATGACTTCTTTCAAGTTAGGATTTCAAATATTTAGTATATGCAACAGGGACTTATGGTCAGAAAACAATCTTCTGATTGTTTGCTTGCTTATATAAGTGTGTTGGTCCCTGAAGAGACAACAAGAGTGATTGAAAGAGAGGAAGTTTATGAGAGGCCACAATAAGACATGCTTATCAGTATCGCTAATGAGGATGGAAAGACAGAAAGGAGTGACGTTCCATCCAGAAATGGTTAGCACACTGAACGAGAGACAGGAGAGGAAGGTAAGATAGCTCCTATGCAATGAAACAAAGAAGGAGACGTCCAGGAGAATGGCGGGAAACTGTCACAGTGAGAAACACACAGTGTGATAAAGGGGCAAATGTGCCTCAAAGCTGATGTGCAAGAATGGCTATGAAGGAGTGAGGAAGGTGGTGCTAACAGTTATTTGACAAAATCAGTAAAGCATAATGTAACAGCCACTCAGCCCTGGACAGCAGAACGGAGAGGACAGACAAGACAGTGTCTACTGCTTAGGCAGCTCAGATACAGCAGCACAGTTAAGGCAAAGGCAGACCCAGTCACCACAGTCAGAAGACATGGGCACTGAGAACTCTATAACTGTGTCCTCTCGATGAATTGAAACAGCCTCAATACAACAGTACTGGGAATGGGGCCTAATGAGAGATGAGAAGGCCAAAGGGGTGGAGAGAATGGACTCATGCCATTACTACAGGATAATAATCATCCTTTCAGAAACGAAGTTAAATGTCCCTGTTCTCCTACACTGTCCCTTTGTCTTACTGTGATGTGATATGTGGACACCCCCAACAGCCATCCTTATGAACTTTCTTATCAGTAGAAATCTCCCAGACTTCTACATTTTATCATAGCAACACAGAATAGACTAAGTCTAAGACTATTAGTGTATTTTGAATGGGTAGCGCACCCCAAAGGCTGATGTGTCCGAACAGTTGGTTGACAGCTGGAGCTACTGTTTGGGGGGTCCATGGAACTCTCAGGTAGGAGGCTGCCTGAAGCAGTTCAGGACAGGCTGGCCTTGGATGTTATAACTGGCCTCTACTGGATACAGGCATTCTGCTTCACCTTTGACACTGGGGTGTGCCAGGTGTCACAGAATAAAACAAGTCTGCCCCAAACTCTGTGACTTCCTCCATGAAGGCAACTATTCCCTAACCCAGTGGTTCTCAACCTCCCTAATGCTGTGGCCCTTTAATACAGTTCCTCACATTGTGGTGACCCCTACCATAACATCATTTTTGTTGCCACTTTACAACTATAATTTTGCTACTGTTGTGAATCAAAATGTATAAATGTGTGTTTTCCAATGGTCTAAGGTGACTCCCTAAGGGGTCACAACCCACAGGTTGAGAACCTGTGCCCTAAACTGTGGGCCAAAATAAGCCTCCCCCTGAAGGTGCTTTTGTTAAGCTTTCTGTCACAGCCTTAAGAAAAGTAACTGCTAAGATAATAAAGCCAGGCTTAGCATTTGAAAATTAAAGAGAGGTGAGTCACTAAACCTTGGCAAATTTCTCTGAGGCTAAAAAAAGTAGCTAAAGAGTCCTTCGTAGCTAGTAAATTTTCAAAAATTATTTTCTCTTTGTAGAAGAAACACATTTTAAATAAGTATGTTCGCTTTTAAACATCAAATCGGAGGACTATGATTTTCTGTTACTTGATTACTGTAACGCCCTTGGCGGAACCCTAAGTCTCACTAATGTAATATGAGTTTTAAACACGAGTCTAGTATTCATCGCTTCACACTACCACTCTGCTTTTTCATTCACTTCATAAAGATGCTCCTGTCACATTACTTTCTACATGCTCCTTCTAATTAGTTGTTCTTTTTGGTTCTTATTTGCCAGAAAGGAAGGCCTCTTCGTTTGTTCTCAATAGAACACTCATATGACCTTCATTTGTTTTGTTTTGCTTTAATGGAGATTTGTTTTGCTTCTGGGCATGGTGGCACATGCTTATACTACCAGCACTCAAAAGAAAGGGGTACCTGAGCTCAATAGAGAAACTCTGTCCCAAGACAACAGCAACAAAAGGGAAATTTACATTTTTACTCTTAAGAAAATACTTTGTCAATGATTCTAAAGAAACAACATTAGTAAAAATATTAAATATTATAGGTCATTACTTTAGCTCTGTAATCTTGAGAAAATTCTTCACTCAGCAACTGTAAGGCAGGGAGATCAATTGTGTAAGAAGCTGGACAAATGGCTGTTGCTTAGATTTTTAAAGAGAAGACAGACAGTACAGCACCTATTAGAAATAAAATTCTTGAGTGACACGTTCTTTCAGTCATTCAGAAAATTTACTTGAGAATTATGTTGTGGTTTGTGTTGGGATCTCAAACCCCACAGTCCCTAGAACAAAACTCTTGATAATTTTGATTCTGTGTTCTAGATTATTAGATTTGCAGCTCATTTTGTGAGGTTTTTGTTGTTGTTGTTGTTGTTGCTGTTGTTTTTGTCTTCCTAGAGCACCAACACTGCCTAGCAAACAGTCTCTTTACCTGTAGTTAATCAAAAGCCTTTAACCAAAGATTTTTCAGCCAAATGATTTTGTAGCTTTTCAGTATTGTTATACTTGCTCTCAAACTGACCTGCCATTTAGAAAAGTTAGTAAATTGTTTAATCTGAATGATAACAGAAAGCAGCCGCTTAGTGTCCCCAGTAACCTGCCTCAAATTCACTGTATGTAAAGTAACTGTCATTCTCTTGGAGTGCAAACTGGATTCTTCACTGCAGGTCTCACAGTTCTTCCTTGTTTCCTATTGACTTAAGGCAGGGAATGAACTCCTTAACATGGCCCAGTTATGCTACAATTTATCACCCAAACTGGGACAGCGTGAGAGGGAAAGAGAATGACTAATTTTACATCAGTAAAGCAGGCCGGTCCCTGGGAGAGTGGCTAAAGTGTCACCCAGCCTTGCCTTTTTTCCTTCTGTCTTAACTCATCCATTCAAGTTCCCTCCAATATCAGGAGCCCTCTCCAGACAGGTTCTCTCTATCCCTTTGGCCTGAAGCCACACTCTACTGTTAGTTCTCTGGCTTGGCCTTCTGTCTTCTACCCAAGGCTAACCTATCTGTCCTTTGGACCTTATTTTCCACAAACTGCTGCTTCAGGAAGTCTCCTTGTTCTTCAATCCAACTCCATTGTCCTGACATCTTTTATAGAACCACTGGATACCTTGAAATACTTTTGATTCTGTGGCTGTTTAACTAATACTGTCTTTCTTACTTAATCAAATGCCTTGACAAGACTCATGCAACCCCAGTGAATATTGTCAAACACTTCTGTTAGTAAAAAAATAAAATAAAATATATATAATAATATATTTTCAAAACTCTGCAGCAGAAGAAACGTATGTTTTTAGAATGTCATAGAAGAATGCTGACTGACTAGCTAATCTAAGGATTATTTAATTCTCTAGAGCAGTGGCTCTCAACCTTCCTAATGCTGTGACCCTTTAATCCCATTCTTTATGTTGAGGTTATCCCCAACCATAAAATTACTTTCATTATTCATAATTATATTAAAATTATATTCATAACTGTAATATTTTTACTGTTATAGACCATAATGTTAATTTATGATATACAGGATATGTGACTTCTGTAAATTATGCCCTAGAAGAAGAATCTGGTTTTAGCTATAGCTTTATAATTTAGTGTTAATTAAGCTTTAATCAAGAGTCTATAACTAAGACTTATATCTTAGCAGCCCTCTTCTGTACAACCCATGAGGATGATTTTTTTTTCATATTTGGGGAATTGTAAAAATCAGGAAAAAAAGCAAAATGTAAAAGTTATACAAGATATTCCATGGCCTAAAAGCCTAAAATATCTATCACTTAAACAAGTCTGTATTACAGTATTTTACAGTAAAAAAAAACAATGACAAAGCAAATACCTCCTCAGGATTATAGCTCTATTGTGCACAGGCCATGATCAGTGTAATTTTAGCAATCTTGTTCTACCTTTCTGGTAGAGACTACAAAGATTTCTGATACTACAATACATTTTTAAACATATCCTTAAACCCTGCTGCTTTCCTAAGATACTAGTTAAGTAAGTCTTATGTTATATATAAGTAGTATAACTGTACCTCTCATATATCTCTAACTAGACCTGAATACATACAGATTCAATTGTTCTAATTGGGGAACTGTATTACATTCTGGGGATGTACTATGGTCCATTTAGCCAGTCACTCATGGAAGGAGATCAGAATTGTTTAGTGCTGAGGATTGAACATAGGACCCTGCTCATATAAATGGCACATGTTCACTGCACATACTATCCCTTGGCTATACCCTCTGTTTTAGCCCCAGAAGTTCACCAACTCTAGAACCCTACTGTTCTATTTCCTTTCTGTTGAGTTTATTTTGCTTACACATCCTGATCACAGTCCATCGTGAAAGAAATCATGGTAGAAGCTGAAGGCAATATCCTGGAGACAAAATTTGAAGGTGAGACCTGGGAAGAACACTGCTCACTGGCTTGTTCTCCATGGTTTGCCTTAGAAACTCCTGCCCAGGGGTGGCACTACGCACAATAAGTTTGGCATACCAACAACAATCATTAATCAAGGAAATACCCCAGACTTGTCAATAGGGAATCGAGGCATTTTCTTTTCAGATGACAGTAGCTCTGTAAAATTGACAAAACAAGCCAGTCAGCTACCTTCTTGAAACTCAATAGCTAGCCATTCAGAAATCCACAGGAGGGAGTCTTATCCCTTGTTCCTCGGCCTACTGCACATTTGGTCTCAGTTCAGACAGAATGAAGGAAGGAGTGTAGACAAACGTATTAAATGAAGTAAAATCATTTATCCTGAGCAAGTCAACTATTTTGTAGGGAACAAATCCTGCGGGCCTAATACATAACCAGGTTTTTAAACTCAGGATATGGTTACTTGTGGTAGTACAAGCCTTTAATCCCAGAACTGAGGAGGCAGAAGCTGGTAAATCTCTGTGAGTTTGAGAACAGCCTGGTTTACAAAGAGTTCTAGGTTAGTCAAGGCTGTATAATGAAAGCCTATCTTAAGAAAGAAAGAAAGAAAGAAAGAAAGAAAGAAAGAAAGAAAGAAAGAAAGACAATGGAAAGGAAAGAAAAAAAATTAGAAATTACATCAAATCCCAGTTTAAAAGTGTCATTAAATAATGAATTGAATATAAAATATATGCAAATATAAATCTAAATTTTTACAATATAGTTAATACGGAAATATTTTTTTGTAAATAACCAAAACTCCAAAATGAGAGAGAAAAGAAAATAAGGATTTTATTCTTATTCTTATGGTGTCTTAATGACCTAAAATGAGCATTTATGTTCACTTGGTAGAAACACTGACCACCTCTGTTTACTCTTTTGTGTTTACATATTAATATACACATGAAGCATCTTTCTATTTCTTTGGCCTGGTACACACAAGAGAACTTACTCAACAGTTAAGACGGCACTCAAAGTCATCAGCCCCTAGAACCTGGCACTGTACTTCTGGTGCCAATATTCTTTGTGATGAGCATATTTTAGTATATATAACCTTTTAGGTATAAGTACTATAAAAGAAGATATAGATACTGTTATTGGCCCGTTGGTGGGTTTGCTCTGAGTTAGTATCCATTTCCAAATTTTTTGTTGGTATGCAATAAGTCAAACTTCCATAGCTGTAAAACAAATTAAAAATAAATAAAAATTCAACCCTGGGCTCATCTAAAATTATCACATTGGCAAACTAAGAATCCTCAAGAAAACTTCTAAGCTCTTATAAACATTATTAACATCCTACTACCTACAAAAACACTGCATTAAACCTTGCCTTAGCTAGGAATTTTATGTGTGTCCTTGACAGAAGCGAAGTTTTCTCTCTTGGCCAAGCAGGTGGAATAACAAGAAAGGAGCTAGCTGCCTGGACTGCCAGATGTCTGGTGATCAGTGGAGCAGACACAGGAGACTGCAGCAAAGTCAGCCTTATCTTCAAATTCTTTTGAACATATCTTCTTTAATATGAAATAAGTAGACTAGAATAATGAAGAGAGTGGACAGAAACTCAGTAAAGAGCTGTTGGCGACTGTTTTGGCGTCTGCTTAAATTCAACAGAAACTTAACATAACAGGTCAAGGCAGATGGCAAACGATCGTTGCAATTAAGCCTTTACTTGATCAATCAGGGCTGCAGAAGAGACTTGGGAGCTGAACTACAACCCTGAAAAAATGCTGCAGAGCCTATTTAAAGGATGAAACCACAAAGCGAGAGGGAGCGAGGTATAACAAT
This sequence comes from Rhabdomys pumilio, assembly GCA_030674055.1. Lineage (NCBI taxonomy): Eukaryota > Metazoa > Chordata > Mammalia > Rodentia > Muridae > Rhabdomys > Rhabdomys pumilio. Next base: position 30,374,598 of record JANHMN010000001.1, read on the forward strand.
TTCCAATCATCTTTTGACATAAGGAGTTGAGCAAGGGAGTTTTCACTAAGAAGTTTAGGAGTTGGTTCTTAGGCCTGGGAACATGGACTTCCTTAGTTTGACCTTGCGAGCAAGATGGAGCAGGTGTCCTTGAGATGTCTGGACTCACACAACTGTTCCAACATAAGTTGTCTGTTATTTGTCTGGACTCAGAAAACTGTTTTGTTACAATAGAAGCTGTTCGAATATTGGGAAGTCTCCAGCTCCACTAGGGCCTGGGACCTTGAATTTAGTTTCTCTTTGTGATTAAATGGAGTTTGAAAATGAAATGGTAGTACTTAGAACAAGTTTCTCTCTCATGTTCCCAACAGTGATGAACTCATTAATTCTTGCAAAAATATTGACTGAGTCCACACATTGTGCAAAATACTATACATTGTGGGAGGCAAAGTAATGATTCAAGCTGATGTTCAAACAGGGGAAGACTACGGAAAGTAAATTTAGAGATAAGAGTGGTAATTGCTCTGGTCATCAATACAAAAACAAAAGAAATTATTGGGAGGAGGCAAAGAGGAGTATTTAGAAAACACTCATTGATAAGGTGAATTCAAAGAGGAAGACAAGGAGGAAATGCAGAGAACAAGCTTTGGGGTGTCTCTGAGAAGACAAGACATGAATTAGATGGAAGATACCCATTAAGGTGCAAGCTAATACTGTGTGTAACAACCAGCCTAAGCCGAAAGCAAGTGCTACAGCAGAGGCCACAGCAGAGGAACTCAGAGGCATGCTGTTGTGAAAGGATGTTCATGGGGCTTTTGTGAGGGCCACTGTTAAGGGCTTTGGTTTTTTCCTGGAGTAAATGGGAATTCACTATAGCGTTAAGGAGAGAAGATGATGTATTTTACTTCTTTAAAAAACACAAACATGATATTCAGATACACTGTGAAGAGGCCGAGACACCTGTAAATTTTGGATGACAGTAAGTTTCAAGAAGGGTAGAAACACTAAGTGTGGTGTTCACGCACCTTGGATCTGACAAAGTGTCAGGTGAGGGAATGAAGAAAGACAACCAGAGACAGAAACTGCTGGGATCAGGTAGTCTGGGCTCGCAGCTGGAGGAAACCTAGCACCCCCACAGCTCAGTATATTTACTGTATAGAGTTGAACAGACAGATGAGTTATTGTACACAGCTAGACAGGTGGCAGATAAATAAGGAAGCATGTCTTGGGGCACAGAAGTGGCTCAGGGAGGAAGTTTTAGCTACACTTTGTAGAATCTAAAGTCCTCAGACTGTAACCATCCACAGGAAAAGAAAGCTGTGGAGGACATACTATGCATATACCATCAACACGAACACTTGGTCCTGGAGGAAGGCTTTAATATGCCTAGGAAGCTTATAATAGGGAAATGGCATTGCCATTCCTCCATGGGACTGAGGCTCTCAAGTCTTCAACATGGCTCTGTCTATGTCAACAATACATATTTAGTTCTCTTGCTATCCTCTTCCTACAACTAAGGGTGCAGGTTTGCTTAGCTGATGGGACTTTCTGACAGACTAGAGGTAGGGTATGAAGTAACAGGGCTTCAGGAGTTTTAGCCTGTGTTACATGGAAAAAGGTGAAGCCATAGATACAGAATCAGAAAGCATTCATTTAGGTCCTGACTTGGTCTTTAACCTTGAGACAATATAGATGGATCTCTCCATTCTTCACATACGAATTAGAAGGTCAAAGTCAGAATGAGCTCAGCTCTAAGCAGAAATAATCAACTAGTATCTAACTTCAACAACACAGTGTGGACACTGAATTAGCATTGCTAAACTATTGTTTCCCTTAAAATAAAAACATATCCTACATGCCTAGAATCATAATTTTTTTTAAACTAATCAATATATAGACTTGCTTTACTTGTGTTTCTGTATAAAGACAGCTCATTTAATACAAATTATTGACATACTGACATTGAGCCCTGGGCCAAGAGTATCATAAATCATCCATGAATGAAGATATGCTGGCCTATCTATATTCTCCATAAGGCTTCTTGATCTTTGAAACATCATGCATGGAGACTCCTTCAAACAGAAGAATATCAATAAAAACATTGCATCCCACAGCTCGTGAAGAGACCATGTGTTTAAAAGTTAACACAAACATGGAAACGTAAGCACTTCATGACTCCTGCCTGTCACTGTCCACGAGAGCCCACAACATCCTCTCATGTACAATAGCTGTCAATCAGTCCAAGGCAGGAGAACCTGCAGATGGTGAATCCACTAATAACAAGGAGTAACTATATTTTCTGTTCAACCAAAAAATGATCATTGTTTTTAAATCCTTATATTTATCTGCTTTTGAGCACAATCATCAACATACAATTATTTAATAAACACACTCAGTTGTGGATGAGGAAATTAAACACAGCTGATTAACTACTCATAATTTAAATCTTTATAAACCAATTACTGCATAACCTATGTGCTTTGTAAGCTTATATTTTCATTCCTAAATAGTTAATATTTCATGCTTAATTATAAACACTATGAAAAGATTCTAATTTATTAGCAAATTGAGCTACAGGTTAAAACTGATTGTAAGATTAGTTTTTACTCAGGAAAGGGCATATAAAAATAGAATAAGATATATCCTTGATGATATTAGAAGGTCATATTGAATATAAATTTGAACTAACTTTAACATGAATATGAAAATTATGATTTAAAATGAGCAGAAAAAAAAATCTAAGGTCCAGACGACCTTCCTTTTGCATCGCTGCCTCACGTCAGTGGGGTCTGACATGAGTTTGGTATCTATCACCTGCTCTGATCCTCTCAGAGGACTTATCTTCCCTGCTACAAAGACTCTACATGTTCGAATCATTCATCAAGTTGTGACAGATTTGGGGCTCCCTGGAAAAAGCACCTCTCCAAAGAAGATGCATGTAGACTGGGCTGGAAAAAAAAAAAGATAAATCACAGAACAAGAATGAAGGCCATGCTCTTTCTGGCAAAGGTGAATCTCTCTTTTTCTCTTTCTTTTTTCTTTTTAAAGAATAATACAATCTTAGAAAATGAAATGTTAGTCCAGAGTCATTTTGGGAAAATATTCCATTAAAAATGTCTCCTAAGCAGCAAAACTTCTGAACTAATATGTGGCAGACTGAGTATCAGTTACCCTTGGTGACAGCATAAGCAGTTGAAATGGCTTTCCATTAGCCTAAATGTCTTCATTTCTACAACTGGATAAAACATGTAAACAATGGAAGAATATTTATAACAGTAACAGACTAAGATTTTTTTTTAATTTGTAGTATATTATTTCCCAGTGGTATCATTCATTAAATACACACACACACACACACACACACACACACACACACACTTAAAAAATTACTTTCATCACAGCCTATATTACACATAATCACTCAAAGTTACAGGCCTTCAGTACTAACATTATTGAACTGACTCGATATGAAAAAAAAAACTATGACATTTCTTAAGTTCATTAGATGATAATCATTTCAAACATATTCTCTGTAGTCAAATGGGTTATAAACTTAGGAAAAATAATACAGATTCAAGACACAGAAAAACACAAATTTTCTATGCTGATGTTTTATTTTGGTAGCGCTCAATTTCAACTTTACTCTGGAAGAGTTTCCTGCAGGAGATGATGAATACCTCCCAACATCCCTAAAGCGCCTCAGTGAACATTACAATGTTGACTAATGGGGGAGACTTAATTTAGTATCACAATGATGAATCAATTCTAAATTATCTGAAAGCCAGGCAATGAAGACATATCATCAATACTACCTAGGTTAATCATCTTCTTTCCATATCACATCATTTAATCTCTACACGAAGTCCTCATTTTGTAGGCAGCAATACATGACTGCTTAGTTATTTTCCATGGAAAGTTCTATCTGTTCTTTGTCTGAGAGAGGACTGAAGACAGAGTGTAAATAGAAGGTTTTTCAACAATATTGAGAAACAAACATTTTACAATTCTATCAATAGGAAGCTCCATATATTCATTATTCATTGTGAATTTCTAATCTGTCATTAATTCATTCTTTTTAGAATTAACAATATATAGTTTTAGAAAAAATAACTTAGACGTTAGTTTAACTGGATCTCCATGTGACTACATTGAAGAGAAAGTTTGGATACAACTCTAACTAGTCTAATACATTTCCTAAATTAATATAAAATATCTTTCTGCATCATAGGACCAGCTCAGCAGGACGGGTCCAGGAAAACCTATGAGAGGAGAGCTATCAAAGGGTAGCCACTATTAACACTAGTGCTGACCTCACTATCAGCTTCACCAGAACGAAAGCCATCAGTAAATCTAGATGGAGAACTTAGAACTCTGATGTTTTATACCGGCTTTGCACCATCACACTCAGAGACAGGAAAGACAATCTATGCAAACCCTTTTCCCAGCTGGAACTAAGCCTCAGACTCTGGAAGGCAACTGTAAGTCAGATTAGACAGGACTTCAACCCATTTGGTAGGCCGTCTATAACATAACAACCTTCTGGAATATGTCTACTCATCGCTAGCAACGCAAATACACAAGCATAAGCTTAATGTCCTAGAAGTATGCCCAGACCAAAATTAAAAATCTGCTGAGTACATGCTGCTTTGCTTTTCCTTGGAGCTATAGCATCCGAGAGATGAGATGAGCAAGGGGGTTGTGTGAAAGTGTGGACCATGGACTTGTTGGCAGTTATCGAGAGAATCCTAAAAGTAGATGACAAGGCAGCTACTCAACACTGAGTGAGGAAACATGCATCCTGGATGACAGCAGCTTCTCTACAACAGTGCTGACAACAAAGGTTCTTTAGAGTTCAATTTTATTGGGATATTTTTAAGAAAAAATATAAAAGAAATGGACTTCCATGATGGGCTTGCAAATACATGTCTACTTAGATAACTGAGACAGTATTATTTAGAGTTAAGAGTATAATCAGCACTGTTTCTGGTCTAGAGCTTTGTGTCACAGAAGAAGTACATTTACAGAATAATAGTGATCGTCTTTTTTCCCCCTCCAATCAGAGTTTAAATAATGTTTTTGGCTAGTTCACTCAAAGGCATCTTCAGCATGGATACTTAAATTACTTGGCTCTCTTCAGAGGGCTACTTTTAGAAGTATATGATCCAAACGGTGTAATAGAAAAAACAAAACAAAAAACAAACAAGCAAACAAACAAAGAAAAAAAGCATTGCTGATGTTCAGAGGACAAAATCAGCCACACAGAGTACAGCACTGAGCACCAAGTCCAATAAAGCAGTCATGGCTCCAAGAAACATCATTTGTAAATCAGCATCCAGAGATACCACACATTCATTCAGTTAGCCAAACATAATCTAATTACACTTCCAAGGAGAATTAATGTCACAGTGTATTTGGCCATTACTGTAATTGTCATTCTAATAAGACAAACAAAACCATCCCAGTCACTGAAAGCTAGAATGCAGAAGTGAGTGTGGCTCTGACAGTAGAATGCCTGGCCTTAATAGAAAGTCCCTACTCAGGCAGTTTTTGAGGTTAAAAAAACCCCATGAATACCCTAAAACACTCAACATTGGTCATGGTGTGTGTGTGTGTGTGTGTGTGTGTGTGTGTGTGTGTGTGTGTGTGTAGATATCTCTTGTTATTAGGTTCAAATTTTAATATAACAAAAGTTTGAAAGAATGACTGGGAATATTACATTAAAAATATTTGAGGGGCTGGAGAGATGACTCAGTGAGTATTATAGTTTGTTTTCTATCACTGTAGCAAAACATTAGCTAAACAAACTTGGGAGGAAAATGATCTCAGATTACACTTTCCGTGCAGGAGGTCACAGAAGAAACTAAAGGCAGGCACTAAGGCAGGAATCACAGCGGGATGCTGCTTGCTGACTAGCCCCAATGGCCTGCTCACCTACTTTGTATATAGGCCAGGACCACCTGCCCAGAGGTGGTGGCACTACTCACAGTAGGTTTAGCCCACCCACCTCAGTCATTAACCAAGAAAATGTCCTACAGACTTGCCTATAGGAAATTTGAAGGAAGCATTTTTGTCAAATGGGGATCTTTTTCCCAGTTGGCTCTAGCTTCTGTCAAGCTGAAATAAATAAATAAATAAATAAATAAATAAATAAATAAATAAATACCTAGCCAGGACAGTGTGTAAAGGTGCTTATCTCTAAGCCTGACCACCTGAACTTGATTCCATGACCCAAATGATAGGAGAGAAGGAATTTCTTAATCTGTTCTCTGACCTTTATGCTCAGACACATGCATACATAGTGCACACAGATACATACATACACATGCACACAGATACAAATGTAATTTTTAGAATTAAAAAAATTACATATTTTAGAAGAAAAAATCTTTGTTCACTTTTAAAATTTTTATTATATGTGTATGGGTGTTTTGCCTGCATGTATGTCTGTGTACAGCAAACTTATCTAGTTCCCTCCAAAGCAAGAGCACATTGGATCCCTTGGAACTAGAGTTACAAAAGGTCGTGAGCCATCATAGGGGTGCAATGAATGGAACCCATCTCTTCTGGAAGAGCCATCTCACCAGCCCCCTTTCATTCATTTTTAAAATAAGAGGAACGCACAATAAAAGGAATTGTTCCAACTCTATTAATAAAGTTTGAAAGAACATTGACAGCCATTCTTCAGCTCTCTATGGTTTCATTAAAAAAAAAAAAAAAGAAAGAAAAGGTTTGGATTTTCAGAATTTTCTTCCTATCTTTGATCCTTGTGGTTACCCGCATTTTATTGTATGCCTTTCAGAACAACATTTGACTCAGGACTCCATTCCCTTCTCCCTCCTGACAATTTCATTCAAGCTTGTCTGGCAGTGTCCCTTTGATACGATGCAAGGTTAGTAAGTAAAATCCATAATTTTAACAAGGAGAAAACAAGAAGGGCTATGTTGGATGAAACAGGACCCCAAACACAATAGTGTCTGTCACAGCTTCAAAGGATGCCATTCGTAAATCAATCAAGAGTGCATTCACCAGAAATAAGATGCTCCTGTGGTATCTGTTTTCTGTAAAAATCTATAGACACTGTTGTATTATTAGAACCACAGTGTTTCGTTCCCATGTATCAGTTCAATGAATGTCCTGACTATTCATTGTGGGCTGGGAAACTTTCTAGTTACGAGGGAAATAAATAGGAAAAAGAACAGCCTCGAATAAAACCTCCCAGAATTTATAGTCGCACTTCTCTAAGAAGCAAGCACCTGAGGCCTTCTCCATCCTGTCCAGAACAAGAAACATCAGTTGCTCAGGTCTTCAGAAGCCTGGGAGGCCAAGGCTCTCCTTGCCCCAGTATACACCGTGACTTATAAGTTTTACTTAGTAATTACTTACACTCTTTACATGTAATGATCCTCACATAATGGCACATAGGCTGTGTTCTAGAGAATCCGAAGGAAGAGATGGAATCTCTGTTTTGTAGGAGCATGTCAAAAGCAGGGAGCGGTGGGAATCACTTGGAGAAAATGTTATGAACAAATGATAAAAACATATAACCAATATGTCACACAGTACAAGTGCTGGATTTTTCAATATGACTTTTAAGAAAAAGTAACCCAAAATCATTCTTTTCCTTTATAATGACTTCCTCTCAGCAATTAAAGTGTCCACCATGTATGTAAGTTTAAGCTTATGCATTTCCGTCTGAACGCACATTGACTGGAATATGAATCCTACATAGATGATGTTGGTTGGTGCAAGACAAACTTTGCTTTTTTGTTTTGTTTTGTTGTTGTTTGTTTTAGTATATGTACTGCTAGGATGAACCCAGGTTCTCATGTACACTAGGCAAGTGCTTTACCACAGAGCCACTAAAACATACCCTCAGCTCTGGCATCAAGCACGGGCACGGTTAAGATAACCCAAGTAGTTAGTATTCAAATGCAAGTTAAATAACAGTTGAGACTCTTAAAGCACATGGTTCTTTAGGTAGGAGGTTACGCACAGTTAGTAAGCACCTTGGTAAATCCTCTTAATATGGAACTTGGAATCCTCCTCATAAAGTGAGGGAGAGTTGCTACTGTCTGCACAGATGTGGTTTTTTCAGAGGTAGGGAAGGAAAAAAATAATAAACTTCACTTCCATAAAACCAAGTAGAAAATGGAAGATCCCAAACTCAAAGTTACAATGTACATGAAAGCCAATAATTTCAAAATGGGGTTTGGCTTCAAAGTTATGATAATACATCATATTTGAACTTTTCCTAAAGACGGAACGTGTATAATCAGAAAGTGCAGAAACATTGGTGCCTTTGGATTTAGTCAGGAACTTGAAATTTTGGTTTAGACTCTAAGTTTGTGTTCTATCTGTAGCACTGAGAGCAGCCAAGGTAAGAACAGAATCCTCAGCCAACACCAATACCCGCTGGGCAAGCACCATGCCTACAGAGAGCTGTCCTGTCATAACTCTGGCATTTGCCCTGATTGATTCACACTCAGAGCACACCATTTGTTCAATATTTTAAATAACATTTCTATTTGCACATTGTCAACTTCTGCTTTCACATTTCCAGCTCTGCCCTCCACTGAATCTCAGCTGCATATCCAGTATCTTTGGCATCTCAACCTGGAGATCTGACAATGTTTAGAGATTAATAGACAAGTAACTAATCCTCTTCTCTGCCCTTCACAACCGACTCTGGGGAAAGTCCATTCTTCTAGTTTCCCAGACCTTCTCCCTGACTTCCCCGTGACAAGTCCTGTCCAGTACACAAGTACTATCCAGTATGCCTATATATTCAGCTTTACCTTCAAAACACACCCTGCATCTGAGGACAGAGCCATCTCCACTGTGGCCACTTCAGTCTGAGTCACTAATTACAGCAGCTGCCTTCCCAGGAGTCTTCCAGCCTCTGCTTTGGCCCTTCTCAGTTAGAGGAAGCTCAACCAAGAAACCAGAGCAGCTTCCTTGTCTCCTCACTTTATCCAAAGCCTTCCCAGCTGTACAAATCAGTTGCTCTTCTGGAGAAAAGCCTGGGCAGCTTCAACAGCACAACACATTTAGTCCTCACAGTGCCTGAAGCTCGGAAGTCCAAGTCTCAAAGAAAAGGCATCCTTCCTAGAAGGCTGGTGGTGGTTCTTGTAACCTCGAATGAAAGAAAAGGCACTCTGGTCTCTTCTTACTAAGTTCTTTAATCAGAATAGCCCACCCTGCCAACAGTCATCTTCCAAAGACCCATAGGTCTCAGCTCAGAATAGCTTCTTATCAGGAGACAGAGCTTCAACATATGAGCAGGGTCAAACAAGTATTTACTCTGTATACTATCTCCTAAAGAAAGTAAGATCCACTCACACAGTCCAGAGCTCCTGCCCTCTTTCTGGTAACATTCCTAAGACTTCTGATGGCCTTACTCCACATAGTGGTGTCTGGCTGGGGTGAGTCCACCCTCATCTATTCATCAGGCTCTGTGTCACCTGTCTTTCAGTGCCTGCAAAGCCTCTCCCACCCCTTCAGAATATGGCTCATTATAGCAATAGAATCAAGGACTGGCTTTGTCATGTGTTAATTTGTCAGTTTGTTCACTATTGTAGTGAAAGTGTCTGGGAGACAGAGACTTAAAAACTGATCGATAAGTGAATTAAAGAATCAGGTTACTTTGGACTATAGCTTTAAATCCACAATGCTTTGTCTACATTTCTGCAAATAGCACTATATCCAAAATAGAGCATGCCCCAATATTTTCTTTTACAAAGTACCAAAACCAACAACAAGATAATATATCAAGTGACAGGATGTGCACCTTTAATCTCAGCACTTGGAAGGCAAAGGCAGATGAATCTCTGTGATTAAGAAGTTAGCCTGGTCTACATAGAGAGACCATGCCCTTAAAAAAATAATAAGATATGATATCAAGGACAGCTAAAAGAGAGAGAGGAGGAGGAAGAGGAGGAGAAGGAGGAAGAGGAGGAGAAGGAGGAGGATGAGGATGAGGAGGAAGAGAAGGAGGAGGAGGTGATGGGAGGAAGAGAAGAGAAGAGAAGAGAAGAGAAGAGAAGAGAAGAGAAGAGA